>NC_069417.1:59329317-59490855 GCF_026875155.1 Cherax quadricarinatus | reverse complement strand
CTTTAAAGGGGGTTTTGGGTATTGGCATTTTTGGAGGATAGTTTGTATCTTTATATGTGTATGCTTCTAGACTGTTGTATTCTGAGCACCTCTGCAAAAACAGTGATAATGTGCGAGTGTGGTGAAAGTGTTGAATGATGATGAAAGTATTTTCTTTTTGGGGATTTTCTTCCTTTTTTGGGTCACCCTGCCTCGGTGGGAGACGGCCGACTTGTTGAAAAAAAAAAAAAAATATATACGTTTGGGGCACTAGCGGTAAAAACGTATACATACGCTTGGACCGTTTACTGGTTAAAACAATATCGAAGATGGCTGACACAAACCCACTAGCATTATAGTATGTTGCTTGCTTAATGACGAATTCGTTTATTGATGTGGTCCTAGGAATGGAACTCCATCGTTAAGTGACGAGAGGCTGTATTGCATTTTCTTTAATTATTACTTTCTCAAATGCATTCATCCTTAGTACAGCCTCTCTTCACTTAACGATGGAGTTCTGTTCTTAAGACCAAGAATTTGTCGCCAAGTGAGGAGCATACTATAAGGGTAGTGGTCTGTGTCAACCATCTTTGATATTTTTTAAAATGTCACCTTTGCACCATTTATAACATTTCTGGTATTTTTTTTAAATGTTTATACAGTAGTGTACTGTATATTGTAATAAACAGAATAGAGGAAATCAGCTCTAATATACATTATTTAGGTATGAATACGGGTCAGAGAGCCCGTCGTAAGTCCAAGTTGTGGGTAAATAAGTACATCACAAAGTGAGGAGAGGCTGTATATGTTTTTTTTTGGTGCAGGTGCAGTGAGTTCCTGTAATTTTTGATGTAGTTTGATAAGGAAATATGACATATTTTTTATGAATTTTGACAGAAAATGGTGATAGCAGTACCTGATACTGACTGTCACATGTTTATACAGACACTGCATAGGGCAACATCAACCCTCTCCACATATTCACATATCAACAAGCAACAGCATCCACTGGTACAATTTGGTACAATGTGGCTTAATTTTACCAGTGTTAATGACAGGTAATAATGGTGGTAGGTAATACTGCTTGTTACATATTTGCACAGGTACTGAACAGTCACAAATCTTTCCACACACATTCCAGATAAACAAGCCACAACAACTACAGTGTAATATATGAAAAACTATTGCTTTCACAAATTAGGAAATTTAGAAAAAAACAGGAGATCCCTATTTTTTCCCTATGTTCTTCTATTTGCAAATTGCAATTTCATGTTTTATGATTTTCAAGAATGCAACCAGCATGAAGTGTTACATTCTACAGTATATACTGAAAACTGAATTAAAAAAAAATGACAGTCATATGCTGAATATATAAACACAGTATAAAATTAATTATTTCAGTTACCCTACACATGATGTATATTAGCATGACTAGGAAATCTAAGAGTTATTTGGGATTGGTAACAATTATGAGTATAAAATTATCTCTGGGGTCTTGTGAGTCACTTAATAAAGCCAATAAAAAAAATACTCAAACTACTAAAATGCATCAGTGCTATTTCCTACTTTCATGAGCCAGAAAGGCACTTCATCATTAATAGGAAGAAGACAGAGATGATAAGTCTTAACACCAACCTCCCCCTATGTTACTGCAGTATTCAAACCAATATTTAAAAAAAATAAACTTTGCTTTGTACAACACCAACCTCATCACTGAGTAAATCAAAATAATGTCTCGGCTTGAACTTCTCCACCCAAAGTAACTCGCTGTTTGAGTCATTGTCTTCTTCCATGCCAGACTCTAAGCCAGAATCTTCAGCATCTTGCAAAAGTGCAGCTCGTTTGGCATCTTGCCGAATTTGCTAGATGAAAGAAAGGTCACAATTCAGTTGTAAATTAGGAGAAATAAATGTCAATTTTGCAACTGAAACCCTAAATTTGCAAGATTTGTAATCCGAGTGATTTATATGACTTCTTACTGAAGGTCCTTTTAGCAGACAGCTATGATTACTTTAAGTATTTAATGTCCATTATTATTTTTTTTCTCACAACCCTTAAATTGAAATCTAACCACAGAATTTCATTTAAAATTAATTTTCCACACCTAAATCTGGTCATTCTTCCTTATGAATGTCATCTTTGAAGATTAGAGCAATATTTTAAGAAACTGCTGTATACCACAAAATGTGGAAATTGTTAAAACACATGTAAAACAATGAAGAGGAAAATTTGAATACAGACATGAGAAATAAGGTCTCCTGGAACCTAACCCTCATGACTTCCAAGGTTCTACAGTATTACACTCATGGAAAGCACTAAACCTAATTACTTCAATACATACAGTGCCTGAAAAATTCATTCCTAAAGAGTAATCAAGATATTTTTTAAACAATGACCTACTAGTAAGTTTACAATTGCCTAATAAACTAGATACCATCATCTCCTACATGAGGTGATTACCTAGGCAACATAATTTTAAATGCAAGAAAACTGTTGCCATGATACAAATATTGAGCATGAAACTTACATCTTCAGAATATTAGTTAATTTTTTATATGGTGATAAAAAAGTAGGAATTTATATTTTTCTAATGTCTCTTTATCATCATCATCATTATGGTATGCATTACAAAGTTGTTGTCATTATTATTATTACTGTATGATTAATTAGAAAATTTATCACTGCTAGATATGAAACCAATTTTGGCTAATGTATTCAAAGATAGATTTTTAACAAATAATAAGACTGATTTCACATTCAATGTTTTCACAGGCTTTACCTGGCCATATTGTTATACCCATTATTCCAGGTATATCTACAAGGCAGCACTAAACCTATATAGGTTATAATGTCTGGGAAATGAAGGCAATCAGGCTTAATTCAAGGGATGGAAGCTCTAATCCCTTGGATCAAGTTTTTTTTTTTTACCAACAACATGGTACCCCCTTTGAAGGGTTACCTAGCTATTATACTTCCTATTTTACCAGTACAAAACTGCTGTAAATGAGAATCTTTTCCTTGTTTACTATAATTTTTTTTTCTTATTCATTTCTATCTAGAAAATATGAACATTTATAGTATCTTCCTTTTTTTTTTCAAGTACATCTTGCTACTTCTACTTACACTTAGGTCACACTACACATAAATGTACACTCCTCTGGGTTTTCTTCTATTGTCTTATTAGTTATTTTTCTTGTTTATTTCCTCTTATCTCCATGGGAAAGTGGAATAGAATCCTTCCTTTATAAGCTGTGCATGTCGTAAGAGGCGACTAAAATGCCAGGAGCAAGGGGCTTGTTTTTCTTTTAAGGTCACCCTGCCTCAGTGGGATATGGCCGGTTTGATGAAGAAAAAAATATCTATTTTTTAGCATCTCTCACCTCATTTTCTGCCTGAGCTCTGAGAACAGAGTATGGTATATTGAGAAAACGGGTCGATTTTTGAACAGCAGCCAGAGAGGCAATCTTATTGTCCCATTCTTCCTCTTCTATTTTGTTTAAGTAAAAGCGCCTACCCGTCTCTGTTGTAATGGCCTGGAAATCTCCATCAGGTATATGCCGATGAATACGTGCAGTGTGTTTATGTCTACAAAAAATAATTTAATAATTTTAACACATATTCACAAAAAAAGATATAAAACAAAACATAAATAAATAAATAAACAAACAAATTAGTCAATAAATGTATGTTTATTTTAGTTATGTATATAATTGGTATAATAAAAAACAAGACAACTTTAAAATTCAACTGTACATATAACAAAAAAAAAAGCAAATATTCTACAATAAATACATTTCAAGCAGGAGTATAAAAATTAAGTATGCCCATTTTAACATATTTGAGTAACTAAGAAAATTTTGCAGGTGATGCATAATAATAAAAGTATGCAAAGGTAAAGACTGAGAGACTAGGTAACTGCTTGAGAGAGAGGGAGTGCCACTGCAAGATCCCATACATGAGGAAATTAGCAGCTCCTCCTACACTGCAAACTTAAAAATAAACTTCAGATGTATATAGAGATAGCAAAATGCTAAAAAAAATGAGCAGCTCACAACATATGTCAGACCAAAATTGAAATATACAGCAGTTATGTGATGTCTGGGTGTTTGCACCTAAAAAAAAAATGCAAAAGAAAAAAAAAACAATAAACCTATTCTAAGTATAATTCAACAATAGGAAACCATGTCCTCCAACATTCACATCTAACAAATATGCATAAAGACTTTTTGTACTCTTATGGATATACAGTGGAACCTCTGGTCACAAACGCTTCCGAACATGAACAAATTGGTACACAACCAAAAAATTCACCAAATTTTTGCATCCAGTCACGAACACATAATCAGGTGCCAAACAAACACAGCTGTGCCAATTTTCACATTCCATGCCATTTTTTTAACACGCCAATTTTCCCCACTTCCTGTAATTATGACCGTGATAAATTCAGATCAGCAATGTTTTATCTGCATGTAGTGTCGAAACAGCTTCTCGCAGTGCCAGTACCCGGCAATGAGAGAAACTTGGGCAATGTATGATGGAAAGATACTTCTTAACGTACACCAAAAATTAAAGAAATCGGACGATAAATAACAGAGTTCACTGCTAAGCCATTAAATGCCCCTTTAAACTCTTAGGACTCGTGCAATTTTAGTTCAATGTTGTTCAAGGTTTTCTCAGTGTTATTCAAGGTTTTTATATTTAGTTTGGTATAATTAACTATTTTTGTATTTAAAAAAAAAAACATTTACATACAGTTCGTAAGGGTTTGGAACGTATTAATTGCATTTACATACAATCCAATGCAGAAATTAGGTTCCGGTCACGACCAAATCAGGTCGCAACCAGAGTTTGGGAATGAATTATGGTCGTGTATTTTACTTTTTATTGTTTTTAATGCCTAGTTCTATTGGTAACTTAATATAATTGTTAGTATAACTTGTGTTTCGGGCCCTTTTTATATGTTTTTAAATAAATGGAAAAAAGGGTGTTATGCTTTCTGGTGATATCTGCTTCGCAGTGGTAGCTTGGATCGTAACCTGCCGTATAAGTGGGGCCCTACTGTATATCTAGACAATAGTATGTGACCAAGGCAGATGAAAATGCTCACCCTGTCAGTGTGTTTGTGACTATTTCAGTACCTAATATTAGTGTCAGAACAAAGATTGGCTATGATATCACAAGAACTACTACAAATTGTAATTATCAGAACATAAAAATTATATAAATTAAAATAAAAACAAGAAGAAAAAAGGAATATCGGTAACACTTCTGCAAGCGGCAGGACTCCGTGTTGCTGTCAGGGGAGCATCCAGCACCAAATTCATGGTCTTATATCTAGGCAAGTACTGGCTCTAAAATTATTTTTGGGTCTTATTACACACAGAAAACTGTCCTCTTTAATTAACCCTTTCAGGATCCATGCCATATATCTACGGCTTTATGCTGAGGGTTCAAACCGTAGATCTATGCCAAAATTCTAGTGGCGTCAAATTTAGCGCAAGAAGGCTGGTAGGCCTACATCTGAGAGAATGGGTCTGGGTGGTCAGTGTGCGCACTACAGAAAAAATCTGGACGCCTGCATGGCACTGTGGGAACGCCGCCAAAGTGCTTTGTTCATCATGCCTGGCGGCAAGGAAGCTCTCACTCCCCACTCACTCTCCTGGCGAATTCTGACCCTCCTTTTCACAACTTACAGTTCTAAGACTGATGGAAGTGAATCTGAAGAGGAATTATATGGTTTTGAACCATATAGTACCATCGTACCATATGGTACAATGGTACCATATGGTACAATGGTGCCATATTATACAATGGTACCATATAGTACATTGTATCATATGGTACATTATACCATATGGTACATTGTACCATATGGTACAGGGCACAGGGACCCTAATGGAAATAAGCCTGACTTTTTTTGGTTATCCTAGGTCCTCCAAACATATGCTGCTATGTATGATAATCTATGTAACTTTATTTGTGTATACCTAAATAAACTTATGATGCCACATGTGCTTGAGTAAGTTTATCAGGTGTACAAAAATACAGTTACAAATTTATCATACATAGCAGCATATGATAAAACCCTAGGATACCCAAAAAAAAGTCAGGTGATTTATTTCCATAGGGATCCTTGTATCTGTACCATAGGGGTGTCCGTACCATATGGTACCCTGCACCATATGGTACCCTGCACCATATGGTAACCCGCACCATATAGTATCCTGCACCATATGGTATTATGTAATGTGGTACCCTATACTATATAGTACAATGTACCATATGGTACCCCGTAACATATGATACCATTACCATATGGTCAGTTACAGATGTTGATGCCACCAGGCACCGGGTAAGACGATGATGACGCAAGCTAGCTAGTAACTCAGCAGTTTCCAAGACAAAGCGCTTTGTCATCCACCTCAAGGAACATGTCGAGGGGCTGTACACTTGTATATAATACATGTAATAGAACATTACTAATTTTACAACATTTTTGCATATTTTTGTTGTAAACAATTATTGTTAATGAAATAATGATGAAAATATTAGTTGTTTATTGTGTTGCATACAACAGTACCAAATATAGTACAATGTACCATATGGTACCATTGCACCATATGGTATCATAAGGTACCATTGCACCATATGGTACCATTGTATCATATGGCACCATGTATCATATGGTACGATTGTACCAAATGGTGCCATTGTAACATATTCTACCATATGGTACCATTATATCATATGGTCCTTTGTACCATATGGTACCACTGTACCAAATGGTACCAACTGCACCCAAATGGCACCATTGTACCACATAGTACTATATGGACCATTGTATTCAACACAATAACTGCATAATATTTTTATCATTTTATTTACAATAAACTTGTAAACAAGTTTTGTAAGCATTATAAACAAATTAGTGCAGTTATTGTGTTGAATACAATGAGTGAACACTTATACAACATAACATTATATTGGTCTCATAGACCACAAATGTTACTAGAAAAAGAAAAAAATAGAAAAGAAAAAGGATAAAAAAACGTAAAATAAAAAAATGCGATTTTGCGGAAGTCGCTGATGTTGCCACCACCTGGTCATTTTGGGTCAACTTCCCGCCATGTATCTCGGTAAGTACTGATCATAAAAATTTTTTTTTAAATTACCTTCACAAAAATATTATCTTTAATTCTGTAAGAATTTTTTTTTTCAAAATTTCTTGGACACTGGGGAACCCCTTCAGATTTTGGCCTTGGACCCTGTAAGGGTTAAAAAATAAATCAAAATATTTGGAGTGCTGGCAGTGAAAGCATATTTAATTATTTATTTATTTTTTATTTAGACACGATACATAGTTGTACAAAGAAATACAGTGGACCTCCGGTTCGCGATGCTATCGGTATCCGATAAATCCGGTAGCAGATGCATTATATCGCCAAAAATTTGCCTCGATTCCCGTTACAAAACCCGGTATGGCATGCGATTTGTACGAGACGTGTCCGTTTTGGCCTGAACTGCCCCTGTGTGCCAGTGTTTACAAGCCAGCCAGTGTGCGCGCATCTAAGGATACATTTGGTACATTCCATATTATCCATATTATCACTGTTTTTGGTGCTTGTTTCTGCAAAATAAGTCACCATGGGCCCCAAGAAAGCTTCTAGTGCCAACCCTGTGGTAAAAGGGTGAGAATTAGTATGGAAATTAAGAAAGAATTTTAAAGGGGTTTTGGGCTAACCCTGAGAAGCCTATGCCATTTGTGGATCCATTGTCCTACTTCAACGATAAGGAAATGTGTGCAAAGTGGGTTGAACTGCAAACCTTAAATGGAAAAATCACCCTAACACGCTACTGCAAGCCGTGCTGGTGACTTTTACAATGACAATGTTGTGGCCCATTTTAAAATCTTAAAGGAACGGGAGGTAAAAGAGCTCTATGGACAGATATGTTGTGCAAACGGAAGTCCATGACTCTCAAGCTGGTCCTATGGCATTAAAAAAAGGGGAAGTAACCCTGGAAAAGGACTTGCTAACCTCAAGTCCTAAGGGAGGGATTCCCCTTCTAAACAATAGGTTCAACACTCCCCCTCCTCCCATCCCATCAATCATCACCAGATCTCATTAAGCTAAGTGTCAATTATTCTATTGTTATTTTTGTTATTGTAATTATTCTATTGCATTAAACTTAATATTTAAAGGGTAAAGTTTTTTTTTTCATATTTTTGGGTGTTTTGCACGGTTTAAATTTTTGATTTCCATTATTTCTTATGGGGAAAATTGATTCGCTTTCCAATAATTTTGGTTTACAATGAGCTCTCAGGAACGGTTTAAATATCGCGAACCGAGTCCACTGTTTTAGTGTTTGGGTGTACATACCAAAAGCCCTTGTATGCAGAGCCTTATGGGCAGGCTTAAAATTAACTTAAGATTAACTAAGCAATGATATATTCTGTGGTAAAAATTACAGTAAACAAATTACAGTGGACCGCCGGTTAACGATATTTTTTCATTCCAGAGGTATGTTCAGGTGCCAGTACTGACCGAATTTGTTCCCATAAGGAATATTGTGAAGTAGATTAGTCCATTTCAGACCCCCAAACATAAAACGTACAAACGCACTTACATAAATACAATTTAATTGTGCCGCTTTGGGGGGTTATCGTTAAGTGGGGGTCCACTGTACAACATGAAGTACAAATGAGTATTTCAAATAAGAAGCATAAAGTTTTACAAAATTGAAGCATAACAATGTATAATATAATCGAATCAGATCGAGTAAAATCAATGATTTGTAGTGCAGAAACAGGTCATATGGTCATTAGATGAGTTACTTTGCTTTCAAGAGAATGGAGTATTCTCCATCTCATTCACTCCTTTCACTGTCTTGCCAGAGGGGTGCTTATTTAATTTATTTATTTATTTATTTAGAAATTTTAGCATACATACAGAGGTACAAAAAAAATACAGGTAAGAGCAGCATGCCAAAGCCACTTATATGCATAGCATTACGGGCTTGCTTAAAATTAACTTAAGATTAACTAAGCAATGATGAAATCAGTGATAAGACATTATTGTAAACAGATAAACTATAAAGCACAAATGAGTATTACAAAGACGGGTCATATGGTTGCATGCATTGCTGTTCATTCATAGATGGAGTATTCTGTTGGGTAGTGTATTTAAAAAATAACAAAGTTAGTTGGGTCCTAGGTTAACATTTATGTGATATAATTGTGAGTAACTTTTTTGGGATATACAATTTAAAAAGGTTCAGTTATTCAGTATTTTTTTGGTTTTGAGTGTGTAAGTGAACTTTGAAAGAGACTTGAATTTATAAACAGGTAGTGTTTCCTTTTATATTTACAGGTAATGAATTCCAGATTTTAGGGCCTTTTATGTGCTTTGATTTTTTTGCATAGCATGAGATGGACACGAGGAACATCAAAGAGTGATCTGTGCCTTGTGTTATTGGTCATGTGTTCTGTTGAGGTTGGCAAGGAGATGTTTGAGGGGGGTTAATATCAGAGTTAAGTGTTCTATGAAATGTAATAGGTGCAAAAATAAGTATGGATTTTTGTATGGTGAGTAGGTTGAGTTTTTGAATATTGGGGGAGTGTGTTTGCCTGTAGTGGAATTTGTTATCATTCTAACTGCAGCCTTTGTTGGGTAATTAGTGGTCCTGAGATGGTTAATTGTTGTTGAGCCCCATGCACAAATTCCATAGGTGAGATGGGGGTAAATAAGAGAGTGATAAAGGGCCAGGAGGGCTGACTTTGGGGAAAATAGTACCGTATCTTCGATAGTATGCCTACATCTTGGAAATTTTCTTGAAATTTGTTGTATTTTGTGTATGAAAATTTGGTCTATTATCGAGGTGGATTCCTAAGAATTTTCCCCCTGATAGCTTTGTGATAGGTGATCCGTTTATCGTATGTTAAGAGGTACATTTTGTAGCTCGTTACCAAACTGAATGAAGTAGTTTGTCAATGTTTAGTGTAAGTTTGTTAGTCCTCATCCAGGTAGATATTTTCTGTAATTCGGTGTTTACAGTATTGGCTAGCATAACTGGGCTCGGGTGAGAGAAGACGTATGTAGTGTCATCTGCAAAAAGTGTGGGTTTGAGTAATTGCGAAGCATTTGGTAGGTCATTTATGTATAGGAGAAAGAGAAGAGGGCCAAGGAAAACTTCCCTGTGGGACACCAACTGTAATTGGTTGTGCGAAGAGCTTGCCCCCTTTGCGTACACATATTGGCTTCTGTTGCTGAGGTAAGACTTGAGGTAGTTGAGGGAGTGCCCTCTAATACCATAAGTGTGACAATTTTACGTGGAGCAAGTCATGGGCAACTGTATCAAAACTTTACGTAAGTCAATGAAGATCCCAGTGGGACTTCTTTTTTCTCTATTGCAGTGTATATATGTTCTACATGTTATAATAGCATCAAATTTGTAATTTTTATTAGGCCTGAATCCAAATTGGCAGGGGTTGAGAAAGTTTTGGGAGATGAGGTAGGAGTAGATTCGTTTATGAATTAATTTTTTCGAAGATTTTTGAAGAGGGTGTAAATTGGATATTGGCCTATAGTTATTCAACTCTGTTTGGTCTTTCCCCTTTATGGATCGGGGTGACCCTTGCTATTTTTAGAACTGTAAAGGGGAAGGGGGAGGATTCAATGGATTTTTAAAGAGTGTTCAATGATTGGTGAAGTACTTTGATGCTTTTTGTATATAAAGGGTGGTAAGGTAAATTTAAATTCCTGCCTTGTTTTTCAGTGGGGTTGAATAATAAGGGAGACTTCGTATGGTTAGTCGGAGCTAGAACAGGTGTTCAGGTAGTGCCAGTGAGGTAGTCATTGGTGGGGTATCTGAGCTTGGGATTTTATTGGCAAGGTTTTGACCTATAGTGGAGAAGAAATCATTGAGTCTGTTTGCTGTTTCTGTTGGTGGGAGTTGGGGTTCATCTGATTTTGCTAATTTATTTCGCTAAAGTCTGATATTTTTTGTTCCCCAGAATTTCTGATAGGGTCTTCCAGGTCTTTTTTTTATCACCTCGTAAGTTGATAATCTGTTCTCATAATACAATTTTTTGCCCTTCTTATCAGGCTGGTTAGGGTTGACGAGTAACCCTTTGTTTGGTCTCTGGTTATGTGACCCCATTCGTACTGTTTTTTCATATCAGTGTTTTGTATTTATGGATTTGAGAATGCTGGGTGTTAGCCAGGGACTGTTCAGTCCCCTTAGCTGTCATCTGTTTAGTTTTTTTAGGGCAGTGCTTGTTATAAAGGTATTGGGTCTTTTTTAGAAAATTATTAAAACATTCGTCAATATCTGTATAGATTTCTAGCTCAGTGTGCCAGTCAATGTTTGTTACTGCTGTTGTGAAGTTATTAATGGCTGCCTCATTGTGAAGTCTGAAGGTGACTTTAGTAGTGTCTTGGGGTATTTTACCAAGAGTTGTTATGAGGAAAGTAGGGTAGTGGTCTGTGGTATTACAGTGGACCCCGCATAATGATCACCTCCGAATGCGACCAATTATGTAAGTGTATTTATGTAAGTGCGTTTGTACGTGTATGTTTGGGGGTCTGAAATGGACTAATATACTTCACAATATTCCTTATGGGAACAAATTCAGTCAGTACTGGCACCTGAACATACTTCTGGAGTGAAAAAATATCGTTAACCGGGGGTCCACTGTATCTGTAATTATGCCTGATTTTAAAGGGGATATGGTGTTGGTCCAGATGTGGTCAAGTAGGGAAACACTAGTCTCTGTAACTCTTGTAGGTTTTGTTACTGTTGGTAGCAACATGCAGTTACTCATTGTGTTTGTGAATTCAGTAACGTGTGGGTCCTGGTCTCGCAGGAGATTTATATTGAAGTCACCTGAGAGTAGTAAGTGATCTTTGTTCATGCATGCATCAGTTATCATACTTCCTAGGTTTTGACTAAATTGGCTAATGTTTTATTGTGGAAAATCTGTAGATGTTTTATCACCGTGAGAGGTTTTGTAGTAAATTTTGGGTTTGAATTTAGCTATTATAATTCCCCATGTTCATCCCTTGTGCAAGTATTAGTGATACATTCTAGTTGGGCTGAGTATAAATAGCATGCCACCCCCTTGTTGGTCTGGCCTACAGTTGTGTATGGCTGTGTAACCAGGGGAAAGGCATAGACATCTGTAGTACAGGCTTTAGCCAGGTTTCAGTTAGTGTAATGATGGACATATTGGCATGCAAGGAATTTTGTAATGCTAGGAGGTCATTCAAAAAATGCTTGCTTAAAGATCTGATATTGTAGTTAAAGATAGTTATGTTGTTGTTGGCTCTGAGAAGTGCCTTTGATTGTTCTGCTGTGTAGTAATTACAGTAACGTTTGAATCATTTAAGTCATTAAATAAGAGGTTGGTATCAGGATCAATGCTTGTAATCATAAGATTTTGTAGTGAATCTATAGTTAGAATTAAGTAAAAAATAAAGTAAATATTCTAAAGCTAAAAAAAAAAAAGCACCCGAATTATTTAACAAATGTAAAAAATAATGAGCTAAGGTAGTTTTTTAAAGCTAAAATAAAGGAGACAATATAAAAAGGACTAAAATAATTTGTGGTGAACAAATAAAGTGATGATCAAATAATGGAGCTTTAGAATATGAATAGTAGTACTTTAAAGGTAATTCTTTAAAGTTAGAATTATAAAATAAAATTATAATATAAAAGGGGCTAATATAAGTTGTGGTGAACAATAAAGTGGTAATCAAATAAATGAGCTTTGGAGTATAATGGCAAAATAGTGAACTTATTAACTTTGCACCTGAGAATAGCACCTTGATTATTTAACAATGTGAAATATAGCTAAGGGAGTTATATAAAGCAAAATAAAAAAAAAAATAATAAGGGACTACAATTAAGTAATGGTAAACAAGTTAAATGGACAGATAGTCCCCTATGAAATAATATTGGTTTAGGAGTAAGAAACTGATTTGTAATATTAATAAGTTGAGCAGTTTATTGCACAATAAAAAGTAAAAAAAAAAATGAGGTAGTTGGTATTACTGCAAAAGATAGTTTTGGTACTTGCAAAAAAGTAATTGGAATATACACTAATTGCACACACAATAAAAGTGACTAAAAAAAAAAAGTAGTGGTAAACAAAATAAATGGACAGGTAAGAACAATGAAAATATTAATTTGGAGTAAGATTTGACTTGTAACAAAAATTATGAGCAATTAATAGCAGTAAAAAAGAAGTAAAAAAAGTATTGGAGGTAGTTAGCATTAGCTTGTGATGAAAAAAATAATAAAAATAATAATGCACAATATAAAAAGTAAAGGGACACTATATGCACCACAACGTATATATGTATTAAGGACACTTATCTAATCTGTTACAGAAAAGACAGCTTTTCCTAAGGAAGGTAAGAGAAATTGTGTTCGTTTGAGATAGTATATTTTGTCCTGTTGATGTTTTCCCCTTTCTAGTATTTTCCCATCTCACGTGAAACACTGATGTATTTTGTTTTTCCTGTTTGAGTTTTCTCAGCCTGAACAGAAGTTTTACGTTTTCTTGTTAGACACTCATTTATGACACTCCATTTTTCATTGTAATTGCTGATTTAATTAGGTCCTTTCTTTTATCGTATGAATGAAGTCTGATCATTATACTGTGTTTTACTTCCTGTTTTCCTAACAACGTGTTTCTTTGATTTCATTGTTTTGCACGATGACTTTAAGTGGGCCTGTATTATCCTGACAGCAGTTTCTTTGCACTGAGCTTTGTGTTATGTCACTTGGAATGTGTGGGCTGTTTATTATACTGCATCAGACAACTTATCTTGTTCAGTTTTGTCGTCTTGGAAATCAAGGTATTCATTTAGTCGAGTGTGCATGTTCTGATTCCAGTCCTTGATTGCTTCTTCAACCTTCATATTTATTGTAGTTATTTGTTCGGTGTGACTGGCTATAGCTGCTTTCAGAGTATTTTCTGTGTCAACACTTCCCGATGTAATCTTCTCTTCAAGGTTTTGGATCTTGTTCTCGAGGTTGGTTATCTTGGATTCTCGTCGCTCGAGTGTTGCTTTGATATCTTTGATTTCGTTTTCTAGAGGTAATGTAATTAAAAAAAAAAACAGTTTGAAAGGGTCACAGGTTATACATTTATGAGATTCAGTTATTCAGTATTTCTTTTATATTCACAGGTAATGAATTCCAGATTTTAGGGCCTTTTATGTGAATTAAGTTTTTACATAGTGTGAGATGGACACGGGGAACATCAAAGAGTGTTCTGTGCCTTGTGTTATGGTCATGTGTTCTGTTGAGGTTGGTAAGGAGAAGTTTGAGGGGGAGGGTTTATATATGAGTTTAGTGTTCTATGTATGTAGCAGGCACAATAATAAGTATGGATGTTTTGTATAATGAGTACGTTTAGAGTTTTGAATATTGGTGGAGTATGCTGCCAGGAGTGGGAATTTGCTATCATTCTGATTGCACCATTCTGTTGGGTAATTATTGGTCTGAGATGTTTTATTGTTGTTGAGCCCCATGCACAAATTCCATAGGTGAGATAGGGGTAAATGAGTGAGTGATATAGGGCCAGGAGGGCTGACTGTGGAACATAGTACCATATCTTCAATAGTATGCCTACGGTCTTGGAGATTTTCTTGGAAATTTGTTGTACATGTGTTTGAAATTTGAGTCTATTATCAAGGTGGATTCCTAAGAATTTTCCTTCTGTGAGCTTTGTGATAGGTGATCCGTTTATCATGACGTTAAGAGGAACATCTGTAGTTCTGTTCCCAAACTGAATGTAGTAGGTTTTTCTCAATATTGAGAGTAAGTTTGTTAATCATTATCCAGGTAGATATTTTCTGTAATTCGGTATTTAGAGCATTGGCTAGTATCACTGGGCTTGGGTGAGAGAAGACATATGTAGTGTCATCTGCAAACAGTGTGGGTTTGAGTAGTTGTGATGAATTTGGTAGGTCGTTTATGTAAATGAGAAAGAGAAGAGGGCCAAGAACACTTCCCTGTGGGACACCAACTGTAATTCGCTGTGTGGAAGAGTTTGCTCAATTTGTGTACACATATTGGCTTCTGTTGCTAAGGTATGACTTTAGGTAGTTGAGGAGTGCCCTCTTATACCATAGTGTGATAATTTTATTTGCAGCAAATCATGGTCAACTGTATCAAAAGCTTTACATAAATCAATGAAGATCCCCAATGGGACTTCTTTTTTCTTGAGTGCAGTGTATATTTGTTCTAGCATGTGTATAACAGCATCATTTGTATTTTTATTAGGCCTGAACCCAAAATGACTGGGGTTGAGTATGTTGTGGGAGATGAGGTAGGAATAGATTCGCTTATGAATTAGTTTTTCGAAGATTTTAGAGAGAGGGTGTAAGTTGGATATTGGCCTATAGTTATTCAAGTCTGCTTGATCTCCTCCTTTATGTGTCGGGGTGACCCTCGCTATTTTGAGAACTGTGGGGAAGGTAGAAGATTCGATGGATTTGTTAAAGTGTTGCAATGATTGGTGCTAGCACTTGTGATGCTTTTTTGTATATAAAGGGTGGTAAGGTATTTAAATCTCCTGTCTAGTTCTTTGATGTGTTGATAATAAGGGAGACTTCTGTTGGGTTAGTTGGAGCTAGGAACAGTGTGTTCGGGTAGGTGCCAGTGAGGTAGTCATTGGGTGGGGTATTTGAGCTTGGGATTTTACCCGCAAGGTTTTTTCCTATGTTGGAGAAGAAAACATTGAGTCTGTTTGCTGTTTCAGTAGGTGGGAGTAGGGGTTCATCTGGTTTTGTTAGTGTGATTGTCCTGTTTCTTGATATTTTTTTTTTTTGTTCCTAGAATTTCATATAGGGTTTTCCAGGTCTTTTTATATCACCTTTTAAGTTGGATAATCTGTTCTCATAATACAATTTTTTTTGTCCTTCTTATCAGGCTGGTTAGGATAGATGAGTAACGTTTTGTTTGGTCTCTGGTTATGTGACCCATTCTGTACTGTTTTTCATATTGGTGCTTTACATTTATGGATTTGAGGATGCTGGGTGTTATCCAGGGACTGTTCAGTCTCTTAGCTGTGATCTGTTTAGTTTTTTTAGGGCAGTGTTATAGAGGTACAGTGGACCCCCGCCTTATGATATTAATCCATTCCTGAGAGCTCATCGTATGCCGAAATTATCGTAAGGCGAATTAATTTTCCCCATGAGAAATAATGGAAATCAAATTAATCCGTTCCTGACACCCCAAAGTATGAAAAAAAAAAAAATTTTACCACATGAAATATTAATTTTAATACACACAAACTGAAGAAGACATGCACAGTTAATACTCTACTAAGAATAGAATACATGACACTTACCTTTATTGAAGATCTGGTGATGATTGATGGGATGGGAGGAGGGGAGAGTGTGGAAGTTATTGTTTAGAAGGGGAATCGCCTTCCATTAGGACTTGAGGTAGCAAGTCTTTTTCCGGGGCTACTTCCCTTCTTCTTTTAATGCCACTAGGACCAGCCTGAGAGTCACTGGACCTCTGTCACACAACAAATCTGTCCATAGAGCTCTGTACCTCCCGTTCCTTTACGACTTTCCTAAAATGGGCCATAACATTGTCACTGTACAGGTTGCCAACACGGCTTGCAGTAGCTGTGTCAGGGTGATTTTCATCCGTAAAGGTTTGCAGTTCAACCCACTTTGCACACATTTCCTAAATTTCTTTTTTCAATTCCATACTAATTCTCGCCCTTTTCACCATAGGGATGGCACTAGAAGCTTTCTTGGGGTCCATGGTGACTTATTTTGCAGTTATAAGCACTAAAAACACAGGGATAATGTGAAATGTACCGAATGTATGCATAGATGCGACAGCACTGGCTGGCTTGTAAACACTGGCGCTGAGGCCACATATGGGACGCGTCCCGGACGAATCACGTAAGGCGAGTTTTTTATCGTGAGGCGAGGCAAAATTTTTGCATTAAAATGTATCGTATGGCGGATTTAACGTAACGCAATGCCATCATAAGGCGGGGGTCCACTGTATTGGGTCTTTTTTTATAAAATTATTAATACATTCATCAGTATCTGTATAGATTTCTAGCTCAGTTTGCCAGTCGATGTTTGTCATTGCTGTTGTCAACTTATTAATGGCTGCCTGTCTGAAGGTTACTTTAGTAGTGTCTTGGGGTAATTTACCTAGATTGATTATGAGAAAGGTAAGGTAGGGTCTGTGGTATTATCTGTGATTATGCCTGATTTTAAAGGGGATATGGTGTTGGTCCAGACATGGTCTAATAGGGAAACACTAGTCTCTGTAATTCTTGTAGGTTTTGTTACTGTTGGTAGCAACAAGCAGTTACTCATAGTGTTTGTGAATTCAGTTACATGTGGGGTCCTGGTCTTGCAGGAGATTTATATTGAAGTCTCCTGAGAGTAGTAAGTGATCTTTATTCATGTGTGCATCAGTTATCATACTTCCTGGGTTTTCACTAAAACGATTAATATTTGATTGTGGTACTCTGTAGATGTTTATCACTCTGAGAGGTTTTTGTAGGTACAGTCAACCCTCAACTAATGGCAGCATTAAGTAATGGCAATTTCGTCTAACGGCACTTTTTGCCGTAGAAAAAAATGCCTTAACCAACGGTGAAAAACTTAACCAACGATGTTCGTCCGGAACATGTCCCCAGCCTCCAAGACTTAGTGTGCCACTGTTTACAAGCTGTTGCTGTCGGTTTCCACATGTGTCTCCCATACATTTTGGATTTTTCCACTGTTTCTAGTGCTTGTAACTGCTAAATAAGCCACCATGGGCCCCAAGAAAGCTTCTAGAGCCAGCCCCTTGATAGAATTCAAGAAAAAATTTGTAGAAAAATATGAAAGTGGTGGTGGTAGAGAGTGGTAGTGATGGTGGTAGAGGGTGGTACTGGTTGTGATGGCAGTAGAGATTGGTACTGGTTGTGATGGTGGTAGAGGGTGGGAGTGATGGTGGTAGAGGGTGGTAGTGATAGTGGTAGAGGGTGGTAGTGATGGTGGTAGAAGGTGGTCCAGTGACTCTCATGCTGGTCCTAGTGGCATTAAAAAATCAAGAAGGGAGGTAATCCCACCAAAGGACTTGGTACCTGAAGTCTTTATGGAAGAGGATTCTCCTTAAAAGCAATAGACAATCCTGAATCTCCCCTGCTGCTGGCACATCACTCATCAACAACTCCACAATAAAGGTAAGTGGCATTTAATTAGTGTATATTTTGCATGTCCCATTCCTTTCCATATAAGGAAATGTATATTTCATGTAAAAAAAAAAAAAAAATTCAGATTTTGGGGTGTCAGGAACAGATTAATTCTATTTCCATTATTTCTTATGGGGAAAATTAACTCAACCAACGGCAATTTTGACCAACGGCAAGCCCTCTGGAACGGATTAATGCCTATGGTTGGGGGTCCACTGTATTTGGATCTGAATTTAGCTATTATATATTCCCCATGTTCATCCCTTGAGCAAGTATTATTGATACATTCTAGTTGGTCTGAGTAGCATATAGCTGTGCCACCCCCTTGTTGATCTGGCCTACAGTTGTGTATGGATGTGTAACCAGGAATGGCATAGACATCTGTAGTACAGTGGACCCCCGGTATTCGATGGCATTGGTATTCGATAAATCCGGTATTCGATACATTATATCGCAAAAAAATTTCCTCGATATTCGATTGAAAACCCGGTATTCGATACGATTCGTACGAGACGTGTCCACGTGTGGCCTGAACTGCCCCATGTGTGCCAGTGTTTACAAGCCAGCCAGTGTGCGGGCATCTAAGGATACATTCGGTACATTCCATATTATCCATGTTATCACTGTGTTTGGTGCTTGTTTCTGCAAAATAAGTCACCATGGGCCCCAAGAAAGCTTCTAGTGCCAACCCTTCAAGAAAAAAGTCGCTAATGACTTATGAAATGAAGAAAGAGATAATTGCAAAGTACGAAAGTGGAGTGCGTGTGTCGGAGCTCGTTAGGTTGTATAATAAACCCCAATCAACCATCTCTACTATAGTGACCAGGAACACGGCAATCAAGGAAGCTGTTCTTGCAAAAGGTGCAACTGTGATTACGAAACAGCGATCGCAAGTGTTAGAAAATGCTGAGAGATTGTTATTGGTGTGGATAAATGAAAAACAGATAGCAGGAGACAGCATCTCTCAAGCGATCATTTGTGAAAAGGCTAGGCAGTTGCATGACGATTTGGTAAAGAAATTGCCTGCAAATAGTGGTGATGTGAGTGAATTTAAGGCCAGCAAAGGTTGGTTTGAAAGATTTAAGAATCATAGTGGCATACATAGTGTGATTAGGCATGGTGAGGCTGCCAGTTCAGACCAAAAAGCAGCTAAAAATTATGTGAAGGAATTCAACGATTACATAGACAGTGAAGGACTGAAACATGAACAAGTGTTTAATTGCGACGAAACAGGCCTGTTTTGGAAGAAAATGCCAAGCAGGACCTACATTACTGAGGAGGAAAAGGCACTCCCAGGACATAAGCCTATGAAAGACAGGCTTACTCTGTTGATGTGTGCCAATGCTAGTGGTGATTGCAAAGTGAAGCCTTTATTGGTGTATCACTCTGAAACTCCCAGAGTGTTCAGGAAAAACAATGTCCTCAAGGCTAATTTGTGTGTGCTGTGGAGGGCAAACAGTAAGGCATGGGTCACTAAAGACTTTTTCTATGACTGGTTACACCAAGCATTTGCCCCCACTGTGAAAAATTACCTAACTGAAAAGAAATTAGACCTTAAGTGCCTCCTGGTATTAGACAATGCCCCTGGTCATCCTACAGACTTGTCAGAGCGACTTTCTGGGGACATGAGCATCATTAAGGTCAAGTTTTTGCCTCCTAATACCACTCCTCTCCTGCAGCCCATGGACCAGCAGGTCATTTCCAACTTCAAGAAACTGTACACAAAAGCTATGTTTCAAAAGTGCTTTGTAGTGACCACAGAAATTCAACTGACTCTAAAAGAGTTTTGGAAGGATCACTTTCATATCCTCAATTGTATAAACCTGATAGGTACGGCTTGGGAGGGAGTGACTAAGAGGACCTTGAACTCTGCTTGGAAAAAACTGTGGCCAGAATGTGTAGACAAAAGGGATTTTGAAGGATTTGAGGCTAACCCTGAGAATCCTATGCCAGTTGAGGAATCCATTGTGGCATTGGGGAAGTTCTTGGGGTTGGAGGTTAGTGGGGAGGATGTGGAAGAGTTGGTGGAGGAGGACAGTGAAGAACTAACCACTGATGAGCTGCTAGATCATCTTGAACAGCAAGAGGCCAGACCTGAGGAAACTGCTTTGGAGGAGGGGATAGAGAAATTGAAGAAGTTGCCTACTTCAAAGATTAAGGAAATGTGTGCAATGTGGCTTAAAGTGCAAACCTTTTTTGACGACAATCACCCTAACACAGCTATTGCAAGCCGTGCTGGTGACTATTACACTAACAATGTTGTGAAACACTTTAAGGATGTCATAAAGGAATGGGAGGTACAGGCCACTATGGACAGATATGTTGTGCGACAGAAATCCAGTGACTCTGAAGCTGGTCCTAGTGGCATTAAAAGAAGAAGGGAAGTAACCCCGGAAAAGAACTTGCTACCTCAAGTCCTAATGGAAGGGGATTCCCCTTCTAAACACTAACACCTCTCCCCTCCTCCCATCCCATCAAACATCACCAGATCTTCATTAAAGGTAAGTGTCAATTATTTTATTGTTATTATTCTATTGCATTAAACTTAATATTCCATGTAGTAAAATTTTTTTTTTCATACTTTTGGGTGTCTTGCACGGATTAATTTGATTTCCATTATTTCTTATGAGGAAAATTGATTCGGTTTTCGATATTATCGGTATTCGATGAGCTCTCAGGAACGGATTAATATCGAATACCGGGGGTCCACTGTATCTGGCTTTAGCCAGGTTTCGGTGAGAGTAATGATGGACATACTAGCATGCAGGGAATTTAGTAATGCTGTGAGGTCATCGTAATGTTTGCTTAACCCCTTGACTGTCACAACCCCAAATCCTGAGGTGTCTCCTGGTGTCGCAAAATTTCCGAAAAAAAAAAAAATCTTAGGAAATGATAGAGAATCTTTTCCCGATTGCAATGACACCAAAAGGACAAAATTGATGGAAAACTGACGGAATTACGCTCTTGCAAAGTTAGCAACCTCAATGATATTTACGAATCGACGATTTCACCCACTTTGAGCCCTATTTTCGGCTAAATCCATTGTTCCAGTCGACCAAACTCATAGCTATTTCTTTAGAACTCCAATTTTTCTAATGACTGAGCACAAGAAACCGCCCATTTATCAATTTCAACTACCCAAGAATGGGGTCAGAAATTTGCAATTTGGCCAATTTCAAGAAAATGAAAAAATATGCCAGTTTCAAAATAGGGTCCGGAATGAACAATGCAGACATTCGTGGCTCTAAAATAACATTTTCTTTGTTCATCAGTCATGTCTCCAGGCCCCTCTGATATTACTCTTCCTTTCTATTTTGAATTTTTATTCAAACAAAAAATAGAACATTTACTGTTATGCAGACTACTACAATACTGCAATAATTGTATAAATAATGTCAACTCATTCATGACTGCATATTAGAATGGATATTTGGACATTTATTTGAAAAGGACATCATTTGCTTACTTTTGAACATTGGCAAAAACCAAACATTTCCCCTACTTTGAGCTCCATTTCAAGGTTCTTTTCATAGTAAAACCACTATCTCTATAATATGTTTTCTATTCTATCAATGAGACCAGCAAAACAAGAATACAACCATAAATACTATACGAAAATAGACCACAAAGTAGGCATTTTAATTAAAAAAAAAAAGTCTGAGTTTTTGTTTTCTCATTATGCACTGCGTGCTGCAGAATTTTTTTATATGGTGCACACTGACCACACAGACCCATTCTCTCACATGTGGGCCTACCAGCTTTCTCCTGCTTGATTTGAAGCCGCTATAATTTATGAGTACAGTGGACCCCCGGTTAACGATATTTTTCATTCCAGAAGTATGTTCAGGTGCCAGTACTGACTGAATTTGTTCCCATAAGGAATATTGTGAAGTAGATTAGTCCATTTCAGACCCCCAAACATACACGTACAAACGCACTTACATAAATACACTTACATAATTGGTCGCATTGGGAGGTGAGCGTTATGCGGGGTCCACTGTATATATACGTCAAACACAGTGGCTCGTAAGACGTATATATATGACCAAAACAGTCAAAGGGTTAATGATCTGACATTGTAGTTAAAGACAGTTATGTTATTGATGGCTCTGAGAAGTGCTTTTGTTTGTTCTGCTGTGTAGTAATTACAGTTGCTGTTTGATTCATTTAAGTCATTCAGTAAGAGGTTGGTATCAGGATCAATGCTTGTAATCATAAGATTTATAGTGAATCTATAATTAGACTTAAGTATAAGACAATGTAAATATTCTAAAGCTAAAAAATAGCACCTGAATTATTTTAACAAATGTGAATATATGAACTAAAGCAATTCTTTAAAGCTAAAATAAAGGAGAAAATATAAAAGGAACTAAAATACGTAGTGATAAACAAATAAAGTGGTAATCAAATAAAGGAGCCAGGGAATATAATAGTAAAATAATGAAAGTATTACACTTTAGCACCTGAAAATAGCACCTTAATTATTTTAACAAATGTGAATATATGAACTAAGGTAGTTATTTAAAGGTAAAATAAAGGAGAAAATATAAAAGGGATTAAAATAAGTAGTGGTAAACAAAGTTAAATGGACAAATAGTCACTACGATATAATATTAATTTAGGAGTAAGATCTGACTTGTAATATGAAGTTTGAGCAATTAATAACACTAAAAAAAAAAGTAAAAAAGAAAATAAAAATATATGAGGTAGTTGGTACCAGCTAGCAAGATAATACAGAGAATTGCACAATAATGTAATAGGAATATACACTAATTGCACCACACAATATAAAAGGGACTAAAGTAAGTAGTGGTAAACAAAATTAAATAGACTGATAGCTACCACGAATCCTCCATGGGGAAGTGGAACAGAATTCTTCCTCCGTAAGCCATGCATGTCGCAAGAGGCGACTAAAATGCCGGGAGCAAGGGGCTGGTAACCCCTTCTCCTGTATATATTACTAAATTTAAAAGGAGAAACTTTCATTTTTACTTTTGGGCCACCCCGCCTCAGTGGGACATGGCCGGTTTGTTGAAAGAAGAAGAAGCTACCACAAATAACATTAATTTAGGAGTAAGATTTGACTTGCAACACAAAATTTGAGCAATTAATAGCAATAAAAAAGAAGTAAAAAGTATTTGAGGTAGTTGGTACTAGCTAGTAAAAGAAAGTACAAGGAATTGCACAATACTGTAACAGGAACGTACACTATATGCACCACACGTATATATGTGTTAAGGATGCTTATCTAATCTGTTACAGAAATGTCAGCTTTTCTAAAGAAGGTAGAGAAATCATGTTCATTTGAGATGGTATATTGTTGTCCCGTTGCTGTTTTTCTAACTAGTATTTTCCCATCTCAAGTGAAACACTGGTGTATTCTGTTTTCCTGTTAAGTTTTCTCAACCCGAACACAAAGTTTTGACATTTTCTCGTTAGACACTCGTTGATGTACACTCCATTTTTCTTTGTAATTGCTGACTTAATTAGGTCCTTTTTTCTATCATATGAATGAAGTCTGATCATAATACTGTGTTTACTACCTTGTTTTCCTAGCAAATGCGTTTCTTTGATTTCACTGCTTTGCACGATAACTTGTACGTGGTCCTGTATTATCCTGATAGCAGTTTCTTTGCACTCGGCTTGGGTTATGTCACTAGGAATGTGAGGGCAGTTTATTATAACTGCATCAGACAGCTTATCTTGTTCGGTTTTGTCATCTTGGAAATCAAGGTATTCATTCAGTCAAGTGTACATGTTCTGATTCTAGTCCTTGATTGCTTCTTCAACTTTCATATTTAGGGTTGTTATTTGCTCAGTGTGACTGGCTATAGCTGTTTTCAAACTATTTTCTGTGCCAGCACTTCCCGATGTAATCTTCTCAAGGTTTTGGATCTTATTCTCGAGGATTGTTACCTTGGATTCATATCACACAAGTGTTGCTTTAATATCTTTGTTTTCATTTTCTAGGGCGACGATATATTCCCTAATACAGTGGACCCCCGCATAACGATGGCATCACATAGCGATTTTTCCGCATACCGCTTACTTTTATCGCAAAATTTTTGCCGCGCATACCGATTAAAAACCCGCTCACCGATTTTCGTCCGAGACGCGTCCAATGTGCCCTCAGCCAGCCTCACATGTGCCGCCCGTCCCATTGTTTACCAGCCAGCCTCCGCGGTAACATCCAAGCATACACTCGGAATATTTCGTATTATTACAGTGTTTTCGGTGCTGTTTCTGGAAAATAAGTGACCATGGGCCCCAAGAAAGCTTCTAGTGCCAACCCTGTGGTAAAAAGGGTGAGAATTAGTATGGAAATTAAGAAAGATTTTGAAGGGTTTGGGGCTAACCTGAGAAGCCTATGCCAGTTGTGGAATCCATTGTGCCTACTTCAAAGATTAAGGAAATGTGTGCACAGTGGGTTGAACTGCAAACCTTTATGGATGAAAATCACCCTGACACAGCTGTTGCAAGCCGTGCTGGTGACTATTTCATTGACAATGTTGTGGCCCATTTTAGACAAATCGTAAAGGAACGGGAGGTACAGAGCTCTATGGACAGATTTGTTGTGCGACAGAGGTCCAGTGACTCTCAAGCTGGTCCTAGTGGCATTAAAAGAAGAAGGGAAGTAACCCCGGAAAAGGACTTGCTACCTCAAGTCGTAATGGAAGGGGATTCCCCTTCTAAACAGTAAGAAGATAATGCTCTCCCCTCCTCCCATCCCATCAATCATCACCAGATCTTCAATAAAAGTAAGTGTCATGTAAGTGTGCATGCCTTTTTCAGTTTGTGTGTATTAAAATTAACATTTCATGTGGTAAAAAAAAAATTTTTTCATACTTTTGGGCGTCTTGCACGGATTAATTTTATTTCCATTATTTCTTATGGGGAAAATTCATTCGCATAACGATTATTTCGCATAACAATTATCCCTCTTGCACGGATTAAAATCGTTAACCGGGGGTCCACTGTAGTGTCAGGAAGAATCATACCTGGGTGATCATGAGAGAATCCTTTGAAGGGAGTGGAGTTGGAGGGGTAGTCAGCCATGTTTGTGATTGTTATATTCCCTGGGTGGTGGTGAGGGGGGTTGATGATACACCAGTGTCCTGCTGGGTAGACATGTTGAGTTGTGGAGTCCTTGGTGTTATTCTTTTGTTGCTGCTGTTGTTTCTTCTGTGATTTCATTTCATAGTATCAATGAAGTAGATACTGTGAAGCTATGGTGGGGAAGGCTTTATTTCCCTGAGCCTGGGTTAAGTGTTTGTCTGGCAGCAGAGGCTGTGTTTGGGTTAGCAGGGCTGTCTTCCTTAGATCATCTATTTTGTCAAGATTTGGGTTGCATTCTTAGTATTCTTGGGTTGTTTTGTGGTCTACGTGGGTTCATGCAGTTGTACCTTCAATTAGGCCATCACAAGCTTTGATAAGCGATGGTTTCTTGAAGAATAAGAGCTGGTAGGATGCCGCTGCTGTTACCGCTGACAGTTTAAGGGTTAAATAAAGAGGGCGTTTTTCTACATGCAATAGGATAAAAAAAAAAAATTAGCGTCAGTACTTACCGAGTTATAAGACTGTGAAGTTGGTGCCGGATGCTCACCTGATAGCAACATGGAGTCCTACCACTTGCAGAAATGTTGCCCATATACCTTTTATTCTCATTTTTTTAACTGATATAATTTTAATGTTCTGATAATCACATTTTGTAGTAGTTCTTGTGATATCACAGCCAATCTTTGTTCTGACACTAATATTAGGTACTGCAATAGTACTCAAATAATCACAAACACACTGACAGGTGAACATTTTCACCTGCCTTGGTCACATACTATTGTCCAGAAATATCTACAAAATATTTAAAGTCCCAGCAATGTTTTAGACATGCTGGAGTACATATGAAACTCCTTGAAGCACAGTGTAACATGAGTGCCACTCCACTGCTGATAGTGCAGCAGTGGAGTGACACTTGATTGTGCACTGCCTTGGCTTTATTTGTTTTCACTGTTACACATAAACATGCCTGTCTGTGTCTCTGTTTACTTGTCTCTGCTTTATATGTTATTCTGTGTGTGTCTGTCTTCCTGTCTGTCTGTGTGCCTTTCTTTCTGTCTCAGAGAAAGCCGCTCATGAACCAACTGGTATTACACATGATGCAGAGTCGTCACGTCTGATTCCTGGACAAGTGAACATTACTTATTTATTTATTATTTATTTATTTTATCATTATCAGATTTAATTTTCCCCATAAGAAATAATGAAAATCCAATGAATCCGTTCCTGCTGCCAGAAGGCTTGACAGAATAGTACTTCAATAGGATGCTATTATCAACTCTACGGCTTATTTATCTATCACAATTCATCTAATATGACATAATAAGCAATATTAATAACAAAGAAACATGAATTATA
This sequence comes from Cherax quadricarinatus, assembly GCF_026875155.1. Classification (NCBI taxonomy): domain Eukaryota; kingdom Metazoa; phylum Arthropoda; class Malacostraca; order Decapoda; family Parastacidae; genus Cherax; species Cherax quadricarinatus. Next base: position 59,464,238 of record NC_069417.1, on the reverse strand, counting down.
TACTCTAGAATGAATAAAATATGTCATAATGTATGTGAGGAGAAAGTGCAGGAAGTGTTGTTGTTGGGTTTATAATGGCCACAGATAGAAGCCGTACATATTACTGGTGGAGGAGACTTCTGCCACCACGACTATCCACAAACAATATACATACATGTATGTATGTAATTTATAAATAAGAAATATTACATTTTAATTTATAAATAAGAAATATCTGCACTTACCTTAGAGGAGACGTTAGGTTAACCCCTTGACTGTCGCAACCCCAAATCCTGAGGTGTCTCCTGGTGTCGAAAAATTTTTGGAAAAAAAAAAAAAAAAAAAATCTTATGAAATGATAGAGTATCTTTTCCTGATGGCAATGACACCAAAAGAATGAAATTTGATGGAAAACTGATGGAATTATGCTCTTAAGAAGTTAGCGACCTCAGCGATATTTACGAATCGGCGATTACGCCCACTTTGAGCCCTATTTTTGGCTAATTCCATTGTTCCAGTCAACCAAACGCATAGCTATTTCTTTAGAACTCCATTTTTTCTATTGATTGAGTACAAGAAACTACCCATTTACCAATTTCAACTAATAACATGGTCAGAAAATTGCAATATCACAAAAATTAAAAAATATGACAATTTCAAAATAGGGTCCAGAATGAACAATGCAGACATTCATGGCTCTAAAATAACATTTTCTTTGTTCATCAGTCATGTCTCCAGGCCCCTCTGATATTACTCTTGCTTTGTATTTTGAATTTTTATTCAAATAAAAAATAGAAGATTTACTGTTATGCAGACTACTGAAATATTGTAATAATTGTATAAATAATTTCAACCCATTCATGACTGCATATTAGAATGGCTAGTTGGACATTTATTGGACAATGACATCATTTGTTTACTTTTGAACATCAGCAAAAATCAAACATTTCCCCTACTTTGAGCTCAATTTCAAGGTTCTTTTCATAGTAAAACTTATCAAAATCACCTATATTTCTATAACATGTTTTCCATTCTATCAAATGAGACCAAGAAAATGAGAATACAACCATAAATACCATACGAAAATAGACCACAAATTCGGCATTTTAATTAAAAAAAAAAAAAAAAAAAACGGTCAGTTTTTTTTTCTCATTGTGCAGTGTGTGCTGCAGGATTTTTTTTATATGGTGCACACTGACCATACAGACCCATTCTCTCTCATGTGGGCCTACCAGCTTTCTCCTGCTTGATTTGAAGCCGCTAGAATTTATGAGTATATATACGTCAAACACGGTGGCTCGTAAAATGTGTACAGTGGACCCCCGCATAACGGACGCCTTGCATAACGGACAATCCGCATACCGGACGCTTTGATCGCTAAAATTTTGCCAAGCATACCGCCCAAAAACCCGCTCAGTGCCCTTCGTCCGAGACGCGTCCAATGTGCGGCCTGAGCCAGCCTCATATGTTCCGCCGGTGGCATTGTTTACCAGCCAGCCTCCGCGGTAACATTCAAGCATACAATCGGAATATTTCGTATTATTACAGTGTTTTCGGTGCTGTTTCTGGAAAATAAGTGACCATGGGCCCCAAGAAAGCTTCTAGTTCCAACCCTACAGCAATAAGGGTTAGAATTCCTATAGAAATGAAGAAAGAGATCATTGATAAGTATGAAAGTGGAGTGCGTATCACCGACCTGGTCAGGTTGTACAAGAAACCCAAATCAACCATCTCTACTATTGTGGGCAACAGAAAGGCAATCAAGGAAGCTGTTCTTGCCAAAGGTTTAACTGTGTTTTCGAAACAAAGATCGCAAGTGATGGAAGATGTTGAGAGACTCTTATTGGTGTGGATAAATGAAAAACAGCTAGCAGGAGATAGCGTCTCTCAAGCGATCATATGTGAAAAGGCTAGGAAGTTGCATGAGGATTTAATTAAAAAAAGGCCTGCAACTAGTGATGATGTGAGTGAATTTAAGGCCAGCAAAGGTTGGTTTGAGAGATTTAAGAAGCGTAGTGGCATACATAGTGTGATACGGCATGGTGAGGCTGCCAGTTCGGACCACAAAGCGGCTGAAAAATATGTGCAGGAATTCAAGGAGTACATAGAAACTGAAGGACTGAAACCTGAACAAGTGTTTAATTGTGATGAAACAGGCCTGTTCTGGAAGAAAATGCCAAGCAGGACCTACATTACTCAGGAGGAAAAGGCACTCCCAGGACATAAGCCTATGAAAGACAGGCTTACTTTGTTGATGTGTGCCAATGCTAGTGGTGATTGCAAAGTTAAGCCTTTATTAGTGTATCACTCTGAAACTCCCAGAGCGTTCAGGCAAAAGAATGTCCTCAAGGATAATTTGTGTGTGCTGTGGAGATCAAACAGTAAGGCATGGGTCACTAGGGACTTTTTCTATAACTGGTTACACCATGCATTTGCCCCCAATGTGAAAGATTACCTAACTGAAAAGAAATTAGAACTTAAGTGCCTCCTGGTGTTAGACAATGCCCCTGGTCATCCTACAGACGTGGCAGAGCGACTTTATGGGGACATGAGCTTCATTAAGGTGAAGTTTTTGCCTCCTAATACCACTCCTCTCCTGCAGCCCATGGACCAGCAGGTCATTTCCAACTTCAAGAAACTGTACACAAAAGCTATGTTTCAAAAGTGCTTTGAAGTGACCACAGACACTCGATTGACTCTAAAAGAGTTTTGGAAGGATCACTTTAATATCCTCAATTGTGTAAACCTTATAGGTAAGGCTTGGGAGGGAGTGACTAAGAGAACCTTGAACTCTGCTTGGAAGAAACTGTGGCCAGAATGTGTAGACAAAAGGGATTTTGAAGGGTTTGAGGCTAACCCTGAGAGGAGTATACCAGTTGAGGAATCAATTGTGGCATTGGGGAAGTCCTTGGGGTTGGAGGTTAGTGGGGATGATGTGGAAGAGTTGGTGGAGGAGGACAATGAAGAACTAACCACTGATGAGCTGATAGATCAACTTCAAGAGCAAGAGGCCAGACCTGGGGAAACTGGTTCAAAGGAGGGGAGAGAGAAATTGAAGGAATTGCCTACTTCAAAGATTAAGGAAATGTGTGCAAAATGGCTTGAAGTGTAAACCTTTTTTGATGAAAATCACCCTCACACAGCTATTGCAAGCCGTGCTGGTGACTGTTACAATGACAATGTTGTGAACCACTTTAGACAAATCATAAAGGAACGAGAGGTACAGGCCACTATGGACAGATATCTTGTGGGAAAGAAGTCCAGTGACTCTGAAGCTGGTCCTAGTGGCATTAAAAGAAGAAGGGAAGTAACCCCAGAAAAGGACTTGCCACCTCAAGTCTTAATGGAAGGGGATTCCCCTTCTAAACACTAACACTCTCTCTCCCCTCCTCCCATCCCATCAATCATCACCAGATATTCAATAAAAGTAAGTGTCATGTAATTGTGCATGCCTTTTTCAGTTTGTGTGTACTAAAATTAACATTTTTTTGTGGTAAAAAAAATTTTTTTTCATACTTTTGGGTGTCTTGCACAGATTAATTTTATTTCCATTATTTCTTATGGGGAAAATTCATTCACATACCGAACATTTCGCATAACAGCCAGCCCTCTTGCACGGATTAAGGTCGCTATGCGGGGGTCCACTGTATATACGATCAAAACAGTCAAAGGGTTAATTACGTAATTAGTTTGATGGAGTGTAGCAGATATGCAGGGAGTGTAGCAGGCATGCAGGGAATGTAGCAAGGAGTGTAGCAGACATGCAGGGAGTGTAGCAGGCATGCAGGGAGTGTAGCAGGCATGCTGGGAGTGTAGCAGACATGCAGGGAGTGTAGCAGGCATGCTGGGAGTGTAGCAGGCATGGAGGGAGTGTAGCAGGCATGTAGGAGGCTAGAGGAAGGCGAGTTTATTATGTTTCAATATGACGCTAATATCATCTCTACGGCTTATTTATCTATCATAATTCCTCTAATATGACATAATAAACAATATTAATAACATAGAAACATGATATATACTCTAGAATGAACAAAATATGTCATAATGTATGTGAGGATAAGTGATGGAAGTGATGCTGGGTTTATAATGGCCACTGAGAGAAGCCATACATAGTAGTGGTGAAGGAGGAGGCTTCTGCCACCACCACTATCCACAAACAATATATGAAAAATTTATAAATAAGAATTATTTACATTTTAATTTATAAATAAGAAAGATTTACATTTTAATTTATAAATAAGAAATATTTACATTTTAATTTATAAATGAGTAAGTTTATTCAGGTATACACAAATACAGTTACGTACATAGATTATCACACATAGCAGCATACGTACATAGATTATCATACATAGTAGCACATGTGTAAAGTACCTAGGATAACCCAACAAGTCAAAGTGATTTAAAGTGTTTCCATTGGGGTCCTTTTATAGTTACACTTATATTTACTTTTAATAGGTAGTAGGTTGGTAGACAGCAACCACCCAGGGAAGTACTACCGTCCTGCCAGATGACTGTGAAACAAAAACCTGTAACTGTTTTGCATGATGGTAGGATTGCTGGTTTTCTTTTTCTGTCTCATAAACACGCTAGATAACAGGGATATCTTGCTACTCCTACTTACACTTTGGTCACACTTCACAGACACGCACATGCATATATATATATACATACATCTAGGTTTTTCTCCTTATTCTAAATAGCTCTTGTTCTTTTTTATTTCTTCTATTGTCCATGGGGAAGTGGAAAAGAATCTTTTCTCCGTAAGCCATGCGTGTCGTATGAGGCGACTAAAATGCCGGGAGCCAATGGGCTAGTAACCCCTTCTCCTGTTTTCATTTACTAAAAAAAAGAAGAAGAAAAACTTTATAAAAAATGGGTTGTTTTTAAATGTGCGTGGATGTAGTGCGGATGACAAGAAACAGATGAAATTTCTGATGTTATGAATGAAAAGAAGTTGGGGTGTCCTGGCTCTAAGCGAAACAAAGCTGAAGGGGGTAGGAGAGTTTCAGTGGGGGGAAATAAATGGGATTAAATCTGGAGTATCTGAGAGAGTTTAGAGCAAAGGAAGGGGTTAGCAGTAATGTTAAATTTATCAGTTAAGGAAGGAGGGAAAAAAAAAGAATATGAATGTGTAAATTCGAGAATTATGTGGATTAAAGTAAAGGTTTGGATGCGAGAAGTGGGTCATAATAAGCGTGTATGCACCTGGAGAAGAGAGGAATGCAGAGGAGAGAGAGAGATTTTGGGAGATGTTAAGTGAATGTATAGGAGCCTTTGAACCAAGTGAGAGAGTAATTGTTGGTAGGGGGCCTGAATGCTAAAGTAGGAGAAACTTTTAAAAGAGGGTGTGGTAGGTAAGTTTGGGGTGCCAGGTGTAAATGATAATGGAGCCCTTTGATTGAACTTTTAGAAAGGGGTTTAGTTAAAAGGTAATACATATTTTAAAAAAAAGAGGGATAAATAAGTATACACGATATGATGTAGGGAAATTGAAAAAGTAGTTTTTTGGGATTAGTATTGGGTAGTTTAAAAAAGACTGTTGAGTAGACTTCAGGAATACTTGTTTATAAGGGGGGCCCACAGATATATCAGATCACTTTCTAGTTGTAGCTACATGAGGGGTAAAAGGGGTAGAGGGGAAAACAAGGAAAATAAAAGGGCATCGGGGGGAAGAGGGGGAAGGTGAAGGTTTTTATAAATAAAAAAAGGGGCAGTTAGGGTAAGATAAAAACAGCTTTTGGGAGGTTAGGGGCTAATGAAGATAGGCAATGGGGTCGAAGGGGAAAATGGGGTGGTTTTTTAAAAATGTAGTTTTAAAGAGTGTTCAGCAGAATTTGGGGTTTACGGGAAAGTGGGTGCAGGGGGGAAAGGAGCAATTGGGGGAATGATGATTTAAAGGAGTAGAAAGGGGGAAAAAATTTTAGCAAAATAAATTTTTTTACAAAGTAGAAGGATGCAAGGAGGGAAGGTTTAGGGGAGAAAAAGAGGGGGTTTAAAGAGAGTGGTAAAGCAATTTTAAAAAAGAGAGCAAATGGGGAGAGTGGGTGAGCTGTTATAAACACAAATTTTGTTGAAAATAAGAAAAAGTTTTGGAGTGAGATTTTAAAAGTTAAAAGGGAAACCTAAGAACAAATGGATTTTCAGTTAAAAAAAAGGAGAGGAGAGTTTTTAAAAGGGAGTTAGAGGTATTGGGGAAAAATTGGGGGGAATATTTTTAGGAATTGTTAAATGTTGTTTAAGATAGGGAAGCTTTGATTTCGTGTATAGGGCAAGGAGGAATAACATCTTGTAGGAGTGAGGAAGAGCCAGTTGTGAGTGTGGGGAAGTTCGTGAGGCAGTAGGTAAAATGAAAGGGGGTAAGGCAGCGGGATTGATGGGATAAAGATAGAAATGTTAAAAGCAGGTGGGGATATAGTTTTGGAGTGGTTGGTGCAATTATTTAATAAATGTATGGAAGAGGGTAAGGTACCTAGGATTGGCAGAGAGCATGCATAGTTCCTTTGTATAAAGGCAAAGGGATAAAAGAGGAGTGCAAAAATTATAGGGGGATAACTCTGTTGAGTGTACCTGGTAAGTGTATGGTAGAGTTATAATTGAAAGAATTAAGAGTAAGACGGAGAATAGGATAGCAATGAACAAGGAGGCTTTAGGAAAGGTAGGGGGTGTGTGGACCAGGTGTTTACAGTGAAACATATAAGTGAACAGTATTTAGATAAGGCTAAAGAGGTCTTTGTGGCATTTATGGATTTGGAAAAGGCGTATGACAGGGTGGATAGGGGGGCAATGTGGCAGATGTTGCATGTGTAATGGTGTAGGAGGTAGGTTACTGAAAGCAGTGAAGAGTTTTTACGAGGATAGTGAGGCTCAAGTTAGAGTATGTAGAAAAGAGGGAAATTTTTTCCCAGTAAAAGTAGGCCTTAGACAAGGATGTGTGATGTCACCGTGGTTGTTTAATATATTTATAGATGGGGTTGTAAGAGAAGTAAATGCGAGGGTCTTGGCAAGAGGCGTGGAGTTAAAAGATAAAGAAATCACACACAGGGTGGGAGTTGTCACAGCTGCTCTTTGCTGATGACACTGTGCTCTTGGGAGATTCTGAAGAGAAGCTGCAGAGATTGGTGGATGAATTTGGTAGGGTGTGCAAAAGAAGAAAATTAAAGGTGAATACAGGAAAGAGTAAGGTTATGAGGATAACAAAAAGATTAGGTGATGAAAGATTGAATATCAGATTGGAGGGAGAGAGTATGGAGGAGGTGAACGTATTCAGATATTTGGGAGTGGACGTGTCAGCGGATGGGTCTATGAAAGATGAGGTGAATCATAGAATTGATGAGGGAAAAAGAGTGAGTGGTGCACTTAGGAGTCTGTGGAGACAGAGAACTTTGTCCTTGGAGGCAAAGAGGGGAATGTATGAGAGTATAGTTTTACCAACGCTCTTATATGGGTGTGAAGCATGGGTGATGAATGTTGCAGCGAGGAGAAGGCTGGAGGCAGTGGAGATGTCATGTCTGAGGGCAATGTGTGGTGTGAATATAATGCAGAGAATTCGTAGTTTGGAAGTTAGGAGGAGGTGCGGGATTACCAAAACTGTTGTCCAGAGGGCTGAGGAAGGGTTTGTTGAGGTGGTTCGGACATGTAGAGAGAATGGAGCGAAACAGAATAACTTCAAGAGTGTATCAGTCTGTAGTGGAAGGAAGGCGGGGTAGGGTCGGCCTAGGAAGGGTTGGAGGGAGGGGGTAAAGGAGGTTTTGTGTGCGAGGGGCTTGGACTTCCAGCAGGCATGCGTGAGCGTGTTTGATAGGAGTGAATGGAGACAAATGGTTTTTAATACTTGACGTGCTGTTGGAGTGTGAGCAAAGTAACATTTATGAAGGGATTCAGGGAAACCGGCAGGCCGGACTTGAGTCCTGGAGATGGGAAGTACAGTGCCTGCACTCTGAAGGAGGGGTGTTAATGTTGCAGTTTAAAAACTGTAGTGTAAAGCACCCTTCTGGCAAGACAGTGATGGAGTGAATGATGGTGAAAGTTTTTCTTTTTCGGGCCACCCTGCCTTGGTGGGAATCGGCCAGTGTGATAATAAAAAAAAAAAAAAAATAAATAAAATTATATTTACTTTTAAACTTCCACTTTTATATTTACACATACCTTGGAGGAGATGTTAGTTTAATTAGTTAGTTTCATGGAGGAGATGCTGGCAGAGGTTTAGGGTGGTGGAAGATACGTAGCAGGGTGGCGTATGTTCATTGACCCGATACGCATTCAACAGCACTGGAGAGTTACTTTCGTGTCGTTTTTCTATCGCTTACTCACTTAACTTACTTGCTACACTGTTAATTCTACACTTTATCGCTGGCTGGCACCATAGCCTTTATCGATACCTGCTGCTTTAGTATCGTACATATCGTAGAATCGCTGAATCGATGCAGAAGGCACATTCACCCCTCTCTGTTCGTCCTCCACTTTGGTACTTTGCTATGAGTTTTTTCTTGAATTTTATTGTGTTTCTTTCCTTCTTTATCACAGGGTTGGCACTAGAAGCTTTCTTTGGGCCCATAGTGGCTTATTTAGCAGTTACAACACTAAAAACGATGGAATAATACAAAATATGTTGAATGTACGCATGGAATTGTCCTCCCTGGTTTGTAAACAATGGCCCACTACCTTGTACATGGGCTCAGGCCGCACGGACACGTTAGGAACGAATGGCCTTAACTGAGTTTTTCATCGTTAGCCGAGCCAATATTTTGATGCAAAAAATGCATCGGTATCCGATTTTATCGCTATCCAATAGCAGCATTAACTGAAGGTCCACTGTATCTACAAGCACAGTATAGTCTGGATGTTTTTGGGTTATCTTAGGAGTATGGAAGAAGTGAATGTTTTCAGATACTTGGGAGTTGACGTGTCGGCGGGTGGATTTATGAAGGATGAGGTTAATCATAGAATTGATGAGGAAAAAAAGGTGAGTGGTGCATTGAGGTATATGTGGAGACAAAAAACGTTATCTATTGAGGCAAAGAAGGGAATGTATGAAAGTATAGTAGTACCAACACTCTTATATGGGTGTGAAACTTGGGTTGCGAATGCAGCAGCGAGGAGGCGGTTGGAGGCAGTGGAGATGTACTGTCCAAGGGCAATGTGTGGTGTAAATATTATGCAGAAAATTCTGAGTGTGGAAATTAGGAGAAGGTGTGGAGTTAATAAAAGTATTAGTCAGAGGGCTGAAGAGTGGTTGTTGAGGTGGTTTGGTCATTTAGAGAGAATGGATCAAAGTAGAATGACATGGAGAGCATATAAATCTGTAGGGAAAGGAAGGCGGGGTAGGGGTTGTCCTCGAAAAGGTTGGAGGGAGGGGGTAAAGGAGGCTTGGACTTCCAGCAAGCGTGCATGAGTGTGTTAGATAGGAATGAATGGAGACGAATGGTATTTGGGACCTGACGATCTGTTGGAGTGTGAGCAGGGTAATATTTAGTGAAGGGATTCAGGGAAACCGGTTATTTTTATATAGCCGGACTTGAGTCCTGGAAATGGGAAGTACAATGCCTGCACTCTAAAGGAGGGGTTCGGGACATTGGCAGTTTGGAGGGATATGTTGTGTATCTTTATAGGTATATGCTTCTAAACTGTTGTGTTCTGAGCACCTCTGCAAAAACAGTGATTATGTGTGAGTGAGGTGAAAGTGTTCAATGATGATGAAAGTATTTTCTTTTTGGGGATTTTCTTTTTTGGGTCACCCTGCCTTGGTGGGAGAGGGCTGACTTGTTATAAAAAAAAAAACTGTATTTATATGTACCTGTGAAATAGAGACAGAGATAGATGCAAACAGACAGACGGAGATAGAGACAGGCACATAAGTTATTATCGACCACTTGTGACCGCATCTACCTCAAGGCCGCTAAACTCAGGGTTAACATCACTTTCCTCTTAAAAGGGGAGTTAATACGACATGACATCAGTGAAATCCCTGGTGTTTGCCACGCTATTTGCTCTAGCTGGTGCTCAATTGAACTGGTGTTCCCACAAGGTACAGTGGACCCTCGACATTCGATACTAATCCGTTCCTGAGAGCTGTCGAATGTCGAAAATATCGAAAGTCGAATTAATTTTCCCCATAAGAAATAATGGAAATCAAATTAATCCGTGCAAGACACCCACAAGTAAGAAAAAAAAATTTTACCACATGAAATATTAAGTTTAATGCAATAGAATAATTACAATAACAACAATAACAATAGATTAATAACAATAGAATAATTGACACTTACCTTTAATGAAGATCTGGTGATGATTGATGGGATGGGAGGAGGGGAGAGTGTTGAACCTATTGTTAAGAAGGGGAATCCCCCTCCATTAGGGGTTACTTCCCTTCTTCTTTTAATGCCACTAAGACCAGCTTGAGAGTCACTGGACTTCTGTCGCACAACATATCTGTCCATAGAGGCCTGTACCTCTCGTTCCTTTATGACTTTCCTAAAGTGGTTCACAACATTGTCAGTGTACAGGTTGCCAACACGGCTTGCAGTAGCTGTGTCAGGGTGATTTTCATCAAAAAAGGTTTGCACTTTAAGCCACACTGCACACATTTCCTTAATCTTTGAAGTAGACAACCTCTTCAATTTCTCTATCCCCTCCTCCGAAGCAGTTTCCTCAGGTCTGGCCTCTTGCTGTTGAAGATGATCTAGCAGCTCATCAGTGGTTAGTTCGTCATTGTCCTCCTCCACCAACTCTTCCACATCCTCCCCACTAACCTCCAACCCTAAGGACTTCCCCAGTGCCACAATGGATTCCACAACTGGCATAGGATTCTCAGGGTTAGCCTCAAACCCTTCAAAATCAATTTTTGTCTACACATTCTGGCCACAGTTTTTTCCAAGCAGAGTTCAAGGTCCTCTTAGTCACTTCCTCCCAAGCCGTACCTATAAGGTTTATACAACTGAGGATATTAAAGTGATCCTTCCAAAACTCTTTTAGAGTCAGTTGAGTTTCTGTGGTCACTACAAAGCACTTTTGAAACATAGATTTTGTGTACAGTTTCTTGAAGTTGGAAATGACCTGCTGGTCCATGGGCTGCAGGAGAGGAGTGGTATTAGGAGGCAAAAACTTGACCTTCATGAAGCTCATGTCCTCAGAAAGTCGCTCTGCCAAGTCTGTAGGATGACCAGGGGCATTGTCTAATACCAGGAGGCACTTAAGGTCTAATTTCTTTCCAGTTAGGTAATTTTTCACATTGGGGGCAAATGCATGGTGTAACCAGTCATAGAAAAAGTCCCTAGTGACCCATGCCTTACTGTCTGCCCTCCACAGCACACACAAATTAGCCTTGAGGATATTCTTTTGCCTGAATGCTCTGGGAGTTTCTCAGTGATACACCAATAAAGGCTTCACTTTGCAATCACCACTAGCATTGGCACACATCAGAAGAGTAAGCCTGTCTTTCATAGGCTTATGTCCTGGAGTGCCTTTTCCTCCTGAGTAATGTAGGTCCTGTTTGGCAATTTCTTCCAAAACAGGCCTGTTTCGTCACAATTAAACACTTGTTCAGGTTTCAATCCTTCAGCCTCCATGTACTCCTTGAAAGAGATGATTGTGGATGTTATGAATGAGAAGAAGCTGGATGTCCTGGCTTTAAGTGAAACGAAGCTGAAGGGGGTGGGAGAGTTTCAGTGGAGAGGTATAAATGGGATTAGGTCAGGGGTTTCAAATAGAGTTAGAGCTAAAGAAGGAGTAGCAATAATGTTGAAGGATAAGATATGGCAGGAAAAGAGGGACTATAAATGTATTAATTCAAGGATTATGTGGAGTAAAATAAAGGTTCAATGTGAAAAGTGGGTTATAGTAAGTGTATATGCACCTGGAGAAGAGAGAAGTGTAAAGGAGAGAGAGAGATTTTAGGAAATGTTGAGTGAATGCATGGGGAGTTTTGAACCAAGTGAGAGAGTACTTGTGGTTGGGGATTTCAATGCTAAAGTGGGCAAAAATGTTGTGGAGGGAGTAGTAGGTAAATTTGGGGTGCCAGGGGTAAATGTAAATGGGGAGCCTTTAATTGAGCTATGTGTAGAAAGAGATTTGGTAATAAGTAATACATATTTTATGAAAAAGAGGATAAATAAATATACAAGGTATGATGTAGCACGTAATGAAAGTAGTTTGTTAGATCATGTATTGGTGGATAAAAGGTTAATGGGTAGGCTCCAGGATGTACATGTTTATAGAGGGGCAATTGATATATCGGATCATTATTTAGTTATAGCTACAGTTAGAGTAAGAGGTAGATGGGACAAGAGGAAGGTGGCAACAACAAGTAGGAGGGAAGTGAAAGTGTATAAACTAAGGGAGGAGGAAGTTAGGGTGAGATGTAAGTGACTATTGGCAGAAAGGTGGGCTAGTGCAAAGATGAGTAGTGGGGAGGTTGAAGAGGGTTGGATGAGTTTTAAAAATGCAGTATTAGAATGTGGGGTAGAAGTTTGTGGTTATAGGTGGGTGGGGGCAGGAGGAAAGAGGAGTGATTGGTGGAATGATGAAGTAAAGGGTGTGATAAAAGAGAAAAAGTTAGCTTATGAGAGGTTTTTACAAAGCAGAAGTGTTATAAGAAGAGCAAAGCATATGGAGAGCAAAAGAAAGGTGAAGAGAGTGGTGAGAGAGTGCAAAAGGAGAGCAGATGATGGAGTGGGAGAGGCACTGTCAAGAAATCGTATCAAATGTTGGGTTTTCCATCGAATGTCGATGCAAAATTTTTGCGTTAAAATGCATCGAATGCCGGATTTACCGAATGTCGATGCCTTCGAATGTCGGGGGTCCACTGTACTAAGTGCTCCCAGATTTTTTTAGTACTGTGCACACCATTCTATACTGACCAGGCATCTCAGGCCAATCATGCCAAATTCAGAGGCAGGAAAAATAGAACGTTGATCTATGTTTGGAGCGCTAGCAGTGAGAACATAGATCTATGTTTGGTGAGTTAAGGGGTTAATAATGTACTATTACATAAAACAATGTACAAAATTATAAAGCACAGGGAAACTGTAAAAATGAATACTAAATGAAAATTTAACCGAAATATTTTTTTTATTATTATCACACTGGCCGATTCCCACCAAGGCAGGGTGGCCCGAAAAAGAAAAACTTTCACCATCATTCACTCCATCACTGTCTTGCCAGAAGGGTGCTTTACACTACAGTTTTTAAACTGCAACATTAACACCCCTCCTTCAGAGTGCAGGCACTGTACTTCCCATCTCCAGGACTCAAGTCCGGCCTGCCGGTTTCCCTGAATCCCTTCATAAATGTTACTTTGCTCACACTCCAACAGCACGTCAAGTATTAAAAACCATTTGTCTCCATTCACTCCTATCAAACACGCTCACGCATGCCTGCTGGAAGTCCAAGCCCCTCGCACACAAAACCTCCTTTACCCCTCCCTCCAACCCTTCCTAGGCCGACCCCTACCCCGCCTTCCTTCCACTACAGACTGATACACTCTTGAAGTCATTCTGTTTCGCTCCATTCTCTCTACATGTCCGAACCACCTCAACAACCCTTCCTCAGCCCTCTGGATAACAGTTTTGGTAATCCCGCACCTCCTCCTAACTTCCAAACTACGAATTCTCTGCATTATATTCACACCACACATTGCCCTCAGACATGACATCTCCACTGCCTCCAGCCTTCTCCTCGCTGCAACATTCATCACCCACGCTTCACACCCATATAAGAGCGTTGGTAAAACTATACTCTCATACATTCCCCTCTTTGCCTCTAAGGACAAGGTTCTTTGTCTCCACAGACTCCTTAGTGCACCACTCACTCTTTTTCCCTCATCAATTCTATGATTCACCTCATCTTTCATAGACCCATCCGCTGACACGTCCACTCCCAAATATCTGAATACGTTCACCTCCTCCATACTCTCTCCCTCCAATCTGATATTCAATCTTTCATCACCTAATCTTTTTGTTATCCTCATAACCTTACTCTTTCCTGTATTCACCTTTAATTTTCTTCTTTTGCACACCCTACCAAATTCATCCACCAATCTCTGCAGCTTCTCTTCAGAATCTCCCAAAAGCACAGTGTCATCAGCAAAGAGCAGCTGTGACAACTCCCACTTTGTGTGTGATTCTTTATCTTTTAACTCCACGCCTCTTGCCAAGACCCTCGCATTTACTTCTCTTACAACCCCATCTATAAATATATTAAACAACCACGGTGACATCACACATCCTTGTCTAAGGCCTACTTTTACTGGGAAAAAATTTCCCTCTTTCCTACATACTCTAACTTGAGCCTCACTATCCTCGTAAAAACTCTTCACTGCTTTCAGTAACCTACCTCCTACACCATACACTTGCACAATCTGCCACATTGCCCCCCCTATCCACCCTGTCATACGCCTTTCCAAATCCATAAATCCCACAAAGACCTCTTTAGCCTTATCTAAATACTGTTCACTTATATGTTTCACTGTAAACACCTGGTCCACACACCCCCTACCTTTCCTAAAGCCTCCTTGTTCATCTGCTATCCTATTCTCCGTCTTACTCTTAATTCTTTCAATTATAACTCTACCATACACTTTACCAGGTACACTCAACAGAGTTATCCCCCTATAATTTTTGCACTCTCTTTTATCCCCTTTGCCTTTATACAAAGGAACTATGCATGCTCTCTGCCAATCCCTAGGTACCTTACCCTCTTCCATACATTTATTAAATAATTGCACCAACCACTCCAAAACTATATCCCCACCTGCTTTTAACATTTCTATCTTTATCCCATCAATCCCGGCTGCCTTACCCCCTTTCATTTTACCTACTGCCTCACGAAACTTCCCCCACACTCACAACTGGCTCTTCCATCACTCCTACAAGATGTTATTCCTCCTTGCCCTATACACGAAATCACAGCTTCCCTATCTTCATGAACATTTAACAATTCCTCAAAATTTTCCCTCCATCTTCCCAATACCTCTAATCTCCATTTAATAACTCTCCTCTCCTATTTTTAACTGACAAATCCATTTGTTCTCTAGGCTTTCTTAACTTGTTAATCTCACTCCAAAACTTTTTCTTATTTTCAACAAAATTTGTTGATAACATCTCACCCACTCTCTCATTTGCTCTCTTTTTACATTGCTTCACCACTCTCTTAACCTCTCTCTTTTTCCTCCATATACTCTTCCCTCCTTGCATCACTTCTACTTTGTAAAAACTTCTCATATGCTAACTTTTTCTCCCTTACACTCTCTTTACATCATCATTCCACCAATCACTCCTCTTCCCTCCTGCACCCACTTTCCTGTAACCACAAACTTCTGCTGAAACACTCTAACACTACATTTTTAAACCTACCCCATACCTCTTCGACCCCATTGCCTATGCTCTCATTAGCCCATCTATCCTCCAATAGCTGTTTTTTATCTACCCTAACTGCCTCCTCTTTTAGTTTATAAACCTTCACCTCTCTCTTCCCTGATCTTCTATTCTCTTGTATCCCATCTACCTTTTACTCTCAGTGTAGCTACAACTAGAAAGTGATCTGATATATCGTGGCCCCTCTAAAACATGTACATCCTGAAGTCTAAATCAACAGTCTTTTATCTACCCAAAACAAAAATCCAACAAACTAAAGTCATTTCGCCCTACATCATATCGTGTATACTTTTTTATCCTCTTTTTCTTAAAATATGTAATTACCTATAACTAAACCCCTTTCTATACAAAGTTCAATCAAAGGGCTCCCATTATCATTTACACCTGGCACCCCCAAACTTACCTACCACACCCTCTCTAAAAGTTTCCCTACTTTTGCATTCAGGTCCCCTACCACAATTACTCTCTCACTTGGTTCAAAGGCTCCTATACATTCACTTAACATCTCCCAAAATCTCTCTCTCTCCTCTGCATTCCTCTCTTCTCCAGGTGCATACACGCTTATTATGACCCACTTCTCGCATCCAACCTTTACTTTAATCCACATAATTCTTGAATTTACACATTCATATTCTCTTTTCTCCTTCCATAACTGATCATTTAACATTACTGAAATACTGTACAGTAAATGAAAATTTAACTGTCCCTTACTGGCCAGAAGAGCTAATGGCATACTGGAAACAGGAGGAGGAAAGGAGGGGGTATGTTACTGCTTGGAAAGAGTCTTACTTTCTTTCAACGCACCAGCCATATCCCACCGAGGCAGGGTGGCTCAGAAAGAAAAACTAAAGTTTCTCCTTTTACATTTAGTAATATATACAGGAGAAGGGGTTACTAGCTCCTTGCTCTCTGGAAAGAGTCACCTTCTATTAATATGTCAGGCAACTGTCCTTCTGGTGTTGTTTCTTCTCTTTGTCTCTTTTCACCACTAACACCTTGTTCTGGATCACTGGTTCTTTGTCTCACCAAAAAGCTGTCCAGTGAGGTTCGTTTCAAGCTCCATTTTAACACTTGTCTAAATTGAGACATTACACTGTCATTGTACATGTTAGAAGAACAGATGGCCACTGCTTTGTCTGGACGGTATTTTTTTCAGCAAACTCCTGCACTTCACGCCATTTAGCACCTTGACAAGAGCAATGGGCACATCATCTTTTCCCTCCTCTTCATCTGATGGCAGCTCCTCTGCCGCAATCTGCTGATGCTCCTCCTTTCTAATAAATTCTTTTTAAAATTCAACAGTGCTTTTTACAACTTTTCTTTTTGCTTCCATCTCTTTATCCTTCTTTGGACCCATGATGGCTTATCTCACAATTAAAAAAATTGCACCAAAACTGCAAAATAATGATGAAAGTTCACAAGATGCACATCAAATGAGCTCAAGAGATGTTTACAGCACATGAGTTAGTGGCTACACTGACTCATACCCACCATACACACAAAAACTTGTCCGTCGACAACTAAGAGAACTTACGAAAACCAGGACAATTCTTTTTTCTTAAACACCTCATTTGAAAACCGATTTATCCAACAAGTAATGCAATCGACAACTGAAATTCAACTGTACATATCAGTAAATCACTAAACAACAATATAACGCAGTTCAGTGTGCATCCTGAGAATTGTCTTACCACTATAAAATTTGCTAACAAACTTAATTGGAAAAGACAGTGAAGAACATAAAATACAGTGCAAGAATCAAGTGAGAGATCAGGAGTGTTCACATGGATAATTACAAAAATCATCACGTCTACAAAATACTACTGGTGTGGAAAACACAAAATGCAGTAATAACATAGCCACTGAACACTACAATAATTAAATTTACATGTAGCTTATAAAAAAATTAAAAGCACACCTTTCAGTAACAGTTACTGATGCAGACTCCAAGAACTCACTGACGTGGAGACTTTTCCGTATTTCTGTAATTCGTTCAATGAGGAAGAGGTCTGCTTCATGGGCTGCTTCATCTGATTTTGGGTCTTTGACACCTATACCCACTAAAGGAACCAATGGTTTGAGTCTTTTCTTTCCTGAAGCACAGTACAAAAATTAAGTAACTTCTCTTAAGTCTGCAACATAACACTCATAACACAGTAATACAATATTTATTAAGTGGTCTGTGTTGGATGTAGAAAATAAATAGAAAAAAATGCAAAATTTTAGACGTCACAGTCTGGATGGATCAAAGTGCATAGAATGTCTCACAAAAAAATTGCTTCTGTGATTTATTTCTGAGAAATCATTAGAAAATCAAAGAGGCCATACAATTTATTATTACCACAGCATATATGCAAAGTACTTTCAAAAATTAAAATGTAAACATTTTCTACTGACAAAGAAACAAAAAAGTGTCTAAGACGATATTGAGGTAGAAGAATGCTGTATCTGTGAGAGATACTCTGCCACAGTATTAGTCTTATACAAGATACGTATCAATACTCTACTTACTATTTCCCGTTATGTCTTCATTGAGGTATCGGTCTAAGCCATCCTCTAACACATCATCCAAGAGTCTCTTCTGAGCATTATAACTTCTATCTTGGGTCTGCTCTACCAAGGTCATTTCAGATAAACCTTTAGTAACAAAATATAAAGGAAGATTAAACTTTCATTTTACTTCATTGTCCACTAACAGGAATTACAACCATATCTGAGAGTATTATATGTTTATTTCTTTGATGACCACTGAGTAAAAAAAAAAATAGTATATATTTTTTCAATAATACGGCTGTATCCCACCAAGGCAGGGTGACCTAATAAGAAAAATGAAAATTTTCTAAATTTAAAAAGAAAAACAAAAGTTTTTCTTTTTAAATTAAGTAATTTATACAGAAGAAGGGATTACTGGTCCCTTGCTCCTGGAATTGCAGTCTCCTCCCATGACACTCATGGCTTATGGAGGAAGAGCTCTTTTCCATTTCCTCATGGACTTAAAAAATATACACCTACCATCCGACTTACGACCGAGTTCGGTTCCAAGAAACCGGTCGACCAGTTGTAAGTCGAAATAGTCGTAAGTCGAACTTTACTACTGAATATCAACAAAACATTTTTGTAATGACTATTTTATTGCTTTATTTTGGTATTTCGTGCTTTACTTTACTTTTTATGCTGTTAGTACTGTATTTTATACTGTAAGGTTTAGGATAAACACTGTGTACAACACAAATAGTTGTTTATTTCCCAGAAATTTGGCATAAGAAACACGGTCGTAAGTCGAGTGGTCGTAAGTCGAGCAGGTCGTAAGTCGGATGGTAGGTGTATATGTATATAATTTTAGTATCTTGATAATGTATCTTGTTTTGAACCACATCCATCTTACTCCACAGAAATTTCACAGGCATTCTTTAACCCTTTGGGGGTAGCCAGGCCCTCTCAGACTTGTTCTCAGGGTCGCCAAAATTTAAAAAAAAAAAAAAAAATTCTTATGAAAAGATAGAGAATCTTTTCCCGATCATAATGACACCAAAGGTATGAAATTTGATGGAAAATTTACGGAATTATGCTCTCGCGAAGTTAGTGGTCTCGACGATGTTTGCGCATTGGCGATTTTGCCCACTTTGAGCCCTATTTTCGGCCAATTCCAATGTACTAGTCAACAAAAATCATAACTATTTCGCTAGAACTCCATTTTTTTCTATCGAATGAGTACAAGAAACCACCCATTTACCAATTTGAACTATCCAATACAGTGGTCAGAATTTAACAATTTTGCCAGTTTCACACAAATTTCCAAAGATGCCAATTTCCAAATAGGGTCCAGAATAAACAAGAAAGATATTCCTGGCACTAAAATAACAAGTTCTCTGTTCGTTAGTCACAGTCCCAGGCCCCTCTTATATTTCTTTGGCTTTCCACTTTGAATTTTTATTCTTACAAAAAATAGAAGATTTACTGTTACGCAGATTACTGCATTAGTGTACAAATGGTATAAATAATATCAGCGCACTTGTGAAAGAACATTAGACTCACCAGCTGACGTGTATTGGACGCTTGGCATGATTTGTTTACTTTTGAACTTTGGTAAAAATCGAGCATTTCTGCTAATTTGAGTTCAATTTCAAGGTACTTTTCATTGTAAAACCAGTCAAAATCATCTCAATTTCTGTAATATGTCTTCCATTCTATAAAATGAGACCAAGAAAACTAGAATACAACAATAAATACCATACGAAAATACAGTGCAAAGCCGCTGTTTTATTCCAAAAACACGGTCGAAGTTTTTTTTTCTCATTACGCACTGTGTGCTGCAGGATTTTTTTTATACTGCGCACACTGACCACATAGACCCATTCTTTCATATGCAGGCCTACCAGCTTTCTCTCACTAGATTTGAGGGCGCTAGAATTTAAGCATACTAGTACGTCAAAAACCCTGGGGCGTAAGCCGTACTAATACGGCCGAAACCCCCAAAGGGTTAAGCATTGTAATACCAGTTGGTTTAATAATGCAGTACAGTAATATCCTTTTCCCTCTGTCGCCTTGCTATCAACACTACCATACTATTTTCTACTTTTGTGTGGTGGGAATGGCACTACCTGGAAAGGCAGGATTATTTAGTGTAGCCTACAGATTCCATCCGAGTGAAATTACTACACTGTATGTCTAATCTATTAATTTATATTTTAAAATGTATAAAGAAAAAGTCACGAAGTTTAATCTTCTTTAGCCTTGCCTTAATATTCTCCTTTACAGTATTGCACCTCACTTAAGAGTTATTTAATATTTTCTTATAAAGTTATTTTATTTCACCACAGAAGAGTGTAGTACCCAATAATTATATCTTTATTTTCATTCTAACCACTTTCAGTCTAACCATTTTTCTGTCTGTTAAAACTCATGTAATTTTTATTTTATTCATTCTCTACCAATTCATCTACCCCTGGTTGTAGCAGTCAGTAACTACTTCTCCTTCTCATCTTATATTTTCCATTTAAGCTCACTCAAACTCAATGAATGCACGTACCAATGACTATTAACCCTTTGATTATTTCGGTCGTATAAATACGTCTTATCCTAGGTAGTAGGTTGGTAGACAGCAACCGCCCAGGGAGGTACTACCGTCCTGCCAAGTGAGTGTAAAACGAAAGCCTGTAATTGTTTTACATGATGGTAGGATTGCTGGTGTCCTTTTTTCTGTCTCATGAACATGCAAGTTTTCAGGTACGTCTTGCTACTTCTACTTACACTTAGGTCCCACTACACATACATGTACAAGCACATATATACACACCCCTCTGGGTTTTCTTCTATTTTCTTTCTAGTTCTTATTCTTGTTTATTTCCTCTTATCTCCATGGGGAAGTGGAACAGAATTCTTCCTCCGTAAGCCATGCGTGTTGTAAGAGGCGACTAAAATGCCGGGAGCAAGGGGCTAGTAACCTCTTCTCCTGTATATATTACTAAATGTAAAAGGAGAAACTTTCGTTTTTCCTTTTGGGCCACCCCGCCTCGGTGGGATACGGCCGGTGTGTTGAAAGAAAGAAATACGTCTTATGCGTGGCAATGCGCCAATGTTTCGGGCGTGTTTAAACGCGTAAATTCTAGCGGCTTCAAATCAAGCGGGAGAAAGCTGGTAGGCCTACATGAGGGAGAATGGGTCTCAGTGGTGGGTGTGCACCCTGTGAAAAAAATCTGGGACTCAGTGGTGCATTGTGGGAACGCCATGTTAGTAGTCCATTTTCACCATGCCTCGCGGTAAGAAGTACCTCACTCCTTGGCGTATTGGAGGTCTACTGTTCCCAAGTGATAGTTCTAACAGTGATGGAAGTGCCAGTGAAAGTGTTTGGAGAAGGTGTGACCGAAAGCAGTGCCCAGGATTACGTAATTAGTGATGAAAACTCTGATGACCCACAACCGTCCACCTCTGGTGCTGGCACATCTCATTCACGTTTACCTGTACCAGGACAAAAAAGGAAACTACTTCCCCATTTACAGGACTCAGATCTGAGCAGTGAAAGTGATAATAATACAGTGGAACCTCTACTTGCGAGTTTAATCCGTTCCATGACCTTGCTTGCAACTGGATTTGCTCGTTTGCAGAGTTAATTTTCCTCATTTAAATTAACTGAAATGCAATTAATCCATTCCAGTGGAATTCCGTGCTTCAATAATTTCGCTAATATCAAGTCTACGGCTTATTTATCCATTTCACTTCATCTAATATGACATAAACAATATAAATAACATAGAAACCTGATATATACTCTAAAATGAATAAAATATGTCATTCATGTAGTGGTATGGGCGGTGTCGGCGGTGGTTGAGAGTTTGTCTGGAGACCAGACAAAATATTTCTTGAATAATTTCGCTAATATCATCTATACGGCTTATTTATCTATCACAGTTCATCTAATATGACATAACAAACAATATAAGTAACACAGAAACATGATATATACTCTAGAATGAATAAAACATGTCATTCATGTAGTGGTATGGGTGGTGTCGGTGGCCGCCGAGAGTTTCTCTGGAGATAGGACAACATACTCCTTGAATATTTCACTATCATCAACTCTACGGCTTATTTATTTATCGCAGTTTGTCTAATATGAAATAAACAATATAAATCACATAGAAACCTGATATATACTCTAGAATGGATAAAATATGTCATTATGTAACAGGTGGAGGCAGCCACAACCGCTCCCTTTGTTGTGGTAAACACTGCTATCTAGTGACGGCCTTTTGAAGCCGTCTGTTATTATAATTATTATATTTGGTACATTATTATTATATATGCATTATTATTATACATATTATTATTATTATTTTTATTGTATTATTATACTATTATTATTATATGTATTATTATAGGTAATTTGTTTATTCTTAAACATAGCCAAGCAATGGACCATTTCTCCTATGTTGAGCTCAATTTCAAGGTATTTTTCGTTGTGAAAGCATTGTAGATGAATGGTTCAAAGAACTGACACGTTGTTAAATTAGACACATGTGCAAGTCTTGGGTATCTTTATTGAGGAAACGTTTCGCCACACAGTGGCTTCATCAGTCCATACAAAGGATAAACTTGAAGAACAGGAGGAGAATGAGGTAATCAGTCCCTCAACCTTGAGTCGATGTGGTCAGTCCATCCGTATTGAATGCAAGATTGATGGACTGACCACATCGACTCAAGGTTGAGGGACTGATTGTCTCATTCTCCTCCTGTTCTTCAAGTTTATCCTTTGTATGGACTGATGAAGCCACTGTGTGGCGAAACGTTTCCTCAATAAAGATACCCAAGACTTGCACATGTGTCTAATTTAACAACGTTGTAATATATCTTCCATTCTATCAAATGAGACTAAAAAAATGAGAATACAACCATAAAAACCATACGAAAATACCGCTAAGGGATGGCTAATTGCTGAGAAGTGAACTCCATTATTTATGCTTAGATTTCTTTCATTTTTGGTGTTCATTAAGAAGCATCTTTCCATCATACATTGCCCAAATTTTAATAAGATAGTCCAACAAACAAATGAGATATAATTCCCGAGATCAAGAGCAAGAGCCCCTCACCAGTGTCAAGGAACCTGTCTTGAGGTCTGCTCGCTTATGGAAATTTTGCTCGCGTATGGAAGCAAAAAATCGACCCATCGACTGCTTGTATTTGGAAAAACTCGCATGTGGACATGCTCGCAAGTAGAGGTTCCACTGTAGTGATTTCAAAGTTACTGACAGCAGCTCGAGTAGTGACAGTGAGGGGGAATATTCGCCAGTGAAACGGCAGTATGTTCGACGCAGCATGCATTCTGGTAGTGTGCCTTATGCCCTTCCAAGGCAAAGGAGTAAATCTGGGAGTACATCCTGTGGCCCTACACCATGACCTGACAGTGAAGATGATGATATTGTTACAATGGGGATGTATAATGTGCGTGGGGAAGAAGGTGATGGTGGTGATGTTGACGGTGGCATGAGTCATGTGGCACCAACAGCGGGCCACGCTACTACCGATGCTGCTGACTCTGCACAACTACAACCAGCCTCACCCAACCCCACACTCCCACAACAACCACAACCTGCACAACCACAACCACGTTTCAATATCCAGAGCCCACCAGCAGACCGCATCTGGGATTGGCAGCAAGGTGACGATTTTATTCCCAATCCCCATGACTTTGATGAAACACAAAGTGGAATACAGCCATCGTGTACACTTGGGAACAATGCCACTGAACTTGAATGCTTTCAGTTATTCTTTGATGAACCCCTGATGGACATTATTGCCAGGGAAACCAACACATACTATGAGTACACTATGGCAAATACAGTTCTTTTACCAAGGTCAAGGCTACACCAGTGGAAGGACACAACTGTGGCAGAAATGTACCTGTTCTTTGCCACAATAATGCTTATGCCACATGTGTATAAGCACACTGTCACCACATACTGATCAACAGAATGCCTGATTTCAACCCTAGGTTTTAGTGACATAGGAGTAAATTGTTTTTTGATACTGTTACGTATGTTACACTTTTCAGACAAAACAAGGCCTGACAGAACCGACAGGTTATATAAGATCAGAAATGTGTTTATGTACCTGAAACAAAAGTGTTGCATGCATTTTTATCCCTTCAGGAAGCTTGTTATTGACGAGTCTTTGATTTTGTTCAAAGGAAGACTCTCATTCAGGCAGTACATACCAAGCAAGAGGAAATGCTTTGGTATAAAGTTATTTGTAATGTGTGATTGCAAAAGTGGTCTCGTTTTGGATATCACTTTATACACTGGCAGTAATACATTGAGAGATACCAGGAAGTTATTGGGTATCTCTGGTGATGTGGTTCGAACAATGATGGAACCATATCTTCGTAAGGGGCATATATTATATACTGATAAATGGTACACAAGCCACATACTCAGTGATTTCTTGCGAGTGAACATGACAGACGTATGTGGCACAGTGTGTGGTAATCATAAGCATATGCCAAGGTTTAACGCTGGCACTCGCAGAGGTGAGGTGCAGGCCTTTGCTGCCAATGACATCATGATATTTCGGTGGCATGACAAACGTGATGTCACATTCTTGACATCAGTTCACCGAAACAAAATGGCACACACTGGCAGGCACAATAGACAGACCAATGAACCCATTCTAAAACTTGCAGCTGTCATGGACTACAACCTCAATATGCACTTAGTGGACAAATGTGACATGCAGATTGGGTTTGCTGATTGTGTATGCAAGAGTTATAAGTGGTATATAAAACTTTTTTTTCATCTTCTTGATATTTCCATATACAAGATGAGAACCAACAACAAACCTAAATATGGTGAATTTTGTTTGTCAGTCATCAGACAAATAATCGCCAAGTACCAAGGAGCAACACCTGCAATAGACCAGCGCCCACGAAATTACCAACACATACCGTCTTGTTTGAAGCCTGGTGATCACTAACCCACACAACTGCGTCCTACTGCTTTCAAGAAAAGTGCTCGGAAGAGGTGTTTTGTATGTGGACATACCACAAAACGCCCACAAACACGCAGAGACACTCATTTTATGTGTGAGGAGTGTCAAGTGCCACTCTGCATATACCCATGTTTCAAAGAGTTCCACAAGCTGCAGCAGTTCTAGGAACGTGTTCAGTGACTGTACATATGTATATATATTATGGAACAATAGTAATAAACAATGTTTTGTATTATTTGTGTAAAAAAGTTTTATACACAATCTAATAGCGATAAGGTTTGTTCAGTTATTGTGTTGTAAACAATGAGTGTATATTTGAACAATGCACCTTACTTTGGTCTCACAGGCCACATAAGTTACTTAGAAAAGAAAAATATTGGAAAATACAAGAAACCTTCGAACTGGAGTAAATAAAAGAATACCTGGTGGGCGGCATTCACCGCTGTTGCCATACGCCACTCATTTTCTGCTAACTTTGCGCCTCTATATCTCGGTAAGTACTGATGGCAAAAAAAAAATTTTTAGGCTTAAAACACTCAGTAAAATAATCCTAACATTTTGGTAAGAAATTTTTTTTTTTTTTCAAATATTTTGCGACAGAACGACAGTTTCAGAAAGGGGCTTGCGACAGTCAAAGGGTTAATAACCTACCTTCATTTCTAATATACATACAATGCCCCACACCTCTATCATAAAAATAAACAGTTTACATTTACTTATATATTACATACTGTAATCAGCCACATACATCATTGAAACATTATTTTTGACAAATTTTTCAATTTACAAAAAGACACCTACTGCTTTCTGAAGATACATTTCCCTTGGGTGCAGATTTTGCTACAGTAGGGCTATCAAACTGCAGACTACGTTTGAAACTCGGAGGGATATTTGCTGCTTGTATTGATGCCTCTTCTTCATCAAAGTCTGGAAAGAAATTTTTAAACAGTTGATGACAATCAAAGATATTTGCTATATTTTTCTGAAGCTTCTAGTTAAGCGGTAAATGTTTGAGGGAGTTTTTAATATCTAAACAAACAAAATGCAACTACTAATCCAAAACTAATCAGGTATCTTCAAAACATACAGAAGTTGCCATCAATAAGTGGTGAGGTAAATTATATTAAAGCATTAGACACGACAAGAGTAAAATAAAACAGCAGGAGGCATTATGCTCACCTTGACATGTTTAAGAATGTGTATTTAAGATTTTAAATAGAACAAAGTACAGTAGACCCCCGGATTTCGTCTTGTGCAGATATCGTAAATTTCAGATTTTGACCACTTTTTTCAGCGAAATTTTACCACAGGTTTTGTACATTCGCTCGGAAATCGTCCGTACCAGACGCGTCCGTCTGGGCCGCTCATATGTTCGTGACTCACTCTTGGGCACTTTAAATGTCTTATTTTACGTTACTATAGACATTTTCATTAATCCATCTATGATATTTTCTTCAAAATTATATAAGAAACAAATTACATAGCCTATAAACATGCCTTTGTTACTCGTTCATTAAGAGTGTTCCTCTAGTCTTAATGCCATATACTAGTAATAATGCTAATACATAATAATAATCACTCTTGGGCACATTAAATGTGTTATTTTATGTTAATACAAACATTTTCATTAATCCATCTATGATATTTTCTTTAAAATTTTATAAGAAACATGTTACATAGCATATAAACATGCAATGTTTATATGGTATGTATGTTTAATAATCACTCTTGGGCACATTAAATACTGTATCTTATTTTACATTAACCCCTTGACTGTCGAAACCCCTAATCCTGAGGCGTCTCCTGGTGTTAAAAAAAAAAAAAAAGCTTATGAAATGAGAGAGAATCTTTCCCCAATGGTAATGACACCAAAAGAATGAAATTTGATTGAAAACTTACAGAATTACACTCTCGCGAAGTTAGCGAACTCAGCGGTATTTACAAATCAGCGATTTCGCCCACTTTGAACCCTATTTTTGGCTAATTCCATTCTTCCAGCCGACCAAACTCATAACTATTTCTTTAGAACTCCATTTAGAAATTGGCAATTTGGCCAATTTCACGCAAGTTAAAAAATGTGCCAATTTCAAAATAGGGTCCAGAATGAACAATGCAGACATTCCTGGCTCTAAAATAACATTTTCTTTGTTCATCAGTCACATCTCCAGGCCCCTTTGATATTACTCTTGCTTTCTACTTTGAATTTTTATTCAAACAAAAAATAGAAGATTTACTGTTATGCAGACTACTGCAATATTATAATAATTGTATAAATAATGTCAACCCATTCATGACTGCATATTAGAATGGCTAGTTGGACATTTATTGGACAATGACATTATTTGTTTACTTTTGAACATTGGCAAAAATCAAACATTTCCCCTACTTTGAGCTTCATTTCGAGTTTTTTTGTAATAGTAAAATCAATCAAAATCACCTCTATTTCTATAATATGTTTTCCATTCTATCAAATAAGGCCAAGAAAACGAGAATACAACCATAAATACTATACGAAAATACACCACAAAGTTGGCGATTTAATTCCAAAAAATTGGTCGGAGTTTTTTCTTCTCATTATGCACTGCGTGCTGCAGGATTTTTTTATATGGTGCACACTGACCACCACTGAAGGCGGGGTAGGGGTCGGCCTAGGAAAGGTTGGAGAGAGGGGGTAAAGGA
The DNA here is from genome assembly GCF_026875155.1 of Cherax quadricarinatus. NCBI lineage: Eukaryota > Metazoa > Arthropoda > Malacostraca > Decapoda > Parastacidae > Cherax > Cherax quadricarinatus. The sequence continues at coordinate 59,436,729 of NC_069417.1, read as the reverse complement.
GGTTTTGTGTGCGAGGGGCTTGGACTTCCAGCAGGCATGCGTGAGCGTGTTTGATAGGAGTGAATGGAGACAAATGGTTTTTAATACTTGACGTGCTGTTGGAGTGTGAGCAAAGTAACATTTATGAAGGGGTTCAGGGAAACCGGCAGGCCGGACTTGAGTCCTGGTGATGGGAAGTACAGTGCCTGCACTCTGAAGGAGGGGTGTTAATGTTGCAGTTTAAAAACTGTAGTGTAAAGCACCCTTCTGGCAAGACAGTGATGGAGTGAATGATGGTGAAAGTTTTTCTTTTTCGGGCCACCCTGCCTTGGTGGGAATCGGCCGGCGTGATAATAATAAAAAAAAAAAAATACACTGACCACACAGACCAATTCTCTCACATGTGGGCCTACCAGCTTTCTCCTGCTTGATTTGAAGCCGGTAGAATTTGTGAGTATATATACGTCAAACACGGTGGCTCGTAAGACGTATATATACAGCCGAAACAGTCAAAGGGTTAATATAGATTTAGATTTAGATTTTTTATTTTGACAAATTACATGGTTGTACAGAGGAATATAATAGTTGGGTGTACATCCCAAAAGCCCCTCTGTATGCTGAGCATTTTGGGCAAACTTAAAGGTATGGTCATATGGTCATTAGATGAGATAGAGTGGTCCTTAAACTGATCTGCAGACAGGGGGCCTTTAGTTTGTTCTGGCAATGAATTCCAGATCTTCGGGCCTTTTACTCGCATAGCATTTTTGCATAGGGAGAGATGAACACGGGGAATATCGAAGAGTGATCTGTCTCGTATTATGGTTGTGTGTTCTGTTATAGTTATCAAGGAGGAGTTTGAGAAGAGGGTTTACATTAGAGTATAGTGTTCTGTGTATGTAGTAGGCACAATAATAAATGTGGATGTTTTGTATATTTAACAAATTAAGACTCTTGAAATGTGGTGGAGTGTGTTGTGTAATGCAGGAGTAAGTAATCAATCGCATTGCAGCTTTTTGCTGGGTTATTAAAGGCTTAAGGTGATTTGGTGTGGTTGAGCCCCATGCACAAATACCATAGGTGAGGTAGGGGTAAATGAGTGAGTGGTACAAAATTAGAAGAGCTGATTGGGGTACATAGTACCATATCTTTGAAAGGATGCCTACTGTTTTGGAGACTTTCTTGGAAATTTGCTGTATGTGTGTTTGAAATTTGAGACTGCAGTCAGGTGGAGACCTAGAAATTTGCCCTCTGCCTGTCTCAAGATAGGTGAACCATTTATCAATATGTTTAGCTGTACATTTGAAGCTCTGTTTCCAAAAAGTATGAAGTAGGTTTTGTCAATATTGAGAGTAAGTTTGTTGGTAATAATCCAAGTAGATATTTTTAGCAGTTCAGCATTTACTGTGTCTGTTAGTATGATTGGGTTTGGGTGAGAAAAGACATAAGTTGTGTCATCTGCAAATAAAATGGGTTTAAGGAAATTAGATGCATTTGGTAGGCCATTAATGTAAATGAGACAGAGAAGTGGGCCAAGAATGCTCCCCTGTGGGACTCCAACAAGAAAAGGTTGTGTAGTGGAACAGGCTTCATTTGTGTATACATACTGGGTTCTATTGTTAAGATAAGATTTTAGGTAATCGAGAGTGTCCTCTGACCCCATAATGTTCAAGTTTTTGGTGTAAAAGGTCATGGTCAACTGTATCAAAAGCTTTTTGTAAGTCTATGAACAGTCCCAGGGAAAATTCATTTTTCTCGAGTGCAGAGTATATTAGTTCAAGCACGTATAATAGCATTATTAGTACTTTTTTTCGGTCTGAACCCAAACTGATCAGGGTTGAGTATGTTGTGGGATACGAAGTAGTAGATTTGTTTGTGTATTAATTTTTCGAAGATTTTAGATAGTAGTGGCAGGTTTGATATAGGCCTATAATTGTTCAATTCAGTTGGATCACCTCCTTTGAGGATCGGAGTGACTCTTGCTGTCTTGAGTATGGATGGGAAGGTTAGACATTTTCATTAATCCATCTATGATATTTTCTTCAAAATTATATAAGAAACATGCTATACAGCATATAAACATGCAATGTTTATATGCTATGGAGGGGTGGTAGTCGGTGAAGGGAAAACAATATGTTTTCTGTGATCCAGCATTAGAAAAAACATGTATGAATGTGCATTGGCCCAGTCACCACTCTTAATACATAACACTTTTGTTTACAATTCTCAGCATAAATTATTCATTACTTCTCCCTTTATTTATGATGGCATCTAAAGGTAGTTGTTAGAAATGAGTAAACTCAGTGAACATGGTATGTCGATGGTAATATGGCTCTGGGCCACAGTGTAGGTAGCCGGTAGGTGTAGTCCAGGTGGGCTACACCTACCGGCTACCTACACTGACTTCCTATAAATAAATAATGCTCACCTCCAGCCCTATATTAAGTCTACAAATATTTTAAGTAATGAATGTACTGTGTATGTATTTTACTTTTTCTTGTGCTTTTTAATGCCTAGTTCTATTATTAACTTAATTTATTTTTTGTTAATATTTTTGGGTGTCTGGAACAGATTAATTGGATTTACATTATTTTTTATGGGAAACATTACTTCGGTTTTTGTCCATTTCGGATTTCAACCAACCTTCTGGAACGGAATAAGGACGAAAACTGGGGGTCCACTGAATACAATTATAGCTGTAACATGATACATAATACAAATGTACTGTATACAAATAAGTACTGTATATTAATTCCAACAGATTGCATTAATAGTTGTCATTGCTTTGGTGTAGAGTTTTTTGAAGTTAGAAATGACCTGCTGGTTCATGGGCTGGATGAGAGGAGTGAGAGGGACCACTGTACATATAATAATAATAATACATATAATAATAATACGTAAAATGATAATACATATACAGTGGAACATCTACTTACGAGTGCATCCACGTGCGAGTTTTTCCAGATATGAGCAGTTGCTAGGTTGATTTTTTGCTTCCAGACACGAGCAAAATTTCCAGATGTGAGCGGGCCTCAAGGGAGGTTAATTGCCACTGGTGAGGGGGTTCTTGCTCTTGATCTAGGGAATTGGATCTCAGTTGTTTGTTGGACTATCTTATTGAAACTTGGGCAATGTATGATGAAAATATGCTTCTTAACATACACCAAAAATGAAAGAAATCAGACCATAAATAAGAGTTGACTTCTCAGCCATTAGCCTCTCCTTAGCGGTATATTTTCGTATGGTTTTTATGGTTGTATTCTCATTTTATTTGGTCTCATGTGATAGAATGGAAGATATACTACAAAAATAAATATGATTTTAATTGGTTTCAGGATGAAAAGTATCTTGAAACTGAGCTGAAAATAGCAGAAATGTTTGATTCTTTGGCGACATCAGTGGTAGACATCACAAGGTAGCAATGGCAGACAACATGAAGCAGCAGTGGCAGACATCACAAGGTAGCAATGGCAGACAACATGAAGCAGCAGTGGCAGACATCACAAGGTAGCAGTGGCAGACAACATGAAGCAGCAGTGGCAGACATCATTCAGTAGCAGTGGCAGACAACATGAAGCAGCAATGGCAGACATCATGAGGAAGCAGTGGCAGACAACATGAAGCAGCAGTGGCAGACAACATGAAGCTGCAGTGGCAGACAGCATGAAGCAGCAGTGGCAGACAACATGAAGCAGCAGTGACAGACAACATGAAGCAGCAGTGACAGACAACATGAAGCAGCAGTGGCAGACAACATGAAGCAGCAGTGGCAGACAACATGAAGCAGCAGTGGCAGACAACATGAAGCAGCAGTGGCAGACAACATGAAGCAGCAGTGGCAAAGTGTAGCATTAAGAGTGTAGCACTCTGACTTTTTTTGGATTATCCTAGGTTCTCTACACATGTAGTCAGGAGCAGGAATGGCAGCTGTGGTGGCCCTATCAACCCCAACAACAATGGCTGCTGTCACCACCACTAGCCACATACCTAATGACATGTATTTTATTTATTCTAGTGTATATATCATGTTTCTATGTTATTAATATTGTTTATTATGTCATATTACATGAATTGTGATAGATAAATAAGCTGGAGAGTTGATAGTAGGGAAATTATTAAAGTATTTTCTCGTGCCTGGAATTCCACTGGAACGAATTAATTCCATTTCAATTAATTTAAATGAGGAAAACTGACTCTGCAAACGAGCAAATCCAGCTGCATTGTCTTCATCGCTCTTAGGCCATGTGTACAGGCTGCGCAGTAGCTCCTGAATCAACTGGTTTCTGCGCAGTTTTCAGAGTTCCAAGATGGCGGATCGTGCCGGCAGGAGTGTTAACACTGTTTGCATCGAGCTGATATGGGGATCGTTGAGCACTGCTACAATGAATGTGCTTCTTCCAGCTATTATTAGAGATCTCTACGGCATCCCTAATGAGGAGCTGTATGGTGTTGCCCTCAATGGTTTGAGAAGAGTCTTCGTGAAGTTTACGAGGGCCAGTTTCTACAGTAGTATGGTGGTTGAGTACCAGGAACGGAGGATGTGCCTTAACTCGACGGTGGAGGTGTGTATGCATGATGTGTCTACATACTTCACATGGGTTAGGGTACGAAATGTACCGTTTGTGACGACGCAGTTTGGAATTGAGGACGTCTTCAGAAACTACGGTGTTGTTCATGAGGCTAGAGGGGGGGGGTGGAGGGATGGCCCATATGTAGGCCTCCCGGAAGGTTCCTACACTCTCAAGATGACGTTGAGGAGGCCTATACCTTCATATGTTCTGTTGAGGGGATACAGAACTCAAGTCTATGTGCATTACGCAGGGCAAAGGAGGACGTGCCGTCTTTGTGACACATACGAGCACACAGCGGCGCAATGTGTACGTAGGGCTGCCCCAAGTGTGCCAACCCTTTTGGAGGAGGAACGACAGCTGAATACGGTGGTAACAGCGAGGAATGGGACGGATGGACAGAGGAAGGCTCTCTGGAGTGAGGAGGTGGAGAATGAGGGGGACCTGTTGGGGACGTGTGTCGCACTCCCAGAGAAGGCTAGTGAGGTTCCAAAAAGGCCTGTGGCGGTGGAGGAAGGGGAAACGTTGACACAGGTGGTGTTATTGGAGACTGTGCTATAGGATTTTTTGGAGGACGCTTTGGTCGGAGAGGACCTGGATGGAATGTCCAGTGATGTGCAGAAGATGGAAGGGCTGCAGGGGAAAGTGGAGGTCTTGGATGAGCGAGGCCAGGAAACAGTTGTGGTAGCTGAGATACATCGGGAGGATGTACCTGAGGAAGATATGAGTTTGGGTGGTAGCTCTAGGAAGCGGCCTGCGGGGTCGTCTGAATTGGACGAAGTATTGACACCTGGGCAGAGACCAGGTAAGAAGGCATGGGCAGATGTGGTAGGGAAAACCACTACAGGGGGGGGGTGCACAGGGGAAATCGGGTGGGGTGGGTCAAGGGGAGGTGGGGGGTCTGATTAAGAAGAATGATAAGGAGAGTGTGAGCAGCTTAAAAGGGAGTGTGAGCAAGCCACAGTGGCACAGAGGTAAGCCTCCTTTCCTTGAACATTCAGGTGTGCGACTTTAAATATTAATGGTCTCAAGAATGAAGTCAAAAGGGTTTGGTTGGAGTGGTTTTTGAGAAGGTATGCCATGGACGTTTGTTTCTTGAAAGAGCATAACCATAGGTCAGGATGTGAGTTGGAATTGAGGGGATATAAGATGTTTGTAAGTTTGGCTTTGCATTTTAAGGGAGTGGCTGTATTGGTAAAGGAGACCAGCCCATTGCGTGACATGGGGTGGGAGGAGGGGGGAGGGGGGAGGGTTGTTCAGGTGGATGGGTATTGGGGGGAGAGTAGGGTATGTTTTGTGGGGGTTTATATGCCGGCAATTAGTAATATGAGGGTAAAAGCAGACTTTGTTAGGGAAGTTTTGTTCTACTATCTCAGGGGTTTACATGCTATTTCGATAGTTGGAGGAGATTGGAATTGTGTGATTCGGCATGGAGATGTGATACCTAGGGGTGCGGAGTGTGTGTTGAGTGTTTTAAGGGATGCTTTACGGGATGTGGGGGTGGTTGATGTGGTGGGCAGGGGGGGTATCAGGTGGAACACACCTATGTGCAGGGGAGTTATGAAGCACGGCTGGATAGGATTTATGTTATGCAGGGGATGGGTGTGGAGAGGGTTAGGACTATTGACGTGGGTTTGTCTGATCACAGGGCAGTGTTGGCTGACCTTAGGGTAGATGGTATTCCGTGCATATTTCCAAGTTATTGGAAATTGAATGTGCGGCTTTTACAGGAGGAGGATCTAGGTTTGTCCTTTCAGGACTGGTGGAAAGTTTTTTGGGAGGCTAGGGATGAGGATGTGAACTTGCTAGATTGGTGGGAGTTGTATGCAAAGGTGGAGATTGCAAAATTTTTCAAGGCGCGTGGCAGGGACGGGCACGCTGGCGGTTTTGGCTTGCAGAATTACTTAGAGGGGCGTTGAATGATTGTTAGGGGGGGTTTAGAGAAGGTGTGAGTGGTGTTATGGGGAACTAGAAGTCGTTTAGTGGAGATTCATAACGAACGGCTTGATGCACTCAGAAGTCAGGGCAGGCTTGGAGGACGTCTTAAAAAGGTGACAGGCTGCCCGAGTATGTACTAAGGAAAATTAAAGGGACGGGACAGTTGAGGAATACTGTGGCACATTTAGGGGTTTTGGGGGGGGGGGGGAAAATTGTGCAGGGTCAGGGTCTTTCTGATACAGACAGTATCAGTAGGTAGCAGATTATTGGTTTCGGGAAAAATGGAAAGGAGGGAGGGGGTTGTTGGGTTGGTTTTCATTTGGGGTTATCGGGGTTCATCTGGGTTTGGGGCTTTGGGGACAGGGAAATGTTGGAGGGCAGCACTAAGGAGGCAGAGGTGGAGGAGGGGGTTTGAATGGGTCGAGTCAGGGGAAGGCCGGGAAATAGATGGTTTATCTAATGATTTTTTAGAGCACATTGGGAGAGTCTGAGGGAGTGCCTAATGGCAGTTCTGAATTTATGTTGAGCAGTGGTAGGATGGGGCGAACACAGAGAACTGGGGGTTGTTGTCTTGGTGCCGAAGGGGGGGGAGGGGAAGGGTTTGGGTGATTATCGTCCGTTGTCATTAATGTGTTGGATTATAAAAATTTTGCAAAGATATTGGGTAACAGTTAAAGAAGGTTTATTGGGGTGTTCATACATAGAGGTCAATAGGGATCCGGGACGAAGTATAAAGAATGGGCACAGTGGATAAGGGATTTTATGAGAACTCCCCGGGAAAGGGGGCATCCTTGGTTTTGGTTTTGGGCTCAGGCTTTGACTGGTAAAGAGGGAATTTTTTTGGTCTGTTTGGAAAATTTGGGGTTTTTGGAGGGGGGGTAGTGAGATGGGTGCGACACTTTTTAAGGGGGCAGTCATGAGGGTGCAGGTAATGGAAAGGCTGGGGGACCCAGTGCTGAGGGAACGGGGCTTAAGGCGGGTTGCCGCTCTCCAGTTGTTTTTGCATGTGTGCAGCATCCTTTCTTTGGGTGTGGAGGGGGGAATTGGGGGGGTTAGGGGGGGCCCTGCATGGGGGGAATTGTAGGTTATGTTGATGGACACCACTGTTCTGGAAATGAGTGGGGGGTTTTAAAAAGGGTGGGTGGGGTGTTTTTGTTTTTGGGGATGTTTGGGGGATGGAAGTTAACCTTGCAAAGTCGGGTTGTTGGAGGGTGGGTTTGGGTTGGGGGGGTTTTGGGGGGAGGAGTGGGAGGCAGTTGGGGACAGATTTAGGGTTTGTGGGTATGGTATATGGGCAGGGCAGGATTGGGGAGGATCAAACTCTAAAAAACTAGTCACGAGTAGGGGTTATGGGCAAGCTTAAATTTTGGGGGGTTAGTGAAAGTGGCGTACAGCAGGGGCTTGGTTATTAATTTGTTGGTATGAAAGGTAGGGTTTTATGGCGGGGGTTTTTCCCTTTGGGTTCAACATTCAGGAAATTTTCAGAGGAGGGTTTTGGGTTTGGGGGGGGTTTTTGTGGGGGGGCCTTTTATCTAAGGGGGTGGTTATAAAGATGTGAACGGGGGGGGAACTAGGATTGTTGGCTTTAGGGCCTGGGTTGGCCTTTATATTAAGCAGGGGTATATTAGGGTGGGGGGGGAGGGGGGTGTTAGGGTGGATAGGGTGGTGAGGGATGCTTGAAACTGGTGGAGGTGGCAGGGACTTGAGGAATTGCGAGGATTTGCCGAGGTTCTTGTTGACAGTGCGACAGGTTTCAATATTGAGGGTTAAAACGTTGGTGGGTGTGGTGTGGGGAAGGGGTGTCTTACATGGGGTTGCCGTGTACCCCACGTATAACTGGCAGGTGATATGGAGGGAGTTCAGGCTGCTTAGGATACCAGCAAGGGTCAGGGAGTTGGTATACCATTTCCTCATGGGGGTAGTAGCATCCAAGCATGTGTTGCATAAAATGGGGTTGGTGAGGGAGGTGACATGCTTGTTCTGTGGGGAGGAGGAAACCGCCTATCATGTGGTATATTTTTGCTCATCTTTGGGGGGTGAGGGTCTGGATGGCGGGTGTTATCAGGCTGTTGGGGGGGGAGTTGCTCGTTTCTTAGGACCTTGTTGATGGATGTCAGTGGGGTATCACGAGAAGTGGGAAGGGCTTTGATGTATGTTATGGCGGATTATTTGCATGTTTCTTGGGGAATGAGGGAGATTAAAGGGCAGTTGAGGATAAAAGCATTAGCAGCTAGGTTCTATAGAACAATGTGTAGGAATAGATTAATCTATGGGGGGCGTTGGGAGTCCAGTTTCTCAGAGGGTTATCGTAACCTCTCTGTGGCGAAACTCCTCCGGGATCATGGGGGCAGGCAAGGGGCAGGTCTCCTTTAGTGAATGGTGGGTATGATAAGGTTGTGGAGGTTGTGTTGTATGTGATGTGTGAGTGGAGTATGTGAGGGCATCAATCTGAGACCTGGTTGTGTTCCTTGCGGGTTAATTCATCTTTTAATTCGGTCAAAGTCACACTGATTTCAGTTTAGTTCCACATGTAAGTCATATATATATTTTTTGGTAATTGGATAATTATTACACTGTCAGGGATTGGTGGCTTAGGCATCTATTCTGGTGGTTTATATAAGGTCATGGACCTTGTGATGATTTATACTTTATGTGAATTTGGTCCATTGTGTTAACAAGCATGTCCAAGGTTGTTTTATTTTGAATTACTTTGGAATAGGTGTTTGGACATTGTACCCTGTACTAGAGGGTAGGTCCGATTTGTGTTTTTATAATTGTTATGGTAGCTCTTGTTAGGGGCATTTTATTTTAATGTCATGGTTTGTGTATTATATATTCATAAATGTAGCTATGGCTATAATTATGTTTTACTACAGTAACTATAGTACCCTTGTGATGTGCAATTTTGTTGTTTTGTTTTTGTTGTAATAGTTTATGACAAGGTACTCAAAATATATGGTAAAACCATGTTAAGCTTCCCTTTGTTATATTATATGATAGGAAAATTTTTATTTCCTTCATTAGTGAGTACCTATCAATGATTTAGTGGGTACTGTCTTTTGTGTGTACTGTTTGTTATAGCAGGCTGTTGGTATAATATTTGTCATCTTCAGGAATAACCTGGTAATAGTAGAGGAAACTATTATGTTATTGTATTTTGTTTTTTACTATTGCTATGCATCCTTTGTAATTCTGTAAGGTCTTTTAAATAAAAATATATAAAAAAAAAAAGTCCAGTTGCGAGCAAGGTCATGGAACGAATTAATCTCGTAAGTAGAGGTTCCACTGTATAATAATAATGTACTGCATAATGATAATTATAATAATAGACAGCTTCAAAAGGCCATCACTAGACGGAAGTGTTTACCACAACAGAGGGAGCGGCTGTGGCTGCCTCCACCTGTTACATAATGACATTTTATTCATTCTAGAGTATATATCAGGTTTCTATGTTATTTATACTGTTTATTATTTCATATTAGATGAACTGTGATAGATAAATAAGCCATAGAGTTGATGATAGCGAAATATTCAAGGAGTATTTTGTCCTGTCTCCAAACATTCGTCGGCCGCTGTCGCAGTCACCACATATATAACGACATTTTATTCATTCTAGAGTATATATCAGGTTTCTATTTTATTTATATTGTTTGCTATGTCATATCAGATGAACTATAATAGATAAATAAGCTGTATAGATGATAACAGCAAAATTATTCAAGAAGTATTTTGTCTGGTCTCCAGACAAACTGTCGTCCACCGTCGACACCGCCCATACCACTACATGAATTACATATTTTATTCATTTTAGAGTATATATCAGGTTTCTATGTTATTTGTATTGTTTACTATGTTATATTAGATCAAGTGAGATAGATAAATGAGCCGTAAAGTTGATACTAGCGAAATTATTAAAGTACAGAATTCCACTGGAACAGATTAATTGCATTTCAATTAATTTAAATGAGAAAAATTGACTCTGCAAATGAGCAAATCCAGTTGCGAGCAAGGTCATGGAACTAATATTAATTCTTACGCTATACTGATATAGGTTATAATGAGCAGTACATTTGGACATATTTGTATTGTTTACTATGTTATATTAGATCAAGTGAGATAGATAAATGAGCCGTAAAGTTGATACTAGCGAAATTATTAAAGTACAGAATTCCACTGGAACAGATTAATTGCATTTCAATTAATTTAAATGAGAAAAATTGACTCTGCAAATGAGCAAATCCAGTTGCGAGCAAGGTCATGGAACTAATATTAATTCTTACGCTATACTGATATAGGTTATAATGAGCAGTACATTTGGACATATTATTAGATACGTAATTAGATACATACCCAATTAGGCACATACATAATTAGGTTTAAAATAGTTAGGTAGTACAAATCATACAATAATATTACAAATGGTAGATTTAGTAATAGGATTCAATTTGTCTTGGCATGGTACTTTGTTTCTATTAAAGCAATATACTGGAAGAGTATTTTAGGCAAACTTAAGATTTAATAGAACTAACTTAAGATTAAACAGGCATGCTATATTAGGAATTTTATGTTTACAGTCATTTGGGTGGGTGTAGATGTAAATTATGGGGGAAATACAGATAACGAGAGTAAGTCTATAGTACTGTTTTGGATGTGTTCACGATACAAAAGGGAGAATTAAAACATTGTTCGGCACAAAAGAAAGCCACTATTATGCAATGCATTAGGGACACTGGTTATTAGCAATTTTACATGTAAGTTTATTTAGGTATAGGTAAACATAAGAACATACAATCATCATATAGTGTCCCACAGCTTGATTGCTAGTGTACTCATCTCACATACTGAGGTCCATGGTTTGATCCCCGCCATGGGTGGAAACATTAGGACGCATTTCCTTAAGACACCTGTTGCCCCTGTTCACCTATCAATTAAACAGATATGCGAGTGTTAGTCGACTGGTGTGGGTTGCATCCTGGGGACAAAACTGACCTAATTTGCCCAAAATGCTCTACATAACCAGGGGCTTTGTAATCAGTAGTATATTGTCATTATTATTATTATTATTATTATAGTCATGGGGAGCGCTAAACCCGTAGGATTATAGAGCATGAGGGGGGATGGAAGGTATTCAGGGAACCGGAACACAGACCCAATTCCCTGGATCAAGAGCCCCTCACCAGCGTCAAGGAGCCTCCCTTGAGGAGAGTAATGTCACTGATGTCAGCCAGGACTGAATACCTTGTACGTGTACTTGCAGAAATAAAGATATTATTATTTGGATGACCCCAAAGCATCAGATAGTGACTTATTTTCATTCAAGCCCTTGCATAGTCGAGTTTAAGTTATCTTACACTATCTACCGCAGTGAACATTCATTTGGATCAAAAACCCTTCAAAGGCGTCAAGGAACCTCCCTTGAAAGGTTCAATTAGATAATAAAGAACAATGACTTCTGACGAAGAGCAGCAGTTCCTGTTATTCATGATCCTCTTACTATTCCTCATGCATCTTACCGTCCATCTCCTCCAACACTTCAAGTTCATCAGCATGCAGCATCTCGTATTCCTCATCTGGATTAGGAAATTCGTCCATCTTGATAGTATAAAATGAGTTTTCCGGGCTGACTCAGAGGACAATGATGTTCAAACTTCTTCTTGTTAGGTTTGTAAAGGCCGCTGACAACTTACGCTGTATAGAGCCCTTCTTCCCCGGTATCAGTCAGCAAGCAAGCAAGCAAGCAAGCAAGCAAGCAAGCAAACAAGCAAACAAAAAAACAAGCAAGCAAACAAGCAAACAAAAAAGCAAGCAAGCAAACAAGCAAACAAAAAAGCAAGCAAAAAAGCAAACAAAAAAGCAAGCAAGCAAGCAAGCAAACAAGCAAGCAAACAAGCAAGCAAGCAAACAAGCAAGCAAGCAAACGAGCAAGCACGCAAACAAGCAAGCAAACGAGCAAGCAAACAAGCAAGCAAACGAGCAAGCAAACAAACAAGCAAGCAAGTAGTTAGTATATTTAGGTACTTAGGTGATTACAATTATCATACATAGTAACATATATGTAAATTACCCACCAGGATAACCAAAAACAAATCATAGTGACTTATTTCCATTGGGGTCCTTGTAATATCTTATTGTTTAAAGCCTAGTTGTAAGATACAGTAGACTTCAGTCATGATTATAACTTTAAAATTTAAAACAGCTAAGTAACTCAACTGTGTTAAAATCAGTTACAGTAAAAGGAATACAGTGAATACAGTGACCTTTGGCCTGGTAGGCAACGCTCTGGCATCACACTGAACCACTGGGTGTGTTTCCTTACACCTGCTGTCCTGTTCACCTAGCAAGTAAGGAGGTACCTGGGTGTTACTCGACTGGTGAAGGTGGCATCCTGGGGGGCAAGATTGAGGACCATAATGGAAATAAGACACACAGTCCTCGATGATGCACTGACTTTCTTGGGTTATCTTGGGTGGCTAACCCTCTGAGGTTAAAAATCCGAACAAACTGTTATATTAACTGAGTTAATTACATGTGCATTAGTCCATGCAAAGCTAAGCCATAAAAGAAAAGTGAAGTAAGTAAGTTTATTTAGGTGCAGGTTCACATCAGCACAGTTACATAAATTTAGGTGATTACAATTATCATACATAGTAACATATATGTAAATTACCTAGGATAACCCAAAAAATCAGACTAGATGACTTATTTCCACTGGAGTCCCTAGAAGTTCCTTTGTAAATGGAAACATAAACGTGAAGTTTCCAAATAGAGCAATGGAAATAAGTCACTCTGTCTGACTTTTTTGGGTTATCCTAGGTTCTCTACACATATGCTGCTATGTATGATAATTCTATGTAACTGTATTTGTGTATACCTGAATAAACTTACTTACTTACTTACTTACAGATTGACCTCTCCCTCTCTCCAGGTCCCAGCAGAGAGGGACACCCACATCCTCACCCAAGTTCAGCAACCGGCTTCCCACCAAAACCGTTCAAGAATTATCCACATAGCAAACAATGGAGTTGGTTAATATTGAGCCCATGAAAGGTGCCCCTCCAGTAACGTGTCCAGCAGGCAAGATAGATGAGGACAAGCGTCACAAAGAGAACGGAGGAAGTTTGTTACTGATGCTCAGGCAAGAGCGAGAATTTTACACTTGACGAAGGCTGACAATGTTGATAAATTAGACACATGTGCAACACTTGAAAGAAAGAAAGATTTCGTTCGGATTTTTAACCCCTGAGGGTTAGCCACCCAGGATAACCCAAGAAAGTCAGTGCGTCATCGAGGACTGTCTAACTTATTTCCATTGGGGTCCTTAATCTTGTCCCCCAGGATGCGACCCACACCAGTCGACTAACACCCAGGTACCTATTTGCTGCTAGGTGAACAGGACAACAGGTGTAAGGAAACGTGTCGGAATTTCCACCCGCCGGGAATCGAACCCGGGCCCTCCGTGTGTGAAGCGGGAGTTTTAGCCACCAGGCCACCGGGCCATCGGGTATCTTTATTTAGGAAACGTTTCGCCACACAGTGGCTTCATCAGTCCATACAAAGATTGGTGAAGAACAGGAAGAGTTTGAGGTAATCAATCCCTCAGCCTTGTAATCGGTCCATCAATCTTGAAAAGAATACAGCACCACCTGGTGGTTCACACTTACACTCACTCACTCATTTGACCATAAACAGAAATATTAATCTCAATCTTAAAATAATGAATCCTGTGATACTCCAATACTGAAACTATGTACTGTGCCAAAACAAAAGCATTCACATTGCTAAACTCACAAACTAGTATTTAGTCACTTAGCCATAATCACTTACCTCATAATTTGTAATATTTTACAATTAAGAATAAAACTAAGTCTGAAAGTTAAGACACATGTGCAACATCTGGATATCTTTATTGTAGTAGACGTTTCGCCATCCAGTGGCTTTATCAATACAGATTCTAGGACATAATAGGAAGACAGTAGAACTATATACAAAAGATGAGGTAATCAGTCCCTCGGCCTTGGAGTTAGTGTTCACAGCATCGTGGTGGAGGAGAGTCTGGAGCTCCACCACGATGCTGTGAACACTAACTCCAAGGCCGAGGGACTGATTACCTCATCTTTTGTATATAGTTCTACTGTCTTCCTATTATGTCCTAGAATCTGTATTGATAAAGCCACTGGATGGCGAAACGTCTACTACAATAAAGATATCCAGATGTTGCACATGTGTCTTAACTTTCATATTGTCGGTATTTTATACCTTTCTTTGCACAAAACTAAGTCTGCCCGAAATGCCTAGCCATGCTAAGCGTTCTAGTGGTACACTCTGTAATCACTATTTTACTACATGTAAACCACACAATAACCAAATTTCTGTAAACTCAGCATTGTAATCCTTATAGAGAATAAACTTTGAATTGAATTTGAATTGAATTGAATATGTGCGAAGAAGTGGCTAATATACTGTAGACAGGTGAGGTGAAGCAGTCGTAGGTGGTATCACACTTGACAAGTCCAAATGTGGAAGTAGGTCATGCCCAAAGGATTTATCAAGTGTGATACCACCTACGACAGTTTCACTTCACCTGTCACTTCTTCGCACGTATCCTGTATACTTTTCAAGATTGATGGACTGATTACGTCGATCAAGGCTAAAGGAAAATTCCCCTAAAAACCCCTCCTGTTCTTCACCACTTTCCAAAATAAAAACCCCCAAAGAGTTGAACTGTGTTAATTTATCAACTTGTCGGTTTGAGCCTTTATCAACATTCTCGTGTTTTTTAGACTTTTAAAGAGCCACTAAAAACATAAGGTTTATTGACTCTGCCTCCCGGGTGCCCCGAGGAAAAAATTTTTTGTAAAGTTTGGGTTTCCGAACCCTTGACTGGTTTAAAGGGGTTTTCGTTGGCAAAAAAGCAGACTGAAAAACAGGCTTTTTCCGAACCCTTGACTGGCCCGAACCCTTTGCCGGTTTCAAACGGGTTCGTTGGCAATGAAGCAGACTGTAAACAGGGGGGTTTTAGGCGCCCTTATCAAACAAAAAAAAAAATATAAAACAGGAACGTACACCGGTAAGCTTTTCCCAAATTTCCCTGGAGTTTCCCGGGAGAGACTTCCGGGGGCAACGCCCCCGCGGCCGGTCTGTGACCAGGCCTCCGGTGGATCAGACCTGATTAAACCCAGGTTGCTGCTGGTGCACGCAAACCAGCGTAGACCACAGCCCGGCTGGTCGGAAACCGGCTTTAGGTGCTTGTCCAGTCCCAGCTTGAAGACTGCCGGGGGTTTGTTGGTAATCCCCTTATGTATGCTGGGAGGCAGTTGAAAGTTGGGGCCCCTGCCCTTTTTTGGGCCCTCTTAAGTGCTAGGGGACCCCCCTGCTTTTTTTTTTGGGGGGTGTTGCATGTCTGCAAGTCTTTTGCTTTGGGAGTGATTTTCGTGTGCAAGTTCGGTACTGTCCTCTAGGATTTTCCGGGGTTTTATATCTGTATCTTCCCGCCCGGTTCCGGGAAAAAGGTTTAGGAACCCCAAGCGCTCCCCGTAATTTAGGTGTTTTATCTGTTATGCGCGCCGTGAAGGTTCTTGTAATTTTTTAGGTCAGCAAATTTTACCCGCCCTTTAAAGGTGCTGTTTGTGTGCAGCAAAATTCCGCCTAGATAGAAAAGTGCACTTGAAAAAATCCCAAATGCCAGATCTTCACTTTAAAGGGGGTTATTAGTAGAATATTCAAGGGGGTTACTAGTAGAATTAAGTAAATCAAACCCTTTTTAAAAAACCCCAATTTGAAATTTTGTGTCTGCAGTACATCAAACAAAGGGCTTCCACACGGTTTTCTTGCCTTTTTGTGAAAATTTATGTCAGCCCCCTTTTGCGATATCCCAAAAATTATCTCAAAAGTATTAAATCAGGGAAGTGTTTTTTGGGGATGCCCCAAAAGGATCAATTGTGGACTAAAAACAATTTTGTATTAAAAGAGGATAACTCAAAAACTTCTTCAAAAAAACCTGGAAACATTTTATAAAGTGGGGGGAAAAAAAAATGCTGGGTGGATGGTATCGCCCTTGGGGCTGGCCATGTCGCAGAAACTGTAAGGGTGGAGGTGCTGTCCTGGGTGACAGTAAAGGGAGGGGGAGGTGCGTCCTGGGAGACGTAAAGGTGGGGGCGGCTGGAGGTGCTGTCGTGAGAGATAGTAATGGTGAGAATGGAGGTGCTGTCCCTGGTGACAGTAATGGTGAGGCTGCAGGTGCTGTCCAGGTAGCAAGTAAATGTACACATGAGGGAATGATATAAATGACCTCGAGGGAGACAGGAGCTGTAGTGGGGGAAAAAAAATGTAGTCAAGGACAAAAATAAAACCCAAAATTACAAACTAGTAATACCACAGGAGATAGCAAACAAGGGGACTCCATAAGCAATAGTGAGGATATATTACCAGAAACAACTGGTGAGAGCTCCATTGTTAGTACTAGTGCACCAACAGGAAATACAGTCACAGAAACCCAAGGCAAACGGAAACCAAGCCTGTGCACATACTATGCACTTGGTATCTGCAGGCATGGGAAATCTGGAAAACCAGATGGGATGTGCAACTTTGACCACCCTAGAAAATGCCGTGCCCATATGACAACAGGAAAATGCAAACTCACTTCCTGTAAGCTTTTTAACTCTGAAATGCGTCCCTCTTCAGTACAGAAAAGACTGTGTTATAACTTAAACTGCCAGGCACATCATCTAAAGGGGACAAGATACAAAACATCCACGCCATGGGAAAACCTGGGTAACCACAGCCACTCAAGAGGGAGAGGTTTTTTAGTGCCAGGAAGGAAAAAAAAAACTGGCAGGAAACGGCAGAAATCGTACGCCAAATCCCCACAGTCGATGGCCTCCACTCCAAACCAACAGATACAGATACTAGTGCCGGAAAAAAAAGTCCCCCCAAGTACCACCAAAACCACCAGTCCGATGACATTCTTCTTTATAAATATACAGGGTCTAAAGCCTGCAACGAACAACAAAATACCTTTCATCCGTGGACTGCTTGCAGAGGCAAATGCAATGTTCGCGGCTTTCACAGAGACCCACATAAATGATCACTTGGACAACGAAATGTGGATCCCAGGTTACAACCTATGCAGATGCGACAGAGTGAACAGGCAAAAGGGGGATGTTGGCCTGTATATCGCAGAGTCACTTGTTTGCACAGAGCTGCTTAATGCCTCAAATGATATAGTGGAAGTTTCAGCAGTAAAGATCGAGAACGAAAACCTAGTCATTGTGGTAGTCTACAAGCCTCCGGATGCAACGCAACGTCCCAGCAATTCCAGGAACAAGTGTTAAAAATTGACCACTGTCTGGAAAATCTTCCAGCTCCTGCCCCCAACATCTTGCTCCTGGGGGATTTCAACTTGAGGCACCTAAAATGGAGGAATATAGCAAATAATGTTGTTGCAGTGATAACACCAGGAGGCAGCTCTGACGAGAACTCACACACACACGAGCTTTTAAATCTCTGCACAAAATTCGACTTAAACCAGCAAATAATAGAGTCTACTAGACTGGAGAATACACTAGACCTCATCTTCACTAACAATGATGATCTGATACGAAATGTCACCATATCAAAAACAATATACTCAGATCACTACTTAATCGAGGTTCAGACATGTATGCGCGGAGCCCCAGACCGACATAATGAGATTAGTCACGAGGGAGCCTTCACCAAATTCTACTTCAGTAACAAGAACAAAAAGTGGGACCAAGTAAACCAAGTCTTAAACGATATAAGCTAGGAAGATAGACTAAGCAACAAAGACCCCAACTTATGCCTAGAACAGATTAACTCGGTGGCACTCGATGTATGCTCAAGGCTTATTCCTTTAAGAAAAAGGAGGAGTAGATGTAAAATAGAAAGAGACAGGCCCTCCCCTTACAGGCGACGGAAAAGAATAACAGAGCGACTAAAAGAGGCCAATATATCTGAAATGCGTAGGGAGTCACTGGTCAGAGAAATAGCAAATTTCGAACTTAAGCTAAAGGAATCTTATAGGAGTCAGGAATCGCGGGAAGAACTAAAAGCCATAAATGAAATCGAAAGAAACTCAAAGTATTTCTTTTCTTATGCCAAATCATAGTCGAGAACAACATCCAGTATTGGGCCCCTACCTAAACAAGATGGGTCCTACACAGATGACAGCAAGGAAATGAGTGAGCTACTCAAGTCCCAATATGACTCAGTTTTTAGCAAGCCGCTAACCAGACCAATAGCACTAACATCCCATATCATAAAAATCTTTGAAAGGGTCCTAAGAAGCAAGATCACCACCCATCTAGAAACCCATCAGTTACACAACCCAGGGCAACAGGGGTTTAGAACAGGTCGCTCCTGTCTGTCTCAACTATTGGATCACTACGACAAGGTCCTAGATGCACTAGAAGACAAAAAGAATGCAGATGTAATATATACAGACTTTGCAAAAGCCTTCGACAAGTGTGACCATAGCGTAATAGTGCACAAAATGTGTGCTAAAGGAATAACAGGAAAAGTTGGTAGATGGATCTATAATTTCCTCACAAACAGAACACAAAGAGTAGTAGTCAACAGAGTAAAGTCTGAGGCGGCTACGGTGAAAAGCTCTGTTTCACAAGGCACAGTACTCGCTCCCATCTTGTTTCTCATCCTCATATCTGACATAGACAAGGATGTCAGCCACAGCACCGTGTCTTCCTTTGCAGATGACACCCGAATCTGCATGACAGTGTCTTCCATTGCAGACACTGCAAGGCTCCAGGTGGACATCAACCAAATCTTTCAGTGGGCTGCAGAAAACAATATGAAGTTCAACGATGAGAAATTACAATTACTCCGATACGGTAAACATGAGGAAATTAAAACTTCATCAGAGTACAAAACAAATTCCTTAAATAAAATAGAGCGAAGAACCAACGTCAAAGACTTGGGAGTGATCATGTCGGAGGATCTCACCTTCAAGGACCATAACATTGTATCAATCGCATCTGCTAAAAAAATGACAGGATGGATAATGAGAAACTTCAAAACTAGGGATGCCAAGCCCATGATGACACTCTTCAGGTCGCTTGTTCTATCTAGGCTGGACTATTGCTGCACACTAACAGCATCTTTCAAGGCAGGTGAAATTGCTGACCTAGAAAATGTACAGAGAACCTTCACGGCACGCATAACGGAGATAAAACACCTCAATTACTGGGTGCGCTTGAAGTTCCTCAACCTGTACTCCCTGGAACGCAAGCGGGAGAGATACATGATTATATACACCTGGAATATCCTAGAGGGACTAGTGCCGAACTTGCACACGAAAATCACCGACCAGTATGTTTTAAATAAGTGACCCACTGATCAGATCAGATCGACTGGTCCGAACCCTCGACTGGTCCGAACCCTTGACTGGTCCGAACCCTTGACTGGTCCGAACCCTTGACTGGTTTCAAATGGATTCGTTGGACAATAAAGCAAACTGTAAGCGGATGGGGTTGTAGGCGCCCTTATCAAACACAAACAATAAATATAAATCAGGAACGTACACTGTAAGCTGTCCAACATACAAGTACAGTTAGAAATAGAAATACAAATAGCTAGAGCTTCATTTAAGGAGGTTATTAATAGAATATTCAAGAGGTTGCTAGTAGAATTACAGTAAATCAACCATGCAAATCATTATGAAGCTCTGTGTAGTCTGCGGTCAATCAAACAAATGGGCTTCCACATGGATAAATTGTCATTTTTGTGGAAATTGGTGTCACGCCCCTTTTGCAGATATCCAAGAACTAGCTACAAGCAGTATTAAAACAGGGAAGTGTTTTTGGGTATGCCCAAATGAGATAAATCTGTGGACTAAAATCACAAGGGTATTAAAAGAGGATAGCATCAAAGATGCTTTCATAGACAACCTGGAAGCTTTCTACAACAGATGGGAACATAAAAAGTCTGGGCTGAATGGTACTGCCCTTGATACTGGCCATGTAGTCAGAAACTGTAAGGCTGGAGGTGATGTCCTGGTAGTCAGTAAATGTGGGGCTGATAGTGCTGTCCTGGAGACAGTAATGGTGAAGCTGGAGGTGCTGTCCTGGGAGACAGTAATGGTGAAGCTGGAGGTGCTGTCCTGGGAGACAGTAATGGTGAAGCTGGAGGTGCTGTCCTGGGAGACAGTAATGGTGAAGCTGGAGGTGCTGTCCTGGGAGACAGTAATGGTGAAGCTGGAGGTGCTGTCCTGGGAGACAGTAATGGTGAAGCTGGAGGTGCTGTCCTGGGAGACAGTAATGGTGAGCTGGAGATTTTGTCCAGGTAGTCGGGAATTTATACGCAGGAGGAATACTATAAATGACCTCATAAGGGAAAGGAGCCGTAGTAGGGAAACAAGTGTAGTCAAAGATAAGATAAAACCAATATTGCAACTAGAAATACACAGGAAATAGCAAACAAGGGACTCCACTAGCAACAGTGAGGATATATTACCAAAAACAACTGGTGGGAGCTCCATTGTTGATGCTAGGGAGGATAGGAATAAGACAGGGAAACATGCACCAACAGGGAATACAGTCACAGAACCCAAGGCAAACGGAAACCAAGCCTGTGCACATACTATGCACTTGGTATCTGCAGACATGGGAATCTGGAAAAACAGACGGGACGTGCAACTATGACCACCCTAGAAAATGCCATGCCCATATGACAACAGGAAAATGCAAACTCCCTTCCTGTAAGCTTTTTCACCCTGAACTGTGTACCTCTTCAGTACAGGAAAGACTGTGCTATAACTTAAATTGCCAGGCACACCATCTAAAGGGTACAAAAAGATACAAAACATCCAGGCCATGGAAACCTGGGTAGCCACAGCCACTCAAGAGGGAGAGGTTTTTTAGTGCCAGGAAGGAAAAAAAACTGGCAGGAAATGGCAGAAATCGTATACCAAATCCAGTCATTCCTGGAGTGGAACCACAATCGATGGCCTCCACTCCAAACCAACAGATACAGATACTAATGCCGGAAAAAAAATTCCCTACCCCCAGTACCAACAATACCACCAGTCCGATGACATTCTTCTTTGCAAATATACATGGTCTAAAGCCAACAACAAACAACAAAATACCTTTCATCCGTGGACTGCTTGCAGAGGCAAAGGCAATGTTCGTGGCTTTCACTGAGACCCACATAAAGGATCACTTGGACAACGATATATGGATCCCAGGTTACAACCTATACAGATGTGACAGAGTGAACAGGCAAAAGGGGGGGGGGCCTTCACATTGCAGAGTCACTTGTTTGCACAGAACTGCTTAAAGCCTCAAATGATGTAGTGTAAGTTTTAGCAGTAAAGGTCGAGAACCAAAACCTAGTAATTGCGGTAGTCTACAAGCCTCCGGATGCAACATCCCAGCAATTCCAGGAACAGCTGTTAAAAATTGACCACTGTCTGGAAAATCTTCCAGCTCCTGCACCCAACATCTTGCTCCTAGAACATAAGAACATAAGAACATAAGAACGAAGGAACACTGCAGAAGGCCTACTGGCCCATGCGAGGCAGGTCCAAGTCCCTACCGGCTTAAGCCAATGCACCCAACCTAGTCAGGTCAGGTCACATTGACTCAAGGGAGGAACACGGCAACCGACCCGTTAGCACAAGCTATCAGGTCTAACTCACACCCACCCACATCTACTCATGTATTTATCCAACATATTTTTAAAGCTACACAACGTTCTGGCCTCTAAAACGGTATTTGGGGAGTTTTTTCCCATTTCATCCAAAACTCTTTTCCCAAAACCCAGTACTTTCCTAAAATCCCCCCTGAATCTGAATTTTTCCAACTTAAAACCATTGGTGCTTCCCGGTTTTAGGTTTAAAATTTTATCAGACACTTTTTAAACACCCCCCTTTATTTTTTTCCTGTTTTTCCATTTTTAAAAAACCCTCAATCATATCCCCTAAATTCTACTTTCTTTCTAGAGAGTGCTTTTTCGGGGCCCCTTAGTCTATCCTCATAGGGAAAGGTTTTTCTGTACATGGGAACATCTTTGTCATCCCCCTTTTGTAATTTTCCCAGAGAATTTATATTTTTTTCTGTAATACGGGGACCAAAACTGTGCCAGCTTTAATCTAAATGAGGCCAAACCCAAGGATTTTAAGAGTTAAAGGGAACAACTGAGGCCCTCCTATTATTTTTTGCTTTTGATATAAAAGCCAAGGATTCTATTAGCTTTATTGGGGAACACTTATCCCATGTTGTTTTGGTTTCAGATTACTGCAAACCCAGAATTTCCAAAACCCTTTTTCGAAATTCCGTAATTTTAAGTTTAAAATTTTTTAGTTTATTGTGGCATGGTTATTGCCCTTTGGCCCAAAACATTTAAAAATTTTGAATTTGTCTTTTTTAAAAAACTCCCATCTCCCACTTCTCCGACCACTGCATCAGTCTATTAAATCTTCCTGGGTCCCTCAAATGTCCTCGCCCGAATAAATTTCGACGGCCTTTTTGGTGTCATCGGCAAACTTGCGTTTGTCGTCTTTATCCCCCCTCATTTTATGTCGTTTATGTAGATTGTGAACAGCGGGGGGCCCAACTTAAACCCCTGGGAACACCCCCTGGGGACGCTTCCCCCTCTGATTTCCCCCCTTTTATGCAAACTCTCTGCTGCCTATTTGTAACCCATCCCTCTATCCAGGAAAAAATTTCTCCTCCTTTCCTTGTTCTTTAATTTTCCTCAATGTTTTGGGATGTGGGCCCTGTCAAAAGCCTTCCCTGAAGCCCAATATA
The DNA here is from genome assembly GCF_026875155.1 of Cherax quadricarinatus. NCBI lineage: Eukaryota > Metazoa > Arthropoda > Malacostraca > Decapoda > Parastacidae > Cherax > Cherax quadricarinatus. The sequence goes on along the minus strand of NC_069417.1, from coordinate 59,413,466 downwards.
CACAATATCTTTTTCGTTACCTGACTCCCTTTCCCAAATATTTTGTAAAAAAATTTAAAATAAATTCGTAAGGCAGGAACTCCCTTTGAAAAAACCCAATGCTGAGTTTTCGTTGATTAATTTTTTGCTTTTAAAGGTGGCAAACTCCCTCGGCAAATTTTTGATTCCTTTAAATTTTCCACTATGGGGTTAGGCTTATTGGTCAAATATTCAAAAGTAAGGCCCTGTCCCCTCGTTTTAAAAAATTGGTATAAACATTTGCCTTTTTCCCATTTTATCGGGGACCATCCCAGTTTGTAGGGGATATGTTGAAAAGAAAACCCAAAAGGGTGGGGTTTAAGCTCCTCTTTACATTCCTTTAAAACCCCTTGAATACAGTTCATCAGGGCCTGGGGATTTGTTAGGTTTTTAATTTATTTTATTTGCCTAAGGCCCCATGTCACTTGTGACCCTAATAGTGCACATTTTTTTTATCGTCCTGTTAAAACAAAATTTATCATTACGGGAAATTTATACGGTATCCTCTGTGAAAAAAATGAGAGGAGTATGTGTTAAAAATTCTCCCAAATTTCCTTTTTCACGTCAGTGAGCGCCCCCGAGGAACTTTTGAGGGGGGCCTATCTTGTCCCTAAAATCTTACTTCTGTATACCTGAAAAAATTTCCTTTGGGTTAGTCTTCGATTCTCTTGCAAAAATTTAAAAAAAACCCCATAATTCTTTTTGCTTTTTAATTCCCTTTTTTTTTTTTCTCTTTTTAAAAAAATATATCGATTTCTTAATTGCCCCCCTCCTCTTTTGATTTGCCTATATATTTCCCCTCTTTTGACCCAATCAGATATTTTTTAAACTATTGTTCACCATTTAGGATCATTTTTTTTTGATCTGATTTCCCCATTTGGAACTTTTAAAATTTTCCCGACCCGCTAGAACTATGCCCTGGAAAGCATCATATCGGCAACCATCACCCCTACCTGACCCCTAGTCAGGGCATTCCCGTTCAGCCCAAAAAAAGTAATTTTTTTTGTCCATGAAAAAAGCCAAAAAAAAAGTCAGGGGGGCCCGGGGAAATTGATTGCCAAATTTTAGGGGAATTTTCCCCGATATGTTAAAACTTTGATTTTATTTTGACACTCTCCCCAAGTCATCTTAACCTCAAGGGTTTTTAATTAGTGTTTCCCTATGGCAAGAACCAAGTCAAGGAGGTTTTTCCCCCAGTTGGCTCTGTCACAAACTGGGTTTTTAAAAAAAATCCTGGGTCGTATCAAGAAAGGGCACCCCACTCTAAAAATTTAAAGTCAAATTGCTCCAGTCATCTGTCTTTTTTTGAAAACTCCCATTTTGCCCCAACATTTTCGTATGTAGTGCCTTAAAGGAATTTCGTCCCATAGAAGTTTATGCCCCTCCCTATCAAAATTTGGGGCCCCGTAAATCACACCCCAAAAATTTGTTTTTTCGGCCCCGAGAAGCTGTAACCCAAAAAGATTCAGTGGCTGACGCTTCTAATTTAAAATCTTGTCTAACCAACAATTTTTAAAATTTTCCTGCATACATCGCTACTCCCCCCACCTTTCCTGTTGACCCCGTCAGTGTGGAATAATTTATACCTTGTATGTTTACATTAGATGGGCCCTCTCTCTATCTTTCAGATTGAGCCAGGTCTCTGTTATAGCCAAAAATATCTATGTTTCCTTTTCCCCTTGCAAATTTTTTTGCCCCATTATCTTATTTCTAACACTCCTGCCCTTTTGTTTAGTAAACCTTTAAAGGGGGCTTGTCCCTTTCTGCCCTTGCCCGTCCCCCTTTTTTTTCTGACCCGTTCTATTGTCTTTATTTATAACTTCATGCTGAATGCCTTTTATACATTTTGTTTTAAACCCCAGTGTTGCAACCCCCTTGTTTCCCCCACACACCCATACCTTATCTTCCTTCAGTTTAAAATCATAGGCATTTAAACCCAAAGGGCCCTTTTCAATCGGGGTCTGCAAGTTTCTACCACCCCCCCCCCCAGAGAGATGAACCCCTCCCCCGCCATACCCTTTCATGTTTCCATAAAAGTTGTTCCCCGTTGTCAATGAATGGGATTGCAATTCCTTGCAGTATCTATCTAGCCAGCAATTTACACCAATTGCCTAGACAACCATTAAATTTTCCCACTCCCCTTTAGGCCCAAAATCTACATATGATTGGGGAAAACCCTTCCCTTTGACTTAATGAAAAATTTTACTGACCTGTAATTTTTCTAGCGCCTTTTCCTACCTTCCCCCAAAATCATTTCCCCCCAGACGGAAAGATTTAAGGGCTTGTTCCCATTTTCCTGACAAGATTTTTATCCAGTCTGTTGACAATGTCCCCAACACCAGCTCCAGGGAACCCCCATCTATCTTCATTTTTTTTCCTTTTACAAAAGCCGGTCAACATATCTTACCTGGGTGTCACCAACCACAAGAATGCGCCCTTTCCTTCATTTGCAGGGGAAATAAAACCCTTACCTTCAATGGCCCGGGAAATACATTCATCCTGGAGAAAAGAGAAGGGGATTTCCTACCCTTTAGATTTTACTCTTAACTTCCCCTTTCTCTGTGCGCCTCCCATTACTGTGAACAACTCGCCACTTGTAGAGGTGTGGGCTCACCCCAATGCTGGTACCGTTGCTACCTCCCCACCCAAAGCCTCCTCACAGTGAGGACAGATGCACCCACTGCTAGAAGCCTCATTTCCCCCCTTTTCCAAACCCAAAACCTTTCCAAAACTCTCCCCAGGGGCCCTTGAGGTGGACCCTTTAGCCTCCTAATTCCTCCTGGGAAGCAAAACCTCCCCCTTCAAATCTCCAAACTCAGTTTTTTAAAAAAACTGCAGAAGCAAGCCATGCTTTGTAACCTCCACGCTAATCCCCAAAGCAGCTCAGGGTCTGTGACCTCCGTGACGGGGGGTTTCAACTTAAGGCAACTAAAATGGAGAAATTTAGAAAATAAAATTGTTGCGTAATAAAACCAGGAGGCCCGCTCTGATGAAAAATACACTCACAAGGCTTTTTAAACCTCTGCACAAAATTCAATTTAAACCCCGAAAAATAGAGCTACTAGCCCCCCCCGGGGGAATACACTAGACCTCATTTTTCAAATAAAAATGATGATTTTATAAGAAAGTCACCAAAATCAAGCCCAATGTTTTCCCGTTGACTCCCCAAACCCCTCGGGAAGCAACCCCTACTCTACCTTACCTTTTAAAAAAAAAATCCCCCATTAGGGAAACCCCAACCCGAAGCGCTTCCTCTTCACCCAAATATTACCCACTCCCCGAAGACTTTCTTTTAGAACAAAAGCACCCTCCCTTTAAACTCCCCTTTTTTCCCCTTTTAGCCCCCCAAAATGGAAAATTTTTAAAGGGTGGGGGACCCCCGGGCCCCCTTTTACCTCCCCACCTAACCTCTAAAAAAAACCCCAAAAAAACCAAAACCCCCAATCCCAACCCCCTAAAAACCCTAAAGGGGGGGGGGGGGGGGGTTTTTTGGGGGGGGGGCCCCCCCCCCCCAGGGGCACCCGGGGGGGGGGGGTTGGGGGGGGGGGGGGGGGGGGTTTGGGGGGGGGGGGGGGGGGGGGGGGGGGGGGGGGGGAAAAAAAAAAAAAAAAAAAGGGGGGGGGGGGGGGGGGGGGGGGGGGGGGAAAAAAGGGGGGGGGGGGGAAAAACGAAAAAACAAAACTAATCCAAAAAAAATTTTCAAAATGGGGGACCCCAACCCATAAGGGACAGTCACGGGGGACATTCACCAAATTCAACTTCAAAAACAAAAACATAAAGTGGACCAAGTAAACCAAGTCCAACCGATATAACTGGGGGGATATACTAAGCAACACAGACCCCAACTTATGCCTAGAATAATTAACTTTGGGGGCACCGATTTTCCAAGGGTTATTCCTCCAAGAAAAAGAGGAGAGATGTAAAATAAAAAAGACAGGCGCTCCCCTTTTCAGGGACGGGAAAAAAATAACAGAGCGGGTAAAAAGGGGCCAAAATATCTGAAAAGCGTAGGGAGACACTGGCAGAGAAAAAGCAAGCATCGAACTTAAGCTAAAGGAATCTTATAGGGGGTCAGGAATCGCGGAAGAACTAAAAGCCAAAATGAAAACGAAAAAACCCAAATTTTCTTTTTCCTATGCCAAAAAAAAGTCGAGAACAAAGTCCATATTGGGCCCCCCATTAAACAAGATGGGTCCCCCACACAGATGAAGCAAGGAAAAGATGACACTTAAGTCCCAATATGACTCATTTTTAGCAAGCCGCTACCAACTGAGATCGAAGATCAAAATGAAAATTTTTTATGAGAAGCCACAAAATTTGGTTAACACAAGCCTACCGATGTTTTTCCTACGCCAAAGACTTCGAACAGGGAAAATACATGACCATGCACCTGCCCCAGGGCCAGACTCATGGGAAATCTGTGTTCATCAAGAACGCAAGAAGCCCCTATCACGAGCCTTTTTCCATCCTATGGAGAGGGAGCAGGACACGGGGGTCGTCCCCCCATTTACTAAAAACAACAGACATAGCCCCACTCCACAGCAAAGAACTACAGACCGATAGCACTAACATCCCATATCATAAAAATCTTTGAAAGGGTCCTAAGAAGCAAGATCACCACCCATCTAGAAACCCATCAGTTACACAACCCAGGGCAACATGGGTTTAGAACAGGTCGCTCCTGTCTGTCTCAACTATTGGATCACTACGACAAGGTCCTAAATGCACTAGAAGACAAAAAGAATGCAGATGTAATATATACAGACTTTGCAAAAGCCTTCGACAAGTGTGACCATGGCGTAATAGCGCACAAAATGCGTGCTAAAGGAATAACAGGAAAAGTCGGTCGATGGATCTATAATTTCCTCACTAACAGAACACAGAGAGTAGTCGTCAACAGAGTAAAGTCCGAGGCAGCTACGGTGAAAAGCTCTGTTCCACAAGGCACAGTACTAGCTCCCATCTTGTTCCTCATCCTCATATCCGACATAGACAAGGATGTCAGCCACAGCACCGTGTCTTCCTTTGCAGATGACACCCGAATCTGCATGACAGTGTCTTCCATTGCAGACACTGCAAGGCTAGAACGAAAAACTAATGTAAAAGACCTGGGGGTGACAATGTCTGAGGATCTCACCATCAAAGACCACAGCATTGTATCAATCGCATCTGCTAGAAAAATGACAAAATGATATTGATAAATTTATAGATTTTGCCACCGATGTGGCTAGTTTATTGTGCACCCCATATCCATCCTGTGGGCGGTGGAGCATATGGATTTACATATGGATTTATATATGGATTTACATCTACATATCTACAGTTCACTTATTTGTTACAAGCAAATTTAGGAAATTTGCTTAGTATATCTGGTATCTTATTTTCATTAATAAGATATCTTGACATGTCACATAGGTTATTATACTGTCTGTCTCTGTATTCCTCAATAAGTGGACAATTAAGCACATAGTGTTCAAGACAGTGACCATATGCCTGGTCACATAATTTGCATTTAGTTTGATCATCATCTGTGTGTCTCCCAAACTGCCAGAAGTACTTGTAACCAAGCCTAAGCCTGACCACTACAACATCAGTCAGTCTGTTCACATTGCAAGTTGCTCCATGAACATACTTATCTACGTTCATGTTATCATAGTGGGTTATAGATCTACTCAGGTTCTAACTGCATTCATGTAACAATCATTTCCATTATTTATTTCTCTCCTAATATTATTCCTAATGCTAGACACAGTTATACCAAAGTTATATTCTACATTCTCCTTCTGGGTACTCTTCTTGGCTAACATATCAACTTTATCATGAAGGAGTAATCCAATGTGTGATGGGATCCATAGCAATTGTACATTAATCCCTTTGTCCTTGATATTTGAGTATCAAACCTGGCTTCTCCAATGAGCATGTTGTTGGAGTCATTATATGAGTCAAGAGCCTTCAGTGATGACATAGAATCAGTAATGATGATAGAGTCAAGCTCAGTGTCATAAGTTAGCTTTAGCGCCATATGGATTGCAAACAATTCAGTTTGCAGTGTAGACGCCCAGTTGTTAATTTTTATGCAGGATGGATAACGAGAACTTTCAAAACTAAGGATGGCAAGCCCATGACGACACCTTTTGGGTCGCTTGTTCTATCTAGGCTGGAATATTGCTGCACGCTAACAGCACCTTCCAAGGCAGGTGAAATTGCTGACCTATAAAATGTACAGAGAACCTTCACGGCACATATAACAGAGATAAAACACCTCAATTACTGGGAACGTTTGAAATTCCTGAACCTGTACTCCCTGGAACGCAGGCGGGAGAGATACATAATTATATTCACTTGGAAAATCCCAAAGGGATTAGTACCAAACTTTCATACGAAAATCATTCCCTATGAAACGAAAAGATTCGGCAGACGATGCAACATCCCCCCAGTGAAAGGCAGGGGCACCACTAGCATGATAAGAGACAACACAATAAATGTCAGGGGCCCAAGACTGTTCAACTGCCTCCCAGCATACATAAGGGGGATTACCAATAGACCCTTGGTTGTCTTCAAGAAGGCACTGGACAATCACCTAAATTCATTACCAGACCAGCCAGGCTGTGGTTCGTACTTCGGGTTGTGTGCGGCCAACAGTAACAGCCCGGTTGATCAGGCACTGATCCACTATTAGAACTGGTCACAGACCGAGCCACGGGGGCGCTGACCCCAGAAACCCTCTCCAGGTAAACTCCAGTACTAAAAATTGATAACGAGGTATGTCACGAAACAACTTTTAGTTTAATATCTTTATTATGTACCCCATCATACCCATCCTGTGGGTAGTAGTAACCCCATACCCATCCTGTGGGTGGTAGTCACCCCATACCCATCCTGTGGGTGGTAGTCACCCCAGACCCATCATGTGTGTGGTAGTCAGCCATACCCATCCTGTGGGTGGTAGTCACCTCATACCCATCCTGTGGGTGGTAGTCACCCCATACCCATCCTGTGGGTGGTAGTTACACCATACCCATCCTGTGGGCGGTAGTCACCCCAGACCCATCCTGTGGGTGGTAGTCACCCCATACCCATCCTGTGGGTGGTAGTCACCCCTGACCCATCCTATGGGTGGTAGTCACCCCAGACACATCCAATGGGTGGCAGTCACCCCATACCCATCCTGTGGGTGGTAGTCACCCAAGACCCATCCTGTGGGTGGTAGTCACCCCAGACCCATCCTATATGTGGTAGTCACCCCATACCCATCCTGTGGGTGGTAGTCACCCCAGACCCATCCGGTGGGCGGTAGTCACCCCAGATCCATCCTGTGGGTGGTAGTCACCCCATACCCATCCTGTGGGTGCTAGTCACCCCAGAACCATCCTATGGGTGGTAGTCACCCCAGACACATCCAGTGGATGGTAGTTACCCCAGACCCATTCTGTGGGTGGTAGTCACCCCAGACAAATCCTATGGATGGTAGTCACCCCAGACACATCCAGTGGGTGGTAGTCACCCAATACCCATCCCGTAGGTGGTAGTCACCCCAGACCCACCCTGTGGGTGGTAGTTACACCAGACCCATCCTGAGGGTGGTAGTCACCCCATACCCATCCCGTGGGTGGTAGTCACCCCAGACCCATCCTGTGAGTGGTAGTCACCCCAGACCCATCTTGTGGGTGGTAGTCACCCCAGACCCATCTTATGGGTGCTAGTCACCCCAGACCCATCCTGTGGGTGGTAGTCACCCCAGACCCATCCTGTGGGGGGCTAGTCACCCCATACCCATCCTGTGGGCGGTAGTCACCCGATACCCATCCTGTGGGCGGTAGTCACCCCATACCCATCCTGTGGGTGGTAGTCACCCCATACCCACCCTGTGGGTGGTAGTCACCCGATACCCATCTTGTGGGTGGTAGTCACCCCAGTCCCATCCTGTGGGTGGTAGTCACCCCATACTCATCCTGTGGGCGGTTGTCACCCCAAAATCATCCTGTGAGTGGTAGTCACCCAGTACCCATCCTGCGGGCGGTAGTCACCCCATACCCATCCTGTGGGCGGTAGTCACCCAATACCCATCCTGTGGGTGGTAGTCACTCCATACCCATCTTGTGGGCGGTAGTCACCCCATACCCATCCTGTGGGTGGTAGTCACCCCATACCCATCCTGTGGGCGGTAGTCAAACCATTCCCATCCTGTGGGTGGTATTCACCCCATACCCATCCTGTGGGCGGTAGTCACCCATACCCATCCTGTCTGTGGTAGTCACCCCATACCCACCCTGTGGGTGATAGTCACCCAATACCCATCCTGTGGGTGGTAGCCACCCCATACCCATCCTGTGGGTGGTAGTCACCCCATACCCATCCAGTGGGTGTTATTCACCCCATCCCTATCCTGTGGGTGTTAGTCACCCCATCTCCATCCTGTGGGTAGTAGTCACCCCATACCCATCCTGTGGGTGGTAGTCATCCCAGACCCTTCCTGTGGGTAGTAGTCACATCATACCCATCCTGGAGGTTACCTGGATTACCTGGAGGTTATTCCGGGGATCAACTCCCCCGCGGCCCGGTCCATGACCAGGCCTCCCGATGGATGAGGTCCTGATCAACTAGGCTGTTACTGCTGGCCACACGCAGTCCAACGTACGAGCCACAGCCCTGCTGATCCGGCACTGACTTTAGGTATCTGTCCAGCTCTCTCTTGAAGGCAGCCAGGGGTTTATTGGCAATTTCCCTAATGCTTGATGGGAGGCTGTTGAACAGTCTTGGGCCTTGGACACTTATGGTGTTTTCCCTTAGTGTACCATTGGCGCCCCTACTTTTTATTGGGGGCATTTTGCATCGCCTGCCCAGTCTTTTACTTTCGTAGGGAGTGATTTCTGTGTGCAGATTTGGGACTATTCCTTCCAGGATTTTCCAAGTGTAGATTATGATATATCTCTCCCTCCTGCATTCCAACGAGTACAAGTCAAGTGCTTCCAAGCGTTCCCAGTAGTTAAGGTGCTTGACAGAACTTATACGTGCAGTAAAGGATCTCTGTACACTCTCTAGATCTGCGATTTCACCTGCTTTGAATGGAGATGTTAATGTACAGCGGTATTCCAGTCTAGAGAGAACAAGTGATTTGAAGAGGATCATCATTGGCTTGGCATCTCTCGTTTTGAACGTTCTCATTATCCATCCTATCATTTTCTTTGCACGTGCGATCGTGGCACTGTTGTGATCCTTGAAAGTGAGATCCTCAGACATTACTACTCCCAGGTCCCTTACATTATTTTTCCGCTCTGTTGTATGGCCTGTGGGTGGTAGTCACCCCATACCAATCCTATGGGCGATAGTCACCCCATACCCATCCTGTGGGTAGTAGTCACATCATACCCATCCTGTGGGTGGTAGTCACCTCATACCCATCCTGTGGGCGGTAGTCACCCCATACCCATCCTGTGGGTGGTAGTCACCCCAGGCCCTTCCTGTGGGCGGTAGTCACCCCATACCCATCCTGTGGGTGGTAGTCACCCCATACCCATCCTGTGGGTAGTAGCCACCCCATACCCATCCTGTGGGTAGTAGTCACCCCATACCCATCCTGTGGGTGGTACATAATGGATCCAGGGACTGGACCCCAAAGTTATGATAGCTGCACAAGGTACAAAGGTAATGAACTCCAGGTAGATCTGGTCACAATCATTAACAAGTTACAAATGGGCTGCATCGAATACTTTTAATACAAACTCTGATAAGTTTAAAACATACTATACTAATCAAGGGGTAGCCCTAAGCAACTGTCAACCAGTAAGTGTATCTCATGATTTCGTTCAAAAAGAACTGAGCAGGTTAAACCCAACTATGAGCACCGGCCCAGATAACATCCCGTCTAAATTCCTGAAAGGGGTTCAAGGAGGCCAGAGTTACTCCTGTCTTCAAGAAAAAGAGTATGTCTAATTATCAGCAACTATAGGCCTGTTAGTATACTCAGTGTAATATCCAAAATTCTAGAGAGGGCGGTGTACTGACAGGCAGAATGACATGGACTGACAGGCAGAGTGAAATGGACCGACAGAAGGACATGGTAATGGGCTGTATAAGGTAAAATGAGTAATAGTAAAATAATAAGATATTATCTCCTTTATAGGATAATAATAAGGTATTAAAAGGACCCTAATGGGTTATCATAGGTTCTGTACACGTATGCTGCTATGTATGATAAGCTATGTAACTGTATTTGTGTATACCTGAATAAACTTACTTATTCACCCTATCTGAGTCAACAACAACAAGCTTTCCCATGGCCTAGGAGCTGACATATGGAGCCCCTGTCACTATGCCGCCGTCACCTGCTTGCTTGTCGTTTGCTTTTGTCGGCGCACCTCGCACATGGGGAGTCACTTCTGACATCACTGCCCTAACACACTCACTCTTAATGACCTTCTCGTTGAAAAACCCACCTTTGACGATAGTAGCGACGCTAATGAGCGTTTAGGGGCTTGAGCTCATAAATTTTCCTAAATCGCCCGTATCTTCCCAGATAAAAATAGCAATAATAATAATAATAATAATGTCGCTTCAGACCAAGTCTCCTGGTCCCCCGTTCAAAGCAGCCTCCAGTAAGTTCCATTTCTTTACTCCGGAGTATAAAATGTTTGGAGGTGCCCCAGTAGAAATAAGCAAAAGGACCCCAATGGAAATAAATCACTTTGACTTTTTTGGGTCATCCTAGGAAATTTACACATATGCTGCTATATATTATAATGTGTGTAACTGTATTTATGTTTAGGTCCATCTATGTTGAGGTACGTTTGTGATTAGGTCCGTCTATGCTGAGGTCCGTTTATGTTTAGGTCCGTCTATGCTGAGGTACGTTTATGTTTAGGTCCGTCTATGCTGAGGTCCGTTTATGTTTAGGTCCGTCTTTGCTGAGGTCCGTTTATGTTTAGGTCCGTCTTTGCTGAGGTCCGTTTATGTTTAGGTCCGTCTATGCTGAGGTCCGTTTATGTTTAGGTCTATCTATGTTGAGGTCCGTTTATGTTTAGGTCCATCTATGTTGAGGTCCGTTTATGTTTAGGTCCATCTATGCTGAGGTCCGTTTATGTTTAGGTCCGTCTATGTTGAGGTCCGTTTATGTTTAGGTCCATCTATGTTGAGGTCCGTTTATGTTTAGGTCCATCTATGTTGAGGTCCGTTTATGTTTAGGTCCATCTATGCTGAGGTCCGTTTATGTTTAGGTCCATCTATGTTGAGGTACGTTTGTGTTTAGGTCCGTCTATGCCGAGGTCCGTTTATGTTTAGGTCCATCTATGGTGAGATCCGTTTATGTTTAGGTCCATCTATGCTGATGTCCGTTTATGTTTAGGTCCATCTATGTTGAGGTCCGTTTATGTTTATGTCCGTCTAAGCTGAGGTCCGTTTATGTTTAGGTCCATCTATGTTCAGGTCCGTTTATGTTTAGGTCCATCTATGCTGAGGTCCGTTTATGTTTAGGTCCATCTATTTGAGGTCCGTTATGTTTAGGTCCATGTATGCTGAGGTCCGTTTATGTTTAGGTCCATCTATGCTGAGGTCCGTTTATGTTTAGGTCCGTCTATGTTGAGGTCCGTTTATGTTTAGGTCCGTCTAAGCTGAGGTCCGTTTATGTTTAGGTCCGTCTTTGCTGAGGTCCGTTCATGTTTAGGTCAGTCTATGCTGAGGTCCGCTTATGTTTAGGTCCGTCTATGTTGAGGTCCGTTTATGTTTAGGTCCGTCTATGTTTAGGTCCGTTTATGTTTAGGCCCGTCTAAGCCGAGGTCCGTTTATGTTTAGGTCCGTCTATGCTGAGGTACGTTTATGTTTAGGTCCGTCTATGCTGAGGTCCGTTTATGTTTAGGTCCGTCTTTGCTGAGGTCCGTTTATGTTTTGGTCCGTCTATGCTGAGGTCCGTTTATGTTTAGGTCCGTCTATGCTGAGGTACGTTTAGGTTTAGGTCCGCCTATGCTGAGGTCCGTTTATGTTTAGGTCCGTCTATGCTGAGGTCCGTTCATGTTTTAGGTCTATCTTAGTTGAGGTCCGTTTATGTTTTAGGTCCATCTATGTTGAGGTCCGTTTATGTTTAGGTCCATCTATGCTGAGGTCCGTTATGTTTAGGTCCTCTATGTTGAGGTCCGTTTATGTTTAGGTCCATCTATGTTGAGGTCCGTTTATGTTTAGGTCCATCTATGTTGAGGTCCGTTTATATTTAGGTCCATCTATGCTGAGGTCCGTTTATGTTTAGGTCCGTCTATGTTGAGGTCCGTTTATGTTTAGGTCCATCTATGCTGAGGTCCGTTTATGTTTAGGTCCATCTATGTTGAGGTCCGTTTATGTTTAGGTCCATCTATGCTGAGGTCCGTTTACGTTTAGGTCCGTCTATGTTGAGGTCCGTTTATGTTTAGGTCCATCTATGTTGAGGTCCGTTTATGTTTAGGTCCATCTATGCTGAGGTCCGTTTATGTTTAGGTCCATCTATGCTGAGGTCCGTTTATGTTTAGGTCCATCTATGTTGAGGTCCGTTTATGTTTAGGTCCGTCCCATGTTGAGGTCCGTTTAGGTTTAGGTCCGTCTATGCTGAGGTCCGTTTATGTTTATGTCTATCTACGTTGAGGTCCCTTTAAGTTTAGGTCCATCTATGTTGAGGTCCGTTTATGTTTTTGGTCCATCTATGCTGAGGTCCGTTTATGTTTAGGTCCGTCTATGTTGAGGTCAGTTTATGTTTAGGTCCATCTATGTTGAGGTCCGTTTATGTTTAGGTCCATCTATGCTGAGGTCCGTTTATGTTTAGGTCCATCTATGCTGAGGTCCGTTTATGTTTAGGTCCATCTATGTTGAGGTCCGTTTATGTTTATGTCCGTCTAAGCTGAGGTCCGTTTATGTTTAGGTCCATCTATGTTGAGGTCCGTTTATGTTTAGGACCATCTATGCTGAGGTCCGTTTATGTTTAGGTCCATCTATTTTGAGGTCCGTTTATGTTTAGGTCCATCTATGCTGAGGTCCGTTTATGTTTAGGTCCATCTATTTTGAGGTCCGTTTATGTTTAGGTCCATCTATTTTGAGGTCCGTTTATGTTTAGGTCCATCTATGCTGAGGTCCGTTTATGTTTAGGTCCATCTATGCTGAGGTCCGTTTATGTTTAGGTCCGTCTATGTTGAGGTCCGTTTATGTTTAGGTCCGTCTAAGCTGAGGTCCGTTTATGTTTAGGTCAGTCTATGCTGAGGTCCGCTTATGTTTAGGACCGTCTATGTTGAGGTCCGTTTATGTTTAGGTCCGTCTATGTTTAGGTCCTTTTATGTTTAGGCCCGTCTAAGCTGAGGTCCGTTTATGTTTAGGTCCGTCTATGCTGAGGTACGCTTATGTTTAGGTCCGTCTATGCTGAGGTCCGTTTATGTTTAGGTCCGTCTTTGCTGAGGTCCGTTTATGTTTAGGTCCGTCTATGCTGAGGTCCGTTTATTTTTAGGTCCGTCTATGCTGAGGTACGTTTATGTTTAGGTCCGTCTATGCTGAGGTCCGTTTATGTTTAGGTCCGTCTTTGCTGAGGTCCGTTTATGTTTAGGTCCGTCTATGCTGAGGTCCGTTTATGTTTAGGTCTATGTATGCTGAGGTCCGTTTATGTTTAGGTCCATCTATGTTGAGGTCCGTTTATATTTAGGTCCATCTATGTTGAGGTCCGTTTATGTTTAGGTCCATCTATGCTGAGGTCCGTTTATGTTTAGGTCCATCTATGTTGAGGTCCCTTTATGTTTAGGTCCATCTATGCTGAGGTCCGTTTATGTTTAGGTCCGTCTATGTTGAGGTCCGTTTATGTTTAGGTCCGTCTATGTTGAGGTCCGTTTATGTTTAGGTCCGTCTATGTTGAGGTCCGTTTATGTTTAGGTCCATCTATGCTGAGGTCCCTTTACGTTTAGGTCCGTATATGTTGAGGTCCGTTTATGTTTAGGTCCATCTATGCTGAGGTCCCTTTACGTTTAGGTCCGTATATGTTGAGGTCCGTTTATGTTTAGGTCCGTCTATGTTGAGGTCCGTTTATGTTTAGGTCCATCTATGTTGAGGTCCGTTTATATTTAGGTCCATCTATGCTGAGGTCCGTTTATGTTTAGGTCCGTCTATGTTGAGGTCCGTTTATGTTTAGGTCCGTCTATGTTGAGGTCCATTTATGTTTAGGTCCGTCTATGTTTAGGTCCATCTATGTTGAGGTCCGTTTATGTTTAGGTCCGTCTATGTTGAGGTCCGTTTATGTTTAGTTCCGTCTATGTTGAGGTCCGTTTATGTTTAGGTCCATCTATGTTGAGGTCCGTTTATGTTTAGGTCCATCTATGTTGAGGTCCGTTTATGTTTAGGTCCATCTATGCTGAGGTCCGTTTATGTTTAGGTCCGTCTATGTTGAGGTCCGTTTATGTTTAGGTCCGTCTATGTTGAGGTCCATTTATGTTTAGGTCCGTCTATGTTTAAGTCCATCTATGTTGAGGTCCGTTTATGTTTAGGTCCGTCTATGTTGAGGTCCGTTTATGTTTAGGTCCGTTTATGTTTAGGTCCATCTATGTTGAGGTCCGTTTATGTTTAGGTCCATCTATGTTGAGGTCCGTTTATGTTTAGGTCCATCTATGCTGAGGTCCGTTTATGTTTAGGTCCATCTATGTTGAGGTACGTTTGTGTTTAGGTCCGTCTATGCCGAGGTCCGTTTATGTTTAGGTCCATCTATGGTGAGGTCCGTTTATGTTTAGGTCCATCTATGCTGAGGTCCGTTTATGTTTAGGTCCATCTATGTTGAGGTCCGTTTATGTTTATGTCCGTCTAAGCTGAGGTCCGTTTATGTTTAGGTCCATCTATGTTCAGGTCCGTTTATGTTTAGGTCCATCTATGCTGAGGTCCGTTTATGTTTAGGTCCATCTATTTTGAGGTCCGTTTATGTTTAGGTCCATGTATGCTGAGGTCCGTTTATGTTTAGGTCCATCTATGCTGAGGTCCGTTTATGTTTAGGTCCGTCTATGTTGAGGTCCGTTTATGTTTAGGTCCGTCTAAGCTGAGGTCCGTTTATGTTTAGGTCCGTCTTTGCTGAGGTCCGTTCATGTTTAGGTCAGTCTATGCTGAGGTCCGCTTATGTTTAGGTCCGTCTATGTTGAGGTCCGTTTATGTTTAGGTCCGTCTATGTTTAGGTCCGTTTATGTTTAGGCCCGTCTAAGCCGAGGTCCGTTTATGTTTAGGTCCGTCTATGCTGAGGTACGTTTATGTTTAGGTCCGTCTATGCTGAGGTCCGTTTATGTTTAGGTCCGTCTTTGCTGAGGTCCGTTTATGTTTAGGTCCGTCTATGCTGAGGTCCGTTTATGTTTAGGTCCGTCTATGCTGAGGTACGTTTATGTTTAGGTCCGTCTATGCTGAGGTCCGTTTATGTTTAGGTCCGTCTATGCTGAGGTCCGTTCATGTTTAGGTCTATCTATGTTGAGGTCCGTTTATGTTTAGGTCCATCTATGTTGAGGTCCGTTTATGTTTAGGTCCATCTATGCTGAGGTCCGTTTATGTTTAGGTCCGTCTATGTTGAGGTCCGTTTATGTTTAGGTCCATCTATGTTGAGGTCCGTTTATGTTTAGGTCCATCTATGTTGAGGTCCGTTTATATTTAGGTCCATCTATGCTGAGGTCCGTTTATGTTTAGGTCCGTCTATGTTGAGGTCCGTTTATGTTTAGGTCCATCTATGCTGAGGTCCGTTTATGTTTAGGTCCATCTATGTTGAGGTCCGTTTATGTTTAGGTCCATCTATGCTGAGGTCCGTTTACGTTTAGGTCCGTCTATGTTGAGGTCCGTTTATGTTTAGGTCCATCTATGTTGAGGTCCGTTTATGTTTAGGTCCATCTATGCTGAGGTCCGTTTATGTTTAGGTCCATCTATGCTGAGGTCCGTTTATGTTTAGGTCCATCTATGTTGAGGTCCGTTTATGTTTAGGTCCGTCTATGTTGAGGTCCGTTTAGGTTTAGGTCCGTCTATGCTGAGGTCCGTTTATGTTTATGTCTATCTACGTTGAGGTCCGTTTATGTTTAGGTCCATCTATGTTGAGGTCCGTTTATGTTTAGGTCCATCTATGCTGAGGTCCGTTTATGTTTAGGTCCGTCTATGTTGAGGTCAGTTTATGTTTAGGTCCATCTATGCTGAGGTCCGTTTATGTTTAGGTCCGTCTATGTTGAGGTCCGTTTATGTTTAGGTCCGTCTATGTTGAGGTCCATTTATGTTTAGGTCCGTCTATGTTTAAGTCCATCTATGTTGAGGTCCGTTTATGTTTAGGTCCGTCTATGTTGAGGTCCGTTTATGTTTAGGTGCGTTTATGTTTAGGTCCATCTATGTTGAGGTCCGTTTATGTTTAGGTCCATCTATGTTGAGGTCCGTTTATGTTTAGGTCCCCTATGCTGAGGTCCGTTTATGTTTAGGTCCATCTATGTTGAGGTACGTTTGTGTTTAGGTCCGTCTATGCCGAGGTCCGTTTATGTTTAGGTCCATCTATGGTGAGGTCCGTTTATGTTTAGGTCCATCTATGCTGAGGTCCGTTTATGTTTAGGTCCATCTATGTTGAGGTCCGTTTATGTTTATGTCCGTCTAAGCTGAGGTCCGTTTATGTTTAGGTCCATCTATGTTCAGGTCCGTTTATGTTTAGGTCCATCTATGCTGAGGTCCGTTTATGTTTAGGTCCATCTATTTTGAGGTCCGTTTATGTTTAGGTCCATGTATGCTGAGGTCCGTTTATGTTTAGGTCCATCTATGCTGAGGTCCGTTTATGTTTAGGTCCGTCTATGTTGAGGTCCGTTTATGTTTAGGTCCGTCTAAGCTGAGGTCCGTTTATGTTTAGGTCCGTCTTTGCTGAGGTCCGTTCATGTTTAGGTCAGTCTATGCTGAGGTCCGCTTAGTTTAGGTCCGTCTATGTTGAGGTCCGTTTATGTTTAGGTCCGTCTATGTTTTTTGGTCCCTTTATGTTTAGGGCCCGTCTAAGCCGAGGTCCGTTTATGTTTAGGTCCGTCTATGCTGAGGTACGTTTATGTTTAGGTCCGTCTATGCTGAGGTCCGTTTATGTTTAGGTCCGTCTTTGCTGAGGTCCGTTTATGTTTAGGTCCGTCTATGCTGAGGTCCGTTTATGTTTAGGTCCGTCTATGCTGAGGTACGTTTATGTTTAGGTCCGTCTATGCTGAGGTCCGTTTATGTTTAGGTCCGTCTATGCTGAGGTCCGTTCATGTTTAGGTCTATCTATGTTGAGGTCCGTTTATGTTTAGGTCCATCTATGTTGAGGTCCGTTTATGTTTAGGTCCATCTATGCTGAGGTCCGTTTATGTTTAGGTCCGTCTATGTTGAGGTCCGTTTATGTTTAGGTCCATCTATGTTGAGGTCCGTTTATGTTTAGGTCCATCTATGTTGAGGTCCGTTTATATTTAGGTCCATCTATGCTGAGGTCCGTTTATGTTTAGGTCCGTCTATGTTGAGGTCCGTTTATGTTTAGGTCCATCTATGCTGAGGTCCGTTTATGTTATAGGTCCATCTATGTTGAGGTCCGTTTTATGTTTAGGTCCATCTATGCTGAGGTCCGTTTACGTTTAGGTCCGTCTATGTTGAGGTCCGTTTATGTTTAGGTCCATCTATGTTGAGGTCCGTTTATGTTTAGGTCCATCTATGCTGAGGTCCGTTTATGTTTAGGTCCATCTATGCTGAGGTCCGTTTATGTTTAGGTCCATCTATGTTGAGGTCCGTTTATGTTTAGGTCCGTCTATGTTGAGGTCCGTTTAGGTTTAGGTCCGTCTATGCTGAGGTCCGTTTATGTTTATGTCTATCTACGTTGAGGTCCGTTTATGTTTAGGTCCATCTATGTTGAGGTCCGTTTATGTTTAGGTCCATCTATGCTGAGGTCCGTTTATGTTTAGGTCCGTCTATGTTGAGGTCAGTTTATGTTTAGGTCCATCTATGTTGAGGTCCGTTTATGTTTAGGTCCATCTATGCTGAGGTCCGTTTATGTTTAGGTCCATCTATGCTGAGGTCCGTTTATGTTTAGGTCCATCTATGTTGAGGTCCGTTTATGTTTATGTCCGTCTAAGCTGAGGTCCGTTTATGTTTAGGTCCATCTATGTTGAGGTCCGTTTATGTTTAGGACCATCTATGCTGAGGTCCGTTTATGTTTAGGTCCATCTATGTTCAGGTCCGTTTTTTGTTTAGGTCCCCTCTATGCTGAGGTCCGTTTATGTTTAGGTCCATCTATTTTGAGGTCCGTTTATGTTTAGGTCCATCTATTTGAGGTCCGTTTATGTTTAGGTCCATCTATGCTGAGGTCCGTTTATGTTTAGGTCCATCTATGCTGAGGTCCGTTTATGTTTAGGTCCGTCTATGTTGAGGTCCGTTTATGTTTAGGTCCGTCTAAGCTGAGGTCCGTTTATGTTTAGGTCCCGTCTATGCTGAGGTCCGCTTATTTTAGGACCGTCTATGTTGAGGTCCGTTTATGTTTAGGTCCGTCTATGTTTAGGTCCTTTTATGTTTAGGCCCGTCTAAGCTGAGGTCCGTTTATGTTTAGGTCCGTCTATGCTGAGGTACGCTTATGTTTAGGTTTCCCTCTATGCTGAGGTCCGTTTATGTTTAGGTCCCGTCTTTGCTGAGGTCGTTTATGTTTAGGTCCGTCTATGCTGAGGTCCGTTTATTTTTAGGTCCGTCTATGCTGAGGTACGTTTATGTTTAGGTCCGTCTATGCTGAGGTCCGTTTATGTTTAGGTCCGTCTTTGCTGAGGTCCGTTTATGTTTAGGTCCGTCTATGCTGAGGTCCGTTTATGTTTAGGTCTATGTATGCTGAGGTCCGTTTATGTTTAGGTCCATCTATGTTGAGGTCCGTTTATGTTTAGGTCCGTCTATGCTGAGGTACGCTTATGTTTAGGTCCGTCTATGCTGAGGTCCGTTTATGTTTAGGTCCGTCTTTGCTGAGGTCCGTTTATGTTTAGGTCCGTCTATGCTGAGGTCCGTTTATTTTTAGGTCCGTCTATGCTGAGGTACGTTTATGTTTAGGTCCGTCTATGCTGAGGTCCGTTTATGTTTAGGTCCGTCTTTGCTGAGGTCCGTTTATGTTTAGGTCCGTCTATGCTGAGGTCCGTTTATGTTTAGGTCTATGTATGCTGAGGTCCGTTTATGTTTAGGTCCATCTATGTTGAGGTCCGTTTATATTTAGGTCCATCTATGTTGAGGTCCGTTTATGTTTAGGTCCATCTATGCTGAGGTCCGTTTATGTTTAGGTCCATCTATGTTGAGGTCCCTTTATGTTTAGGTCCATCTATGCTGAGGTCCGTTTATGTTTAGGTCCGTCTATGTTGAGGTCCGTTTATGTTTAGGTCCGTCTATGTTGAGGTCCGTTTATGTTTAGGTCCGTCTATGTTGAGGTCCGTTTATGTTTAAGTCCATCTATGCTGAGGTCCCTTTACGTTTAGGTCCGTATATGTTGAGGTCCGTTTATGTTTAGGTCCATCTATGCTGAGGTCCCTTTAAAGTTTAAAGGGCCGTATATGTTTGAGGTCCGTTTATGTTTAGGTCCGTCTATGTTGAGGTCCGTTTATGTTTAGGGTCCATCTATGTTGAGGTCCGTTTATATTTAGGTCCATCTATGCTGAGGTCCGTTTATGTTTAGGTCCGTCTATGTTGAGGTCCGTTTATGTTTAGGTCCGTCTATGTTGAGGTCCATTTATGTTTAGGTCCGTCTATGTTTAGGTCCATTTTATGTTGAGGTCCGTTTATGTTTAGGTCCGTCTATGTTGAGGTCCGTTTATGTTTAGTTCCGTCTATGTTGAGGTCCGTTTATGTTTAGGTCCATCTATGTTGAGGTCCGTTTATGTTTAGGTCCATCTATGTTGAGGTCCGTTTATGTTTAGGTCCATCTATGCTGAGGTCCGTTTATGTTTAGGTCCGTCTATGTTGAGGTCCGTTTATGTTTAGGTCCGTCTATGTTGAGGTCCATTTATGTTTAGGTCCGTCTATGTTTAAGTCCATCTATGTTGAGGTCCGTTTATGTTTAGGTCCGTCTATGTTGAGGTCCGTTTATGTTTAGGTCCGTTTATGTTTAGGTCCCTCTATGTTTAGGTCCGTTTATGTTTAAGTCCATCTATGCTGAGGTCCGCTTATGTTTAGGTCCATCTATGCT
The DNA here is from genome assembly GCF_026875155.1 of Cherax quadricarinatus. NCBI lineage: Eukaryota > Metazoa > Arthropoda > Malacostraca > Decapoda > Parastacidae > Cherax > Cherax quadricarinatus. Next base: position 59,393,314 of record NC_069417.1, on the reverse strand, counting down.
GAGGTCCGTTTATGTTTAGGTCCGTCTATGTTGAGGTCCGTTTATGTTTAGGTCCGTCTATGTTTAGGTCCGTTTATGTTTAGGTCCATCTATGTTGAGGTCTGTTTATGTTTAGGTCCATCTATGCTGAGGTCCGTTTATGTTTAGGTCCGTCTATGTTGAGGTCCGTTTATGTTTAGGTCCGTCTATGTTGAGGTCCGTTTATGTTTAGGTCCGTCTATGTTTAGGTCCATCTATGTTGAGGTCCGTTTATGTTTAGGTCCGTCTATGTTGAGGTCCGTTTATGTTTAGGTCCATCTATGTTGAGGTCCGTTTATGTTTAGGTCCGTTTATGTTTAGGTCCGTCTATGTTTAGGTCCATCTATGTTGAGGTCCGTTTATGTTTAGGTCCGTCTATGTTGAGGTCCGTTTATGTTTAGGTCCATCTATGTTTAGGTCCATCTATGTTGAGGTCCGTCTATGTTTAGGTCCATCTATGTTGAGGTCCGTCTATGTTGAGGTCCGTCTATGTTTAGGTCCGTCTATGTTTAGGTCCGTCTATATTTTAAAGTAAAATTGCTAAAGAAATGATGAACTGTTCAGCGTGAAGCATTCAGCTAGGTGCCACACACCAGCTAGGTGCCACTCACCTGCTAGGTGCCAAACACCAGCTAGGTGCCACACACCAGCTAGGTGCCACTCACCAGCTAGGTGCCACACACCAGCTAGGTGCCACACACCAGCTAGGTGCCACTCACCAGCTAGGTGTCACACACCAGCTAGGTGCCACTCACCAGCTAGGTGCCACACACCAGCTAGGTGCCACACACCAGCTAGGTGCCACTCACCAGCTAGGTGCCACACACCAGCTAGGTGTCACACACCAGCTAGGTGCCACACACCAGCTAGGTGCCACACACCAGCTAGGTGCCACACACCAGCTAGGTGCCACTCACCAGCTAGGTGCCACACACCAGCTAGGTGTCACACACCAGCTAGGTGCCACACACCAGCTAGGTGCCACACATCAGCTAGGTGCCACACACCAGCTAGGTGCCACGCATCAGCTAGGTGCCACACACCAGCTAGGTGCCACACACCAGCTAGGTGCCACACACCAGCTAGGTGCCACACACCAGCTAGGTGCCACACACCAGCTAGGTGCCACACAGCAGCTAGGTGCCACACACCAGCTAGGTGCCACACACCAGCTAGGTGCCACACACCAGCTAGGTGCCACACATCAGCTAGGTGCCACACACCAGCTAGTTGCCACACACCAGCTAGGTGCCACACACCAGCTAGGTGCCACACACCAGCTAGGTGCCACACACCAGCTAGGTGCCACACATTCAAGAAACAGGATAAGTGACACTACACATGACACGTGGCACACTAACTGCTGCTAATAACTAGACCAGACTTCTCTCTTCTTATATACAACTTCAAGTGTTGTATTAAACTCCGGTCCTGATGTATAACAATACACTACTGTATTTCACAGTCACTGTACGATAAATACGATATACATACAATAAACCCCTCAAAATGAACAACGTTTACAATCACAATTTGAAATATTCAATTAAGCAGTTAACTTTTATTAATATAAGTATAATGTATAACGCTTGCACAAATAACAATATTATAATAATGATAATAATAATAATAATTATAATAATAATAATAATAACACTAATACTACTACTACTAATAAAAACACTAATAGTAATAATAATAATCATAAAATTTCTGCCGGATAAGAAAATAAGACAAGAATGTACAGCTGGTTAACTAGAGCGGCTGTGGTGTCCCAGTGGTTAAGGAGATGGACTCGAAATCCATTGGGCCCTGCCCGCACAGGTTCGAATCCTGTCCACAGCGTTGTCGACTTTTGTCCGACACCGTCGGACAAAAACCTTTCATCTAGTAGCTGTTGATGGATTTAAATAATCTCCTCCTCTCCTCCCAATGTTGGTGTGTGTCCCCGCACCGTGCTGTCACTGTCCTCTCCCCACCCCCAATGTTGGTGTGTGTCCCAGCACCGTGCTGGCACTGTTTCCCCTCCCCACCCCCCAATGTTGGTGTGTGTCCCAGCACCGTGCTGTCACTGTCCTCTCCCCACCCCCAATGTTGGTGTGTGTCCCAGCACCGTGCTGGCACTGTCCTCTCCCCACCCCCAATGTTGGTGTGTGTCCCAGCACCGTGCTGTCACTGTCCTCTCCCCACCCCCAATGTTGGTGTGTGTCCCAGCACCGTGCTGTCACTGTCCTCTCCCCACCCCCAATGTTGGTGTGTGTCCCAGCACCGTGCTGGCACTGTCCTCTCCCCACCCCCAATGTTGGTGTGTGTCTCAGCACCGTTCTGGCACTGTCCTCTCCCCACCCCCAATGTTGGTGTGTGTCTCAGCACCGTGCTGGCCACTGTCCCCCTCCCCCCCCCCAATGTTGGTGTGTGTCCCAGCACCGTGCTGGCACTGTCCTCTCCTCCCAATGTTGGTGTGTGTCCCAGCACCGTGCTGGCACTGTCCTCTCCCCACCCCCAATGTTGGTGTGTGTCCCAGCACCGTGTGGCACTGTCCTCCCCCACCCCAATGTTGGTGTGTGTCTCAGCACCGTGCTGGCACTGTCCTCTCCCCACCCCCAATGTTGGTGTGTGTCTCAGCACCGTGCTGGCACTGTCCTCTCCCCACCCCCAATGTTGGTGTGTGTCCCAGCACCGTGCTGGCACTGTCCTCTCCCCACCCCCAATGTTGGTGTGTGTCCCAGCACCGTGCTGGCACTGTCCTCTCCCCACCCCCCAATGTTGGTGTGTGTCTCAGCACCGTGCTGGCACTGTCCTCTCCCCACCCCCAATGTTGGTGTGTGTCCCAGCACCGTGCTGGCACTGTCCTCTCCCCACCCCCAATGTTGGTGTGTGTCCCAGCACCGTGCTGGCACTGTCCTCTCCTCCCAATGTTGGTGTGTGTCCCCGCACCGTGGGTGGCACTGTCCTCTCCCCACCCCCCAAAGTTGGTGGTGTCTCAGCACCGTGCTGGCACTGTCCTCTCCCCACCTCCAATGTTGGTGTGTGTCCCAGCACGGTGCTGGCACTGTCCTCTCCCCACCCCCAATGTTGGTGTGTGTCCCAGCACCGTGCTGGCACTGTCCTCTCCCACCCCCCCAAAGTTGGTGTGTGTCCCAGCACCGTGCTGGCACTGTCCCTCTCCCCACCCCCAAAGGGTTTGGGGTGTGTCCCAGCACCGTGCTGGCACTGTCCTCTCCCACCCCAATGTTTGGTGTGTGTCCCAGCACCGTGCTGGCACTGTCCTCTCCCCACCCAATGTTGGTGGTGTCCCAGCCCGTGCTGGCACTGCCTCTCCCCCCCCAATGTTGGTGTGGGGTCCAGCACGGTGTGGCACTGTCTCTCCCACCCCCAATGTTGGTGTGTGTCCCGCAACGTGTTGTCACTGTCCTCTCCCCACCCCCAATGTTGGTGTGTGTCCCGCAACGTGTTGTCACTGTCCTCTCCCCACCCCCAATGTTGGTGTGTGTCTCAAACACCGTGCTGGCACTGTCCTCTCCCCCCCCCAATGTTGGTGTGGGTTTTCTCCGCACCGTGCTGGCACTGTCCTCTCCCCACCCCCAATGTTGGTGTGGGGTCTCAGCACCGTTTCTGGCATGTCCTCTCCCCCCCCCCAATGTTGGTGTGTGTCCCGCACCGTGCTGGCACTGTCCTCTCCCCACCCCAATGTTGGTGTGTGTCCCCGCACCCTTGGCACTGTCCTCTCCCCCCCCCAATGTTGGTGTGTTTCAGCACCGTGCTGGCACTGTCCTCTCCCACCCCCAATGTTTGGGGTGGTGTCTCAGCACCGTGCTGGCACTGTCCCTTTCCCCCCCCCCAATGTTGGTGTGTGTCCCAGCACCGTGCTGGCACTGTCCTCTCCCCACCCCCAATGTTGGTGTGTGTCCCAGCACCGTGCTGGCACTGTCCTCTCCCCACCCCCAATGTTGGTGTGTGTCCAGCACCGTGCTGGCACTGTCCTCTCCCCCCCCCCAATGTTGGTGTGTGTCCAAGCACCGTGCTGGCACTGTCCTCTCCCCACCCCCAATGTTGGTGTGTGTCTCAGCACCGTGCTGGCACTGTCCTCTCCCCACCCCCAATGTTGGTGTGTGTCCCAGCACCGTGCTGGCACTGTCCTCTCCCCACCCCCAATGTTGGTGTGTGTCTCAGCACCGTGCTGGCACTGTCCTCTCCCCACCCCCAATGTTGGTGTGTGTCTCAGCACCGTGCTGGCACTGTCCTCTCCCCACCCCCAATGTTGGTGTGTGTCTCAGCACCGTGCTGGCACTGTCCTCTCCCCACCCCCAATGTTGGTGTGTGTCTCAGCACCGTGCTGGCACTGTCCTCTCCCCACCCCCAATGTTGGTGTGGGTCTCAGCACCGTGTGGCACTGTCCTCTCCCCACCCCCAATGTTGGGGTGTCCAGCACCGGCTGGCACTGTCCCCCCCCACCCCCAATGTTGGTGTGTGTCCAGCAACGTGTTGGCACTGTCCTCTCCCCACCCACAATGTTGGTGTGTGTCCCAGCACCGTGCTGGAACTGTCCTCTCCCAACCCCCAATGTTGGTGTGTGTCCCAGCACCGTGCTGGCACTGTCCTCTCCCCACCCCCAATGTTGGTGTGTGTACCAGCACCGTGCTGGCACTGTCCTCTCCCAACCCCCAATGTTGGCGTGTGTCGCAGAACCGTGCTGGCACTGTCCTCTCCCCAACCCCAATGTTGGTCTGTGTCCCAGCACCGTGCTGACACTGTCCTCTCCCCACCCCCAATGTTGGCTTGTGTCCCAGCACCGTGCTGGCACTGTCCTCTCCCCACCCCCCAATGTTGGTTTGTGTCCCAGCACCGTGCTGGCACTGTCCTCTCCCTACTCCCCAATGTTAGTTTGTGTCCCAGCACCGTGCTGGCACTGTCCTCTCTCATCCCCCAATGTTGGTTTGTGTCCCAGCACCGTGCAGGCACTGTCCTCTCCCCTCACAACAATCTTGGTCTGTGTCCTAGCACCGTGCTGGCCCTGTCCTCTAGCTACCCCCCAATGTTGGTCTGTGTCCTAGCACCGTGCTGGCAATGTTCTCTCCCCACCCCCCAATGTTGGTCTGTGTCATTGCAACGTGCAGGCACTGTCCTCTCCCTACCCCCCAGCGTTGGTGTGTGTCCCAGCGCCGTGCTGGCACTGTCCTCTCCCCACCCCCCAATGTTGGTGTGTGTCCTAGCACCGTGGTGGCACTGTCACCTCCCCGCCCTCCAATGTTGGTGTGTGTCTCAGCACCGTGCTGGCACTGTCCTCTCCTCACCCCCCAGTGTTGGTCTGTGTCCCAGAACCATGCTTGAACTGTTCTCTCTCCACCCCCCAATGTTGGTCTGTGTCCCAGCACGGTGCTAGCACTGTCCTCTCCCCATCACCAGTGTTGGTCTGTGTCCCAGCACCGTGCTGGCACTGTCCTCTCCCCACCCCCCATGTTGGTTTGTGTTCCAGCACCGTGCTGGCACTCTAATCTTCCCAATCCGAATGTTGGTTTGTGTCCCAGCACATGCTGACACTGTTCGCTCCCCTCCCCCCAATCTTGGTCTGTGTCCTAGCACCGTGCTGGCACTGTCCTCTCCCACCCCCAATGTTGGTCTGTGTCCTAGCACCGCGCTGGCACTGCCCTCTCCCCACCCCCAATCTTGGTCTTTGTCCTAGCGCCGTGCTGGCACTGTCCTCTCCCTACCCCCCGAATGTTGGTTTGTGTCCCAGCACCGTGCTGGCACTGTCCTCTCCCCACCCCCAATGTTGGTTTGTGTCCCAGCACTGTGCTGGCACTGTTCTCTCCCCTCTGACCAATCTTGGTCTTTTTCGTAGCACGGTGCTGGCACTGTCCTCTCCCCACCCGCCAATGTTGGTCTGTGTCCTAGCACCGTGCTGGCACTGTCCTCTCCCTACCCCTCCGATGTTGGTGTGTATCCCAACACCGTGCTGGCACTGCCCTCTCCTCATCCCCCAATGTTGGTGTGTGTCATAGCACCGTGCTGGCACTGTCCTCTCCCTACCCCCCAATGTTGGTGTGTATCCCAGCACCGTGCTGGCTCTGTCCTCTTCCCACCCCCCAATGTTGTTGTGTGTCTCAGCACCGTGCTGGCCCTGTCCTCTCCCCACCCCCGAATGTTGGTGTGTCTCCCAGTACCGTGCTAGCACTGTCCTTTCCCCACCCCCCAATGTTGGTGTGGGTCTCAGCACCGTGCTGGCACTGTCCTCTCCCCTCCCCCCAATGTTGGTGTGTATCCCAGGACTGTGCTGGCACTGTCCTCTCCCCACCCGCCAATGTTGGTGTGTGTCCCAGAACCATGTTTGCACTGTCCCCTCCCCAGCCCGCAATGTTGGTCTCTGTCCTAGCACCGTACTGGCACTGTCCTATCCCCACCCCCCAATGTTGGTCTGTCTCCTAGCACCGTGCTGGCACTGTGACCTTCCCACCCCCCAATGTTGGTCTGTGTCCTAGCACCGTGCAGGCACTCTCCTCTCCCCACCCCCCAATGTTGGTCTGTGTCCTAGCACCGTGCTGGCACTCTCCTCTCCCCACCACCAATGTTGGTCAGTGTCCCAGCACCGTGCTGGCACTGACCTCTCCCGATCCCCGATGTTGGTGTGTGTCCCAACACCGTGCTGGCACTGTCCTTCCCCCCCCCAATGTTGGTGTGTGTCCCAGGACCGTGCTGGCACTGTCCTCTCCCCACCCCCCAATGTTGGTTTGTGTCCTAACACCGTGCTGGCACTGTCCTCTCCCCCTCCAATGTTGATGTGTGTTCCAGCACCGTGCTGGCACTGTCCTCTCCCCACCCCCAATGTTGGTCTGTGTCCCAGCAACGTGCTGGCAATGTCCCCCCCCTTTCCCCATGTTGGTCTGTGTCCCAGCACCGTGGTGGCACTGTTCTCTCCCCACCCCCAATGATGGTCTGTGTCCCAGCACCGTGCTGGCACTGTCCCCTCCCCTCCCCCCGGTGTTGGTCTGTGTCCCAGCACCGAGGTGGCACTGTCCTCTCCCCACCCCCCAGTGTTGATCTGTGTCCCAGCACCATGCTGGCACTCTCCCCTCCCCTTCCCACATGTTGGTCTGTGTCCAGCCCGTGCTGGCACTCTCCCCTCCCCTCCCCCCAGTGTTGGTCTGTATCCCAGCTCCGTGGTTGTACTGTCCTCTCCCCACCCCCCAGTGTTGGTCTGTGTCCCAGCACCGTGATGGCCAGGGCCGGATTAAGAAGTCTCCGGGCCCTAGGCTATTCAGATTGGCGGGGCCCCTTTGAGTTACGGGTAAGCGAAGCGACCCCTTCCAGCTTAAGATAAGATAAGATAAGATTTCGTTCGGATTTTTAATCCCCGGAGGGTTAGCCACCCAGGATAACCCAAGAAAGTCAGTGCGTCATCGAGGACTGTCTAACTTATTTCCATTGGGGTCCTTAATCTTGTCCCCCAGGATGCGACCCACACCAGTCGACTAACACCCAGGTACCTATTTGCTGCTAGGTGAACAGGACAATAGGTGTAAGGAAACGTGTCGGAATTTCCACCCGCCGGGAATCGAACCCGGGCCCTCCGTGTGTGAAGCAGGAGCTTTAGCCACCAGACCACTGGGGGTGGGGGAAGGTCGGTGTGAGCCTGTTTAAGGTCTAATTAAATACATTCTGGCTATTTAGATTAAATTTAATAGGGAAAGTACATCAAGACAACCAAAACCATTTACCAACAGCCATTATAACTATCTTGTTAAATCATGCATTTTAAAGAGAATAAACTCAAGACAGAATAGTATTACTAGATTAGGCTATTAAAGTAGTGACATCATGTACCTATTATATTCAGCATAACCACTACAGCACTATTATTCCCTTTATAAATCACTGACCATTATTGTTGTCATTGCATCATGCATAAGACTATCAAATTTTATAAACTCAAGTAAAGAATTGTTTATATTCACAGGCACTTCTTAAATAAACTTTTTTCTGGATTTCATATTGGCAAAATCATCAATTATATTCTGAAAATCAATATTTCTTGTTAGATCAGACTCAATGGTCAACAAGGCTAGGTTACACAATTTGTCTTGGCTCATTGCTGAACGGAGCTGGTTTTTCACTCTTTTCAAAAACAGAAAATGAACGTTCTCCTTCACAGTTAGTAGCTGAGATACCTGCATTTCTTAAATGTTTCAAAGCAGCTGAGGGCGCACATTTTTCAGGTGGAGCTTTAACCTGATTCATATACCCAGAAAAATGAACTATTTCTTCAACAAATGTGTCCTGAACATCTGCTGAAAGGTGTTGTTGCAACTTTAATGCAGCTTCTCTCAATTCTGCATCTGGCATAGTAGTAATTTTGAACAGAAATCCAAACTTGTCATTGAGATTCTGGTAAATTTCTTTTCTTTTCACCAATTCTGTAATCAGTGAATCCAGAATGACGAAGTATGTAGCTGTCTTACATTTCTGCCTTGGTAGCAACACAGTTTCATTGTTGGCTCTTCAAAATTGCGTTTCCTCTTCCTTGACCGCTGATGATCAGCCGGAAAACTGTAGTTTTTCACCAGCAGTTTAGCTTTCTCTTCAAACATTTCAAAAGCTTCATCATTGCGAAGTGAGCTTACAAATTCCCACTAAGCCTGCATGAGGTTAGCACAAGTAACCATTTCAATTTCAATTTTCTAAAGTGTTTGTTCGTGGCATTTAACCGTTCTGTATACAGTCCCAAAGCACACAGAGTAAGGCCAATTCAAAATTTTCCCAAATTTTTGATGCTAAGCTGGCTGCTTCGCTTCTTGTAGTTGCTGTCTGGTCTTCTCCTCTGCTTTTTTGGATCAAAGCAGACGTATTTCAGCAAAGCTGTCTTTCAAAGCATGTGTTGCATCATGCTGCGCTGACACCTTGTTGTTGAAAATGATTTGATGACATCTCCATGAATGGTTGACTTGAGTATACTCCACCGATGCGTTGAAGCAGAGAAAAAATTAAAGAGTGCTTTTAAAGTCCAGAAAATGAAACTGCAGCGACACAACCTCCGAGCACATGACCCAACAAGATTAAGAGAATGTGCTGAGCAGGGCACAATTCAGCAAGTGGGTTGATTTGCTGATACGGGCTTGCAATCCATTATATTTACCCGACATGTTACTTGCATTGTCTTTAGCTCTGGCCACGGCAATCCAAAAATAAGAGATCATGTTCAAGCAGAGTATCCAGTACTACATTCATCACTGTTTCCCCATCATGGCCTGAAAGAGGAATGAATTTTATAAAGCGCTCTACAGGCTTACCACTGGAGTCGACAAAGCGAACAATGAATGTCAATTGATCTGTATGTGAAATATCTGGTGTTGAATCTACACTTATTGCAAAGTATTTTGCAGTTTTCACAGCTGCTATGAGTTGTTGAGGACCTTCTTAGTCATCAGTTCAATAATTCATTGCATTAGTAGATGACATGTAAGATACAGTGCCTCTTCCTGCATTCCCAAGGCGGGGACACATGATTTGCTAAGAATGGATCGAATTGTGCTAAACGTTCTATGATCCCTGGGAAAATTTTGCCATTGTTTTCCGAACCAAAACCTCATTTTCTCCACAGAAAGCAAGTCCTTTAGAGCTAAGAATTTTACAACAGCAAACAACTCTTTCTAGAAAATTTTCTCCAATAAGTGCGCTCTTTTTCAGTTTGATTTTCCAAATGAGAATCCAATAAGCCTTTTTCTGTGCACGAAACACACTGGCTAAAATGCAGCTCCTGTGAGTGGTGCTGTTTTATGTTCCTCGAAACGCTTGGAATTTTTCCAGTCATTGAACCCCTGTGTGAAGGTATTTTCTTTGGTAGAAAATAGCTTGCATGCTGAACAGTACACTTTTCCTGAGCTTTCAGAGTATACCATCCATGATCTTTTCACAGTTTCTGAATTTGAAAGCTTCCTATAAAACATAGATGACTTTAAACAACGACGACTTCCATCCTCATAAATCCTTGCTGATTTCCAAAAGTCAATGTTCAGAGTTTGACTGAAGTTTTCTCCAATGAAAGCATTACTTAGAGAATCTGGGATTACATTTGGATGAAATGTCTGTTGAGACATACCTGGAGGTTACCTGGAGGTTATTCCGGGGATCAACGCCCCCGCGGCCCGGTCCATGACCAGGCCTCCCGATGGATCAGGGCCTGATCAACTAGGCTGTTACTGCTGGCCGCACGCAGTCCAACGTATGAGCCACAGCCCGGCTGATCCGGCACTGACTTTAGGTATCTGTCCAGCTCTCTCTTGAAGGCAGCCAGGGGTTTATTGGCAATTCCCCTAATGCTTGATGGGAGGCTGTTGAACAGTTTTGGGCCCCGGACGCTTATGGTGTTTTCCCTTAGTGTACCAATGGCGCCCCTACTTTTTATTGGCGGCATTTTGCATCGCCTGCCCAGTCTTTTACTTTCGTAAGGAGTGATTTCTGGGGTGCAGATTTGGGGCCATTCCTTCCAAGATTTTCCAAGTGTAGATTATGATATATCTCTCCCCTGCGTTTTCCCAAAGAGTACAAGTCAAGTGCTTCCCAAACGTTCCCCAGTAGTTAAGGTGCTTGACAAAAACTTATTTCGTGCAGTAAAGGATCTCTGTACACTCTCTAGATCTGCGATTTCACCTGCTTTGAATGGAGATGTTAATGTACAGCAGATTCCAGCCCAAAAGAGAACAAAGTGATTTGAAAAGGATCATCATGGGCTTGGCATCTCTAGTTTTGAAAGTTCTCATTATCCATCCTATCATTTTCTTTGCACGTGCGATCGTGGCACTGTTGTGATCCTTGAAAGTGAGATCCTCAGACATTTTCTACTCCCAGGTCCCTTACATTATTTTTCCGCTCTATTGTATGGCCGGAGTTCAGTAGTTACTCTGTTCTAGTTATTATCTCCTCCAGTTTTCCATAACGGGATTTGTTGGGAATTTGTCCTCATTGAACATCAATATTGTTTACCGTTTCCCACTGGAAAACTTTGTTTATATCTTCTTGGAGGTTAACCCCCGTCCTCAGCAGATGACAGCCTCATGCAGATCCTAGTATCATCCGCAAAGGATGATACGGTGCTGTGGTGTATATCTCTGTTTATGTCTGATATGAGGATAAGGAATAAGATGGGGGCGAGTACTGTGCCTTGTGGAACAGAGCTCTTCACTATGGCAGTCTCCGATTTAACTCTGTTGACCACTACTCTTTGTGTTCGATTTGTTAGGAAGTTGAAGATCCATCTCCCCACTTTCCCAGTTATTCCTTTAGCACGTTTTTTATGGGCTATTACGCCATGATCGCATTTGTCAAATGCTTTTTCAAAGTTTGTGTATATTACATCTTGCATTCTGATTTTCTTCCAGTGCTTCAAAGGCTTGTCATAGTGATCAGTAGTTGTGAGAGGCAGGAGCGACCTGCCCTGAAACCCTTGTTGCCCTGGATTGATGCAGATTTTGGGGGAATCCAGGTGATATTGCATTCCTGACTTCTTTTAAAGCACTCTTTCAACGATTTTTTGATGTGGGGACGTCAGAAGCTATTGGTATAGTTCTTAGCGAATGGCTTTGCTGCCAACCTTTATGTGTGGGGCTATATCCGTTGTTTTAAGTGACTGTGGAATTTCACCATGGTCCCAAGCTCCTTCCTCCTTAAGTGTTGACTATAGGGCCGCGAGTTGGGAGGGGGGGGGAGGGGGGGGCCCGGGGAGGGGTTTCTTTGCAGTTCTTTATGAAAACAGAGTTCCACGAGTCTGGGCCCGGGGCGGGTGCCATAGCATGGTTGTCAATGGCTATTTTCGAAATCTATCGGAGTTAGGGTTAATGGTCGGAAAATCTCTGGCATACATTTATGGAGTTTTGAGGCTCAGTCATGAAAGATATCATTGGTGTCGTCGATCTCAGGACCGATTAGGGTTCACTAAAACCAGAGTCGTACTGGGATTTCAATTTTTCACTCATTTCATTGTTGGCATTCTGTGTTAGTTCCCATCCTTGTCTGAGTAGGACCGATACTAGATGTGGTTTTTGCCTTGTTTTTTGGCATTATGAAAAGAAATATTTTGGAATTTCTTTCAATTTCACACTAATAGCTTTAAGCTTCCTCCTTCTCTCTGGTTCCTGTAAGAGTCATTTAGCTTAAGTTCGATAGTTTCACTTCCTGGTCAGCGCCCCATCCTTTCGTGTATCAGATAAGTTTCTAGCACTCCTGGGGCATCAGTGACTCATTCGTCGTCTTCAGTTGAGGGCGCGTCTTTTTCTCTCAGTTTACTCCTGCTCTTCTCTTCTTTCTTAGGGGAATATGCCTAGAACATGCTTCGGCTACCAGGAAGTTGATCCTTCAAAGGCACTGGTTTGGATCCATGTCATTTAAGACATCTTCAACATGTTTCGTATAGGACATGGTTTACCTGGTCCCAGTTGTTTGTTCTTGTTGTTGATAAATTGTATTTTTGTGAGACACTTCACAGGTACATGCATTCTGCTGTTCAGAGAGGAGACAACAAAAGAAGTAGATGCTGGTGAGAAATAATGGAGGGAGGGGCTTCCTGTATGATCTGACGTATTCTGCAGATTAAACTGTACTGGTAACATCAAGAAACTGTTTTCGTGAGAAATGTCTGATGATCTTTCTGCAGCTTCCTACATCTTTCTTTTTTCATGTTCTTTTCTTGATTATCTTCTTTCTTTCTGTGACCGCTCGCTTAAGAAACGTCCAACAATCCACTTTCACGAGAGATGCCATAATGAGGATGTATCACATGTTGTAATCATGCAAAGAAGACTAATTTTATTATCAATTATTATTTTTTTAAATTAGTAATTTTTTTTTCTGTCAATGGGGGTATGACCCTTTGTCGCCCCTTTCCTCTGGCTGCATCATCTAAAAATTCAAAAACGTTACCAGAAAGGATATCATTATACAGAACTTTTTACCATACATTAGGTTAGTGGCTTTGGGCTTCGAAATATTTACTAATTCATCCTCCTTGATCTCCAATTTACTTAAGCAGAAATCATTACCGAGAGTCCAAGAACCAATGCACGATGGTATTTATATTACCATCTTTCATAACTAAACTAATCATTATGTTTTGCATGATATATGGCCTACCCATAGATAAGGACATGCGAATTAAAGAATGCAGGGACAATTTTCTGTTTTCACCAACCAAAACGATTTTTGATGTGGCTTATGTGTTTCTGGGGAAATATGTAGTAAATTAATTGATGTTCTACATCACTTCCGTCGCATCTTGAAAACTAAGCATTTGCAGACGGAAGTGATGTAGAACATACAATCAATTGAGATCTGTTATTAAAATGATTAAAGACCTAAAAGAACAGGACAAAGTGCTTTTAAAAACCTACAACGGAAGTCAGTTTGCGTTTTTTTGGTTTTTCTTATAGTATTTTTTTCTAAATGCCGTTTTTACTGGTCCATGCGTCTTTACTGAGTCAAAGTGTAACCCTATCAGGTACCTCCCTTAACATTTAGAGGCGGAAAACAAACATTTTATCCATACACATCAAGTCTATCAACAACACTTCAGTTAATTTGTCAAGTACAAGTCTAGACTATAAACGGTGTATTACTACAGAAATTGGAGTGGAATCTCTCCCATACTCACCCATTAGCGGGGAGGAAAACAATCTGTTCTGATGTAAACAAAGACGATGTCGTGTGTTGCATTCTAGGGTTAGGTTAATTTATTTTTATTTTATTTTATTTCATTATTTATTTTTATTTTGATTAATTTTTAAAAATCAATTTTACTCTCCAAACACTTGAACTTTTTAGGTAGGGACCCCTTTGCACTTGCACCATGTGCGCAGTCTTGGATGAGCCCCTGAACCCCTTGGACCGCGGGGCCCCCCAAATGCGCGGGGCCATAGGCAAATGCCTAGTTTCCCTATGAGGTAATCCGGCCCTGGTGATGGCAATGCCCTCTCCCCACCCCCCAGTGTTGGTCTGTGTCCCAGCACCGTGCTGGCACTGTCCTCTCGCCACCCCCAATGTTGGTGTGTGTCCCAGCACCGTGCTGACACTGTCCTCTCCCCACCCTCCAGTGTTGGTCTGCGTCCCAGCACCGTGCTGGGACTGTCCTCTCCCCACCCCCCAGTGTTGATCAGTGTCCCAGCAGTTTTGGCACTGTCTTCTCACCACCCCCCAGTGTTGGTCTGTGTCCCAGCACCGTGCTGACACTGTCCTCTCCCCACCCCCCAGTGTTGGTCTGTGTCCCAGCACCGTGCTGACACTGTCCTCTCCCCACCCCCCAGTGTTGGTCTATGTCCCAGCACCGTGCTGGCACTGTCCTCTCCCCACCCCCCCCTCAGTGTTGGTACTGTGTCCAGGACACCGATGCTGACACTGTCCTCTCCCACCCCCCAGTGTTGGTCTGTGTCCCAGCACCGTGCTGACACTGTCCTCTCCCCACCCCCAGTGTTGGTGTGTGTCCCAGCACCGTGCTGGCACTGTCCTCTCCCCACCCCCCAGTGTTGGTCTGTGTCCCAGCACCGTGCTGGCACTGTCCTCTCCCCACCCCCAGTGTTGGTCTGTGTCCCAGCACCGTGCTGGCACTGTCCTCTCCCCACCCCCCAGTGTTGGTCTGTGTCCCAGCACCGTGCTGGCACTGTCCTCTCCCCACCCCCGAGTGTTGGTCTGTGTCCCAGCACCGTGCTGGCACTGTCCTCTCCCCACCCCTAGTGTTGGTGTGTGTCCCTGCACCGTGCTGGCACTGTCTTCTCCCCACCCCCAATATTGGTCTGTGTCCGAGCACCCTGCTGGCACTGTCGTCTCCTCAACCCCCAGTGTTGGTCTGTGTCCCAACACCGTGCTGGTACTGTCCCCTCCCCTCCCGCCGCTGTTGGTCTGTGTCCCAGCACCGTGGTGGCACTGTCCTTTCCCCAACCCCCATTGTTGGTCTGTGTTCCAGCACCGTGCTGGCATTGTCCTCTCCCCACCCCCGAGTGTTGGTCTGTGTCCCAGCACCGTGCTGGCACTGTCCTCTCCCCACCCCCCAGTGTTGGTCTGTGTCCCAGCACCGTACTGGCACTGTCCTCTCCACACCCCCCAGTGTTGGTCTGTGTCCCAGCATCGTGTTGGCAGTGTCCTCTCCCCACCCCCCAATGTTGGTCTGTGTCCCAGCACCGTGATGGCACTGTCCTCTCCCCACCCCCCCGTGTTGGTCTGTGTCTCAGCACAGTGCTGGCACTGTCCTATCGCCACACCCAATATTGGTGTGTGTCCCAGCACCGTGCTGGCACTGTCCTCTCCCCACCATCAAGTGTTAGTCTGTGTCCCAGCACCGTGCTGGCACTGTTCTCTCCCCACCCCCCAGTGTTGGTCAGTATCCAAGCACAGTTTTGGCACTGTCTTCTCTCCACCCTTCAGTGTTGGTCTGTGTCCCAGCACCGTGCTGACATTGTCTTCTACCCACCCTCCAGTGTTGGTCTGTGTCCCAACACCATGCTGGCACTGTCCTCTCGTAACCCCCCAGTGTTGGTCTGTGTCCCAGCACCGTGCTGGCATTGTCCTCTCCCCACCCCCGAGTGTTGGTCTGTGTCCCAGCACCGTGCTGGCACTGTCCTCTCCCCACCCCCCAGTGTTGGTCTGTGTCCCAGCACCGTGCTGGCACTGTCCTCTCCCCACCCCCAATGTTGGTCTGTGTCCGAGCACCCTGCTGGCACTGTCGTCTCCTCAACCCCCAGTGTTGGTCTGTGTCCCAACACCGTGCTGGTACTGTCCCCTCCCCTCCCGCCGCTGTTGGTCTGTGTCCCAGCACCGTGGTGGCACTGTCCTTTCCCCAACCCCCATTGTTGGTCTGTGTTCCAGCACCGTACTGGCACTGTCCTCTCCCCACCCCCCAGTGTTGGTCTGTTTCCCAGCACCGTGCTGGCACTGTCCTCTCCCCACCCCCCAGTGTTGGTCTGTGTCCCAGCACAATGCTGGCACTGTCCCCTCCCCTTCCCACACTGTTGGTCTGTGTGCCAGCACCGTGCTTGCATTGTCCCCTCCCCTCCCCTCAGTGTTTCTCTGTGTCCCAGCACCGTGATCGTACTCTACTCTCCCCACCCTCCAGAGTAGGTCTGTGTCCGAGCACCGTGATGGCACTGTCCTCTCCCCACCCCCCCGTGTTGGTCTGTGTCTCAGCACCGTGCTGGCACTGTCCTATCGCCACCCCCAATATTGGTGTGTGTCACAGCACCGTGCTGGCACTGTCCTCTCCCCACCCCCCAGTGTTGGTCTGTGTCCCAGCACCGTGCTGGCACTGTTCTCTCCCCACCCCCCAGTGTTGGTCAGTGTCCCAGCACAGTTTTGGCACTGTCTTCTCTCAACCTTACAGTGTTGGTCTGTGTCCCAGCACCGCGCTTACACTGTCCCCTCCTCTCCTCTTAGTGTTTGTCTGTGTCCCAGCACCGTGGTCGTACTCTTCTCTCCCCACCCCCCAGAGTTGGTCTGTGTCCTAGCACCGTGCTGGCACTGTCCTCTCCACACCCCCCAATGTTGGTCTGTGTTCTAGCACTGCGCTGGCACTGCCCTCTCCCCACCCCCCAATGTTGGTCTGTGTCCTAGCACCGTGCTGGCACTGTCCCTCCCCCACCCCCAATGTTGGTTTGTGTCCCAGCACCGTGGTGGCACTGTCCTCTCTTCACCCACCAATGTTGGTCTGTGTCCTAGCACGATGCTGGCACTGTCCTCTCCCCACCCCCCAACGTTGGTCTGTGTCCTAGCTACCGTGCTGGCACTGTCCTCTCCCAACCCCGAATGTTGGTTTGTGTCCCTGCACCGTGCTGGCACTGTCCTCTCCCAACCCCCAATGTTGGTTTGAGTCCCTGCACCGTGCTGGCACTGTCCTCTCCATTCAGACCAATCTTGGTCTGTGTCCTTACACGGTGCTGGCACTGTCCTCCCCCTACCCCCCAGTGTTGGTCTGTGTCCTAGCACCGTGCTGACACTGCCCACTCCCCACCCCCCAATGTTGGTCTGTGTCCCAGCACCGTGCTGGCACTGTCCTCTCCCCTCCCCCCAATGTTGGTGTGTGTCCCAGCACCGTGCTGGCAGTGTCCTCTCCCCACCGCCCAGTGTTGGTCTCTGTCCCAGGACCGTGCTGGCACTGTCCTCTCCCCACCCCCCAGTGTTGGTGTGTGTCCCAGCACCGTGCTGGCACTGTCCTCTCCCCACCCCCAATGTTGGTCTGTGTCCCAGCACCGTGCTGGCACTGTCCTCTCCCCACCCCCCAGTGTTGGGCCCGTGCCCCCCAGCACCGTCTAACTTTTCCTCTCCCCACCCCCCATGTTTTGTGTTCCCACCCCGTACTGACACTGTCCTCTCCCCACCCCCAGGTTTTGGGTGTGTGTCCCAGCACCGTGCTGACACTGCCCCTTCCCCACCCCCCAGTGTTGGTCGGCCCAGCACCGTGCGGGCACTGTCCTTTTTCCCCCACCTTCTATTTTGGTCTGTTCCCCACACCGTGCACAATTTCCTCTCCCCCCCCCTGTTTCTTGTCCCACACCGGCGGGCACTGTCCCTCCCCACCCCCATTTTGGTCTGTGTCCCACCCGTGCTAAAACCGTCCCTCCCCCCCCCCAGTTTTGGTGTGCCCCCCAAAAACCGTGCGGACACTGTCCCTCCCCAACCCCCATTTGGGTCTGTGTCCCACACCGTGCTGCACTGTCCCTCCCCCCCCCATGTTGGGTTTGTCCCAGCACCGTGCTGACACTTTTCCTCCCCCCCCCCCATTTTTTGGTGTTTTTCCCACACCTTGCTGACACTGTCTCCCCCACCCCCCATGTTGGTCTTTTCCCCAGCCCTGCGACACGTCCTCCCCCACCCCCCATTTTTGTGTGGCCCAGCACCGTGCTGACATTTTTCCTCTCCCTTCCCCAGTGTTTGTTGTCCCAGCCCGTGCTGCACGTCCCTCCCACCCCCAGTGTTGTCTTTTCCCAGCACCGGCTGACACGCCTTCCCCTCCCCCATGTTGGGTTGTGTCCCAGCACCGTGCTGCACGTCCTCCCTCCCCCCCCATGTTGGGTGTGCCCACACCGTTTTAACTGTCCTCTCCCCTCCCCCAGTGTTGTGTGTCCCAGCACCGGCTGGCACGTCCTCTCCTCACCCCCAATTTGGTGTGTGTCCCAGCACCGTGCTGACACTTCCTCTCCCCCTCCCCAGTGTTGGTGTTGTCCAGCACCGGCTGGCCTGCCCTTCCCCCCCCCATTTTGGGTGTGGCCCCCCACCCGTGCGGCACTGTCCCTTCCCCCCCCCAGTTTTGGTGTGTGTCCAGCACCGTGCTGCACTTCCCTCTCCCCTCCCCCAGTGTTTGTGTTCCCACACCGGCTGACACTGCCCTCCCCTCCCCCATGTTGGTGTTGTCCCAGCCCGTGCTGACACTGTCCCTTTCCCCCCCCCCATTTGGGTGGTGCCCACACCGGCTAAAACCGTCCTCCCTCCCCCTCCCCCATGTTGTGTTTCCCCACACCGTCGACACTGTCCTTTTCCGCACCCCCAGTGTTTGTTTCCCGCACCTGCTGACACGTCGTCCCCCACCCCCCATTTTGGGGGGCGTCCCACACCGTCTGACACTTCCTCCCCCCACCCCCCTTTTGGTCTTGTCCCAGCCCGTGCTGAACTGCCCTCCCCCCCCCCCAGTTTTTGGGGGTCCCCACCGTGCGACACTGTCGTCTCCCCACCCCCATTTTGTGTGTGTCCCAGCACCGTGCTGCACTGTCCCCTTTCCCCACCCCCAGTGTTGGTCTGTGTCCCACACCGTCTGACACTGTCCTCTTCCCCACCCCCCTGGGGGGTCCACACCGTGCTGACACTGTCCCCCCCCACCCCCCAGTTTGGTCGGTTTCCCCCCCTGACCTGTCCTCTCCCCACCCCCCAGTTTTGGTCTGGCCCCAGCCCGGCGAACGTCCTCTCCCCACCCCCTAGTGTTGGTCTGTGTCCCCACCGGCGACACTGCCCCTTCTCCCCACCCCCCAGGGTTTGTGTTTTTCCCCCAAAACCCGTACTGACACTGTCCTCTCCCCCCCCCTATGTTGGTCGTGTCCCACCCCGGGCTGCACTTTCCCTCCCCACCCCCCAGTTTTGGGCTTTCCCCAGCACCGTCGGCACTGTCCTCTTCCCCACCCCCTATGTTGTCTGTGTCCCGCACCGTCTGACACGCCCCTTCCCACCCCAGTTTTTGGTCTGTGTCCCCCCCCCGTGCTGGCACTGTCCCTCCCCCACCCCCTTTTGGGTCGGGTCCCAAAACCCGGGCTGACACTTCCCTCCCCACCCCCCCATTTGGGGGTTTCCCCACACCGTGGGGACACTGTCCTCTCCCCACCCCCAGTTTTTTTGTGTCCCACACCGGCGGCACTGTCCTCCCCCCCCACCCCCAGTGTTGGTCTGTTCCCAGCACCGGCTGACATGTCCCTCCCCACCCCCAGGTTTGGTGGTGCCCCAACCGTGCTAACCGTCCTCTCCCACCCCCCCATGGTTTGTGTCCCAGCACCGGCGCACTGTCCCTCCCCCCCCCCCCATTTTTGGGTGTTTCCCCAGCACCGTGCTACACTGTCCTCATCCTTTCCCCCCCAGTGTTTGTGTGTCCCAGCACCGTGCACACGTCCCTCCCCTCCCCCATGTTTTTGTGTCCCACACCTTTCGGGGCACTGTCCTCTCCCCCCCCCAGTGTTGTGTGTTCCCCCACCCGTGCTGACACTGTCCCTCCCCTCCCCCAGTGTTGGTTGTTCCCCAACCCCGTGCGACACTCCCCCTTCCCCTCCCCCATGTTGGTGTGTGTCCCAGCACCTGCTGACACTGCCCTCTCCCCCCTCCCCCATTTTTGGTGGGCCCACCCCGTGCTGACACTTCCCTCCCCCCCCCCCCATGTTGGGTGTTCCCAGCACCGTTTGTCACTGCCCTCTCCCCACCCCCCGTGTTGGTGTTTCCCAGCACCGGCTGACACTGCCTCTCCCCACCCCCCAGTGTTGTGTGTGTCCCACCCCGTGCTGACACGCATTCAACCCCCCTGGTTGGGTTTCCCAGCACCGTGCGACACGCCTCTCCCCCCCCCCGTTGGTGTGTTTTCCCCACCAGCTGACACTGTCCCTTCCCCCCCCCCCCCAGTGTTGTTGGTCCCAGCACCGGCGGGGCACTTCCCTCCCCACCCCCCCAGTTTGCTGTTGTCCCTCCACCGTGCTGACACTGTCCTCTCCCCACCCCGCAGTTTTTTGGTGTGTGTCCCAGCACCGTCGCACGTCCCTTCCCCCACCCCCCATGGGGTGTTGCCCCACACCGGGCTGACACTTCCCCCCCCACCCCCATGTTGGTGTGTTCCCAGCACCGGCTGACACTGCCCTCCCCCCCCCCTTTGGTGGTCCCACCCCGTCGGGCACTGTCCTCTCCCCCCCCCCCATTTTGGTGTGTCCCAGCCCCGGGCGAACTGTCCCCTTCCCCCCCCCCCCAGTTTGGGTGTGCCCTGACCGGCTGAAACGTCCTCTCCCCACCCCCCCAGTGTTGGTGTGTGTCCCAGCCCCTGCTGACACTGCCCCTCCCCCCCCACCCCCCATTTTGGTGTGTGTCCCACACCGTGCTGACATGTCCTCTCCCCACCCCCCAGTGTTGGGGTTCCCAGCACCGGCTACACTGTCCTCTCCCCACCCCCATGTTGGTTGTGCCCCCAGCACCTGCTGACACTTCCTCTCCCCACCCCCCATGTTGGTGTGGTCCCGAACCGCCACACGTCCTTCCCCCCCCCCATGTTGGCTGTCCCCCACACCGGCGACACTGTCCTCTCCCCACCCCCCAGTGTTGGTCTGGTCCCACCCCGGGCTGAACTGTCCTCTCCCCACCCCCCCAGTTTTGGTGTGTGTCCCACCCGTGCGACCGTCCCTCCCCCCCCCCATTGGGTTGGGTCGGCCCACCCCGTGCTACACGTCCCTCCCCCCACCCAGGGGGTTCTGTGTCCCAGCACCGTGCGACCGTCCCTCCCCACCCCCCATGTTGGTCTTGTCCCCACCTGCTGACACTGTCCTCTCCCCCCCCCCCATTTTGGGTGTTTCCCACACCGGCGACACTGTCCTCCCCCCCCCCCCATTTTGGGTTTTGGTCCCACCCCGGGCTGACGGGGGGGGGGGGTCCCTCCCCCCCCCCCATTTTGGGGTGTTTTTCCCGCACCGTGCGGGCCTGTCCTCTCCCCACCCCCCATTTGGTCTTTTCCCACACCCGGCACACTGTCCCTCCCCACCCCCATGTTGTGTGTGCCCCAGCCCCGGCTAAACACGTCCTCCCCCACCCCCCATTTGGTGGGCCCACACCGTCGACACTGTCCTCTCCCCCCCCCCATTTGGTGTTGCCCACCCGTGCTACCTGTCCCTCCCCACCCCCCAGTTTTGGTGTGTGTCCCAGCCCCTTCTGACACTGTGCTCTCCCCTCCCCCTGTGGGGTCTGTGCCCCCAGCACAGTGCTGACACTGTCCTCTTCCCCACCCCCCATTTTGGGTTGTGTCCCACCCGGCAACACTGCCTCCCCCACCCCCAGTAAGGGTGTGTCCCCCAGCACCGTCTACACTGTCCCCTCCGCACCCCCCAGTTTTGGGTGTGTGTCCCACACCGTGCTGACACTGTCCCCCCCACCCCCCCAGTATGGTGTTGTCCCACCCCGGGGCTGACCTTGCCTCCCGCCCCCCCCGTGTTGGTCTGTGCCCAACCCCGTGCTGACATGTCCTCTCCCCACACCCATGTTGGGTGGCCCCAGCCCCGTGCTGACACTGTCCTCTTTCCCTACCCCCAGGTTGGTGTTTTCCCAGCCCCGTGCTGACACTGTCCCTCCCCACCCCCATGTTGGTTGTGTCCCAACACCGTGCTGACACGTCCTCCCCCCACCCCCCCATGTTTGCTTGCCCACACCGGCTGACACGTCCTCCCCCCCACCACCCATGAGGGTTGTTCCCAGCACCGGTGCTGACACTTCCTCCCCCACCACCCTTTTGGTCGTTCCCAGCACCGTGCTGACACTGCCCCCCCACCACCCATTTTGGTCTTGCCCCCCACCCCGGGGGGGGGGGCTGACACGTCCTCTCCCCTCCCCCCATGTTGTCGTGCCCAGCACCGTGCTGACACTGTTATCTTATTACATCTTATTATGTTTTGTTATTTTTTTTATATTCTTTTAACTTATATTATTTTTAAAATCATGGGGTGATACACATTATGTGGTTAAATGGTGCCAGGGTGGTACTTCACTAGTATCAGTGGTACTTCACTAGCCAGTGGTACTTCACTAGTACCATGTGGACTTCACAAAACCAAGGTGGTACTTCACTTTACCATGGGGGGTACTTCACAAGACCATGGTGTATTTCACTATACCATGTTGGTACTTCACTGTACCATGGGGAATTCACTAACCATGTGGTACTTTCACAGTACCAGGGGTATTTCACTAAAACCAGGGGTATTTCACATATCATAGGGGTACTTCACTAGTCCCATGGGGTACTTCCTAGTACATGGGGTACTTCACTATCCCAATTGGTACTTCACTAGACCATGGTGGACTTTCACTATATCAGGGGTACTTCACATATCAAGGGGACTTCACAGTACCAGGGGTACTTCCTAGACCATGGGGGTATTTCACTAGTACCAGGTGGACTTCCATACCATGGTGGTATTCACAGTAAAAAGGGGGGCTTCACATACCATAGGGTACTTCCAAGTACCTTTGGGGGAAACCACTAACATGGGGACTTCACTAGTACAGGTGGTACTTCACTATACCGTGGAAATTTCACTAGTCCCAAAGGGGGTACTTCACTATACCATAGGTACTTCACATACCATTGGGGGTATTTCATATACCATGGGGTACTTCCTAGTACCATGGTGGACTTTCACAGTACCAGGGTGGTACTTAACTATACCATGGGGACTTCCTTTTAAAACCAAGGGGTACTTTTCACTAGAAAACCAGGTGGAACTTCACTAGTACCAGGTGGTACTTCCAAAGTACCAAATGGGGGACTTCACTAGTACCAGGGGTACTTCACTATACCATGGTGGTACTTCACAGTACCATGGTGGTACTTCACTAGTACCATGGGGTACTTCCACAGTACCAGGGGGATTTCACTAACCATGGGGTACTTTCACTAGACCATAGTGGTACTTCACTAACCATAGTGGTATTTCACAAATACCATGGGGTACTTCACTATACCATATTGTATTCCCCGTACCTAGGGTACTTACATACCATGGGTGGTACTTCACTATACCTTTGGGGGTACTTAACTATACCAGGTGGTATTTCACATACCATGGGACTTCACTAAACCATGTGGTACTTAACGTACCATGTGGTATTTAACAGACCATGGGGTACTTCACTAACCTTTGGGGGTACTTCACATCCCAGGTGGTACTTAACTAGTACCATGGGGGACTTCACTAACCATGGTGGTACCACTATACCAGGGGACCACAAACCAAGTGGTACTTTTCACTAGTACCATAGTGGTACTTCAAATACCATGGGGTATTTCACTAGTACCATGGGGGTACTTCATAGTACCAAGGTATTTCACAGTACCAAGGGGGTATTTTCCTCTAGTACCTAGGGTAACTTCACTAGACCTGGTGGTACTCACATCCCAAAGGGGTTTTTCACTAGTACCATACTGACTTTTCTAGTACCATAGGGGTTTTCACTAGTACCATGGGACCACTATACCATGGTGTTTATAACAGCCCCAGGTGGTATTTTAACAGTACCAAGGTGGTATTTCACTAACCATGGTGTACTTCACAATACCATGGGGTACTCACAATCCCAGGGTGTACTTCACATACCATGGGGGACTTCACAAAACCATGTGGTATTTCATATACCTTTGTGGTACTTCACTAGTACCAGGTTACTTTCACTAAAACCAGGGGGAACTTCATAGTACCATGGGTTTCTTCACAGTCCCAAAGGGGATTTTTCCTAGTACCAGGGAGGTACTTCACTATACCATGGTGGTACTTCACTATTACCATGGGGACTCACTATACCTGGTGGTACTTCACTATACCAGGGGGTTACTTTCCAGTACCATGGTGGTACTTCACTTACCATGGGGGTACTTCACAGACCGGGTTTGTACTCACTATCCCATAGTGGTACTTCACTAGACCTTTGGGGTACTTCACTAGACCATTTTTGGTATTTCACTAGCCATAGGGGTACTTCACTATACCATAGTGTATTTCACTAGTACCATAGTGGTACTTCTCATACCAAGGGTATTTTTTCACTATACCAGGGGAACTTCACTAGTACCCATAGGGTTTTTCACATACCATGGGGACCACATACCATAGGGGGAACTTCCTAGTACCATGGGGGTACTTCACTATGCCATAGGGGTACTTCACTAGGCCATAGTGGACTTCACTAGTACCAAGGGGCTATTTCACTATACCAAAGGGGGTACTTCACTATACCATTGGTTACTTCACTATAATCATGTGGGGCTCGAACACGGGAGGGGAAAGAAATACTCCCGTGGGCGGGAAAGACAAAAATAACGTAAGTGGAAGAGCCAAAACCGTGACCTGCCTCCTTGCTCCCTCACTCCTTAAAATGACCCCCCATACCCATATTGAGGGGTCTTTGAATACTGCGTGGGCACACAATAGATAAGACGTGACCAGGCAGAGACGGGTTGGAGTAGCATCTACTGGGACACTGGGTTTCTGGGTTTCGGTTACTACTACTGAAGCCGGCGACGCTAAGATGTCGTCCCACATACAAAATAATACAAAAAAGAAGCATTAAACGGCTTGGGCGTTCAACAATTTCAAAGTAAAAAAACAATTGAACATTAAAAAATACAAAGTAAAAAATTGAAATAACACTAAAAAAAAACGTAACAATACAAGTTAATAAAGCACAACTCATCAAGAAACCACGTTGGGGTTTCACAATAGAAGTGATAAAAAAAATTTATCGATTGATCTGTTTCAAGGATCACAATCGAGGAAGGAATAAACAAAGAAAAGTTTTTAACAAAAGGCAATTCGTCACTCAAAAATAACTGTTAACTCCAAAACAAGAACGGGAAAACACAAAAAATTCTTTAATACTGAAAGTTATACGTAATTTTTCATCTAACAGGTTATTACTTTACCCCAACTCTGCAGGGGAAATGACTACAAATAGTGTCATCTCTGGGGAAACAAAAACCGTTGCATGGCTAACTCAGCGTATTTTTGGGAAATCGAATTGGGAAATAAAATGAACTTGAGGGTTTTTCAAAACCTTCGTGTACTAGGGAATAACGACTTTAGGGTTTACGCTGACTGATATCAAGGAAGGAAATACAGACAGAAGATTGTCAATCTTCACAATATCTGGGTTGGAACATCTTATCATCAATACTAACTTTAAAAGATCTAAATGCATTCTTTATACTGGGCCAGTACTAATCTCTCTAACCTTAACTATTACCATGATATGTTCAACTACTCATAAGACCAACAAACTTTTTATCAAGCTTTGGGATTGCAATGTTTTTTTTAAAGTTAATCCGCATAACCCGAACCACTTTGATTTTTGGTGGCTTTCTCGAGTGTTTCACCTTGAAATTTTGCTTTGATTTAATTAAGTTTTCAGGATTCTTCTAAAAAAACTTTAGCTAAGCTGGTACGAGTTGCTATGAAAAATCAGGTTTTAATTTGGTTTCGGATTTAAAAAAAACCATAAGGCAAACTTTTTATCTACACCGTATAAAAGCACAATTTTATGTCACCATAGAAAAATTTTTAACAGAATTTATAGCACACGCAATCAGGGTATAACTTCATCCCAATTTTTACTTTGGGGTTGATATGGGGTCCAAAAAATCAAGTACTTTTTTTTTTAAAATTCCGCTAACCCATTGCTGCGGGTGATGAAAACAATGGGGGATTAAAAAGATCGGGACAAGGTGCACAAATTTTCAAAACTCATTACAGAATTCACCTCCATTATCTGTTACTAGGGACTTAGGGTTTTTATGCCTGCGATAATGCGTTCTTTAAAAACCCTTTTGCTACTGTCCGGGAGTCTTACTCAAAGAACAAACCCCACAATACTGGTGAAAGGGCTACCAAACACACAGATGTTTTTTGCCTTGGAGGGGAAAATTGGAAAAAATTGTTAAAAAACTTTTCCAACCTTTTTCCCCCGTTCGCTATATTTTTGGGTACACTTTGGGTTGGATTAGGCCATTAATTACCTTTATGTTTTCATGCAACACTACATTTCTTTAAAAACTCAAAATATCATTCCATAGAGGGCCAAAAGTTTTCAATCTGGCTTGTTTAAAGAACATCCATACCAGGGGGGTTTCAACCCTGAATCTGAACAGCTGAAGGGTCATTCACTATGACTGGGAAACTAACGGGATAACCTTCTCTAGATCCCCCAACTCGGTGTTCGCAAAAGTAATTCTTTGGGTTCATGACAAAGTCACTGAGGTCTTGGCTTCACAGTCGAATAAATCTTCCGGGGCAGGGAAACGAATCCACACCAAACCAAAATGGGGCTTTTCGTTGACTACTTTACATCTTCACCTAAATGAGGTCTGCAGTTACAAAAATAACATTTCGCGATAAGGCACTGCGACACATTTGACTGCCGGAATGTTCAAAGGTGGGGTTAATCTTGGGTAGCAAGGTCCATCTCAACCTCCTAGGTTTTTTGTTTTTGGGAAAAAAGGGAAACATGGGGCATGCCTTCAAAACATAACGATACGATAAAAAAAAGCTCGGGAAATGCTTTAAAAAACCCTACTTTGCTAAAGCTTCTTGCTCAGTTACTGTATAATTTCGTTCAGCCTTCGAAGGACCGGCTACAAATGCAAAATGCTTTACTTGCCATCGGTCTTTTGAGCAGTACGGCACCTATCCCCTAAAAGCATCATTTTTCGATAAAGGGGTTTGAAAAATCTGGGAAAATTCAAAATTGAGCAATGTTAGCTTTTCTTTTGTTTGGGAAAGCCTTTCTTGACGAAGGTCCAACAAAAGGGGCAACTTTCTTAACAACTCATGAAAGGGCCTAGGGAAAAAAATTGGCAAAAAAGATCATAAAAACCCGCTAAAAACCACAAAGGGCTTACGGAATCAGCATTTTTTGGGGTTTTTGGAAAATTATACCATTACTTTACTTTGGGCAGTTGTAACCCCCAGGAGGACACTGACCAAAAAATTTAAAATTTTTTTACTGAAAAATTGACATTTAAAAGTTTTTATCTTTAAATTGGGGTTTTTCAAGCTTTCCAAGTACTACATCAAGTCTCTTCAAGGTGTACCACGTCTTTTACATACGTTTCGTCACTAAGTACATCAAATGCTTACCTTTGGGCCTCAAAGATTTAGTCAGACCTTGGAAATGATAGGGGAATCGTAAAACCAAACCCATACGGGGGAAGGATAATGACCGTAAGTGGAGAATGCAGTTTGCTCTTGACTGCCCCGTGAAGAGGGACTTTCCCAAAAACCCCCTTTAAAAAGCCAGGGGTTAAAAACTTTGTTATCCCGATGTTACATAAAAGATCACCCAGTACAGGAAGTGGAAGGACCAAGTTTTTATGGGTGTTACTTGCATGTTGAGCAGGCAAACCCATTGAATTGTATCACCTTCATGGGATAAGTCCCAAACTCCACTGGGGAAAAAAAACGACTTTTTTGGGGGGAAAATCCTTTTGATTTTCATTATTAGATAATTATACTTTTTACTTCAATAAACTTACTTATACTTTGGTTATAATTTTAACCTTAATTTTTAAAAAGGGGGGAGGATAAGCCCGTGGAAGCCCGTTTGGGGACCAAAAGCTGTGACAGTCAATACAAGCCCGCACAGGAAACACTTCTGTTTTCCTGGAGAAGGTTTCGGGGGGAACGCCCCCCGCCCGGCTAGATAGGGCCCCGTGGTGGATGGGGCCCGATCCCACTGTTACTGTTGCCACCGTAAATCGACGTCGAACCATACCCGGCTGATCAGTATGGCTTAGGTCCCCAACCCTTCTAAACGCTAGGGGGGTTGTAATCCCCCCCTTTTTAAGCTGGGGGGCAGTTGAAATCTTGGCTCTACTTTTATTTTATTGACTCTAGGTACTTGTGTCCCCCCCCCCACCCCCCTCTTCCATTGAGGGAATGTTGCTCTCCTGACCATCTTAAACCAACTCACCGGTTTTTTGTTTTTGGGGCGAATCTCTGCTCCCGGCCCTGTTTTTTTATCCCCCCATCTAATAACACTTTTTCCACCACTTTTTCCCTAATTCATTTCCGGGACGGGGTTTTAAACTTAGGACGTGTTTTTCCTAAGGGCCCTGCGTCCCTGCCACCTAGCAGTAAAAAGGTACCGGGTGTTTGTCGATTGGTGGTCGCACCGGGGCAAAAATTTACCTAAAACCCAAATGCTCTTTTAACAAGGGGGTTTCATATAGATATTTTATTGATGTCAGCTATGGCTGTATAAACCGTACATGTAATAAAATTTTTATTATTAAATTATTTATTAAAAAATTTTATTTTTAATTTTTATTTTTTTATTATTTATTATTATTATTATTTATAACAATAAATAAAGGGAATTACAAAGGAAAAAAACACACTAAATAAAATTTTAATTACAAATTTAATTACACGAACCCAAAAAAAGGATAAATTTTCAGACAGCATTTAAAAAGGGCCGCAAGACGAAAGAATGCCGTAAAAAGGGTTTTACACTATTTATTTTAAAAGTAATTAGGGCCATGTCACTCAAATACAGTTTTTAAACATATGTAAATTTCCTAGGGTAACCTAAAAAAAATTTTAAAATTTATTTTTTCCAGGGGTGTTGTGGGGCTTCAGGAACAAAGAAATACAAATGTTTGGGGCCAAAACATAGGCTCTTCAGTCAATATAGAGGGACAGTGTAGTAAAAATAAGAATTAATCATCCCTCGACTTTGGACGAAAACTGTCCGGGCTAGGACGACCACCTCAATACTTTTTCTCCAAGGTTAGGACGATTTTCATCATCTTTTTTTCCTAAACACCCGCTGCTGTTATCGACTCAAAAAAACACTGTGTACGAAACGTTTTATCAATAAAATACCCAAAGTTGACATGTGCTTAATCACACTTTTCGGGATTTTAACAATTTTCAACACACAGTTAAGTAAAACTGTAAAACAACCTATAGGGCAGGGGGGTTGACCCCCAAAAACTCCCGTTTAAAATCCAGAATCTCCACCTTTTCCCTTTCCACGGTTTTAAAATTGATTTTAACCCAAATCATCACCTCACAGTCTGCCCCTCACCCCCCAACCCACTCTCCCACCCTTTGAAGTTTGATACGACCCCAAAGCTTCAGTTTCCCCACCCCCCTCCCAAAGAAGGAACCAGACACCTTCTCCCAGTACGTTCTTTATGGCTAATTTGATAAGGGGCTATGCGGCTTGCAATTAGCAACATCACAAACTTATCTTGTAACTGTGCTGACCCACCCTCCTTTCTTTACAGTCGCTCCGCATGTAGTTCAGCGGGGCTTGTGAATCCTGGGGGACCTAATTTAACCAATTTTATGGTCACACCTTGCCTTGGCAAACTCTTAGCCCCCCCACGTCTAGGTTTTTGTTTTTGACGGCGTCAGCCCTGGCGTCAAGTCGAACAGGGTTTTCTGGAGGTGCTTGGGGCCCCCCCCCAAAAACCCCAAAGGAAGACTGTCGGGAGTTTCAGGGGAGCGCTGCTGGGTGCAGAGCTCCTGAGCAAGACTTCAGGGAGCTGCGCTGGGGTGCAGGGCTCGGGAAAAGGGCTGTAAAGTCTTGGAGGAGACGTTGAGACATTGGGGGCAGAGTACTGGTTTGGGGAGCAGTACTCGTGCTGGTGGGTCGGGGGGACCGGGGGGTTTAGTTCCGAGGAACGCCCTGTGCAAATTGTAAGTTATTTTTCTTTTTCGTCAAGTTGATTGTTTCCCCTTTTTTCCACGGTATGTGTACCACCCCATTTATTTAAACCCCAAATGAGTACCCTGTTCCCAAATATTTTTATTGAAAAGGGACTTAAAATAAACTGTGTTTGAGTAGAATAGTAAATTCCTGTCCCCTTTAAATTTCTCCATTTTTTTATGTTTAGTTTAAGTATGAAGGTTATTTTTGGGAGGGGTGGGTGAGTAATGGGGTAAAAGTTATGTCACCAGTGACCTCACATTACCACCTCCGTAACATCATCCTCCCTCCCTCGGCGTCACCACCTACTGATTCCCCCCCTTACCCCCTTTCCCCCGTTCATTCTTTACCCCCCCCCCCCAACATAACCCCATTTTTTCCCACCTGACTAAAGTTTTCCTGTAGAAACCTATTCGGGGTTGCGGGGGCGGTCACAGTTCTTTTTTCTATCTATTTATTAGTTTCCATCTGATCTCCTCCCCCTTGTACCTCCTCATTTCAAACACATCATTACCCTTATTCAAATGCCTTCTTTTTCGTGCGATGTGAAAAAGTCCCCGGGTTCCTCCCTAATTCGCTAGGGTTCAACTCCTTTAGTCTTCCGTATACTTAATTTTCTCAACCGGGACCTTTGTCACGGGTGGTTTTTTTACCGTATTTTTTGGGATATAAGGGCCTTTTTTTCTCCAAAAGTTTGGAAAATCATCCTGCGCCTTATATGCTAAAGGGTCAGGTTAAAGGGGCATCTTTGTTTTACACTTTAGCGTTGTTTACTAACGTTACTTTACAACCCTTGTAAACTTTGTCTTATATTTCGGCCCTTTTACCCGGGAAAAAGGGTATTACCTTTTGTCAAAGGCACTTGTCGCTAAACACTTGGCATGGGGGGTTTTTGGGCGGTGTGTTTGTGCTGTCTATGTGTATTGCCTAACGAGTTTACAAGGGTTGATCCCTGGTTCCTTGCCCCTTGTATTTTTGATTTAAAGGTTCATTTGATTACTCTATCTTACCTTTCAAAAATTGGTTAGGAGGAAGACCCCTCGACTAATATGAGGGGTCCAAGCTGTTCCCTTCTTCACTCCCGTAGGGGTATCACTTCACTCCATCTTCTTGTTCTTTTTTTTATATGCTGCAAGCATACCTTGTTTTATTTCATCTAGTATATTTTGCAAGCAATTTTTTGTTTTGTTTTCATCTAGTATATGCACAATTGTCATTTTTTTTTATCTATGTCAAAGCATAACTTTTTTTTTTTTGTTGTCATTTAGTTATGCCCCTACTCCGGTACCCGTTTAAACGAAGGGCAGTTTTCCCTGGTTTATTAAAAATTTAGTTAGGTGAGGGCTCCACACTGGTGTTTTGGATTTGTGCTGTCATCTGACTTTTTTAAAACCTTTTGAGACCCCCTAATTTCGCTGCCACCCAAATTAAAGCCGTTTATATTTTAAAACAAAATCAGCATAGTCACCTAAACCAGATCTCGTGACAAGACACTGCTGTATTACAGGGTTGTTTCGCCCTTGTTCCACCCTCCGTTTTCCCCGGTTTTTACAATTTTCGTTTTAAAGAGATATAGCCAACCAACATAACCTCGCTCAAATTTGGTAATAAATATCCCATGCAGGGAGGAAAATATTTTTCTTAAAAACCCTTTTTTGCACTGCATAATTACCAAAGCTTCAGTGCAAATTATTTGGGGTCATTTCAGTGATATCCCCTTTTTAAATCACTTTTCTCTCTAGGCTGGAACAATGTTGTAATAACGGTCCTTTTTAAGGTAGGGGATGTTTCAGATCTAGAGAAATTACAGGAAAACCCGGGATCCCACATCCTCAGTACCCCACTTAAATTAAATTCAAGAGAGTAGTGGGAGGCACAAGCCACGCCCCCAGGAGGGGAAATGGCACTTTGTATCATGGCAGCAGGTGTCCCCGCCCCCTTTTATTATATCATTAAGGAATGTATTAATTTTTTTTCAGAAAAACAGCATGTTATACCAAATTATATATATAAATTTATATAAATATATAAAAAAATATATATATATATATATAAAATTTATAAAAAAATATATTATATAATAATATAAATTTTATGCCTGGGGGCCTACTTACATATACTATACGTATGTGTGAAAAATAAGAAACCAGTTTACTCTGGTTGCCAATCTTGCGATAAAATATTAACTTCAGAATGTCTGAGTCTTGAACGGTCCCCGGTGCTTGTGCTTGTATTAAATTTATTTTGTGTTTGTGCCATTCTTGAAGGTTTTGTACATTTGTCAGAACGAGTTGGGTAGGGACGAAGGTCCCTGTTGTGAGGTGTTCATGGTCTTCCTGTGTTGTCGAGTCGTTATTTGTTGGGCTTCTTGTTTAAGTTAGGCAGAAATAAGCAAAGAGGGGACTGTGAAGTCAAAGATACAAGTTTACAGCTTTTATTTGAGATAAACGTTTCGCCCGGTTGTTGCACTTGCTTGTTCTGTGTTATGTTAGTCTCCTCAGTACTTATACTTGGTTCAGGTAAGGATTCACTGTTGCCACGATTGCTGGCTCCTGATTGGTGGGCCGGTGTTTGCTGTGCATGATTCCTGTTCGTCTTGATTGGTTGGGCGTTGTCTGATGTGACACGATCTGGCTCCTGATTGGGCGGGTGAAGGTCAACTGTGCCAGCAACAGTAATTAAGCACTTAGGGTTCGTAATTTGGAGGTTAATACTAACTAGTTGATGACACGGCGCCATGACAAAACTACGACATCTCCAAGTGTTAAAAATTCCAACACAAGTGTTGACATTCCACACACTTCCACTATACAACGACCTATCTCAGTGTTCACCTAATACACCTACCTCTCAGTGTTCACCTCATACAACGGACCACTCTCAGTGTCACTCATACAACGACTCTCAGTGTTCACCTCATACAACGACCTCTCAGTTGTTCACCTCAATACAACGACTCTCAGTGTTAACTCATGCAACTACCGCTCTCAGTGTTCACCTCGTACAACTACCTCTCGTGTTCAACTCATACATACTACCTCTCAGTGCTTCACCTCATAACAACTACCGTCTCAGTGTTCTCCTCTATACAAACACTTCAGTGTTCACCTCGTACAACTACCTTCAGTGTTCACCTCATACAACTACCTCTCCATGTGTTCACTTCATACAAACGACCTTCAGTGTTCACCTCATACAACAGACCTATCAGTGTTCACCTTCATTGCAACTGTACCTCTCAGTGTCACCTCTTACACTACCTCTCAGTGTTCACACCCTCATTACAACTACATCTCACGTGTTCACCCATGCAATACCTATCAGCTGCTTCTACCTCATAAACTCACCTCTAGTGTTCACCTCATACAACTACCTCTCAGTTGTTCACCTATACACTACACGCTCAGTGTTACCTCGTACAACTACCTTCTCAGTGTTCACCTCATACAACTACCTCTTCAGTGTTCACTCATACAATACCTACTCAGTGTTCACCTCATACAACTACCTGCTCTGTGTTCAATCCTCGTCACAACTACCTCTCAGTTGTTCACTCATACAACTACCTATCTGTGTTTCACTTTCATACAACGACCTTCAGTGTCACCTATACACGACCTCTCAGTGTTTTCAACTCATGCAACTACCTCTCAGTGTTCACCTGTCATACAAACTACTTCAGTGTTCTCCTCATACAACTACCTCTCAGTGTTCACCTCATACCAACTACCGCTCAGTGATATCACCTCATGACAACGACCTCTCAGTGTTCACCTCATACAATACTCCTCTCAGTGTTAACCTCAGAACAACTACCTCTCAGTGTTCACCTCATGCAAACTACCTTCTCAGTTGTTCACCTCATACAACTACCTCTCAGTGTTCACCTCATACAATACTCTCAGTGTTCACCTCATACAACTAACCCTCGCAGTGTTCAATCTTTACAACTACTCTCAGTGTTCACCTTCTTACACGACCTCTCATGTTCACATCATGCAACTACCTCTCAGTTTTCACTTCATACAACGACCTCTCAGTGTTCACTCATACAAACGACCTCTCGCAGTGTTCCTCTCATGCAAACTATCCTCTCAGTGTTTCACCTCATACAACTACCTCTCAGTGGATACGTCATACAACTACCTCTCAGTGTTCACTCCTCCATAAAACTACCTCTCAGTGTTCACCTCATACAACTACCTCTCAGTGTTTAACGGTCATACAACTACCTGTCTCAGTGTTTAGTCATACAACTACCTCTCGGGTTCACCTCATACACTACCTCTCGCAGTGTTCACTAATACAACTACCTCTCAGTGTTCACCTCATACAACTACTCTCAGTGTTCACCTCATACAACTACCTCTCAGTGTTCACCTATGCCAACAACTCTCATGCTGTTTCACTCTTACAACTTCCTTCAGTGTTCACCTCATACAATGCCTATCAGTGTTCACCCTCATACAAACTACGCCTCAGTGTTCACCTCCGAACAACTTACCTCTTCAGTGTAAATGCTCATACAACTAACCTCTCAGTGTTCCACCTTATACTAACTACCTTCTCAGTGTTCACCTCATACACACTACTCTACAGTGTTCACCTCGTACATACTCACTTCTCAGTGTTCACCTCATACAACTACCTCTTCAGTGTTTCACTTCATACAACGACACCTCTCAAGTGTTCACCTCATTCAACGACCTCTCTCAGTGTTCACAAAACTCATGCTACTACCCCTCTCAGTGTTCACCTCATACAACTACTCTCAGTGTTCACCTCATTCAACACCTCTCGTGTTCACCTCATACAACTACCACGCCTCAGTGTTCCACCTCATCAACTACCTCTCAGTGTTCACTCATAATCTACCTCTCAGTGTTCACCTCTACAACTACCCTCTCAGTGTTCACCTCATGGCAACTACCCTCTCAGTGTTTCACCTCATACAAACTACCTCTCAGTGTTCACCCTCATACAACTGACCTCTTCAGTGTTCACCTCATACTACTACCTCTCAGTGTTCACCTATACAACTACCTCTCTGTGTTTACCTCTTACACGACCATTCTCAGTGTTCCACCTATGCAACAACCTCTCAGGTGTTCACTTTCATACAACGACCTCTCAGTGTTACCTCTACACACGCGACCTCTTCAGTGTTCATACCTCATGCAACTACCTCGCCAGTGTTTCACCTCATTCACAAATACCTCTCAGATGGTTTACGTCATACAACTACCTTCCAGATGTTCACGCTATACAACTGCCTCTCAGTGTTCACCTCATACAACTATCCTTCTCAGTGTTTACGTCATAACAATACCTCTCAGTGTTTACGTCATACAAACTACCTCTCAGTGTTCACCTCAGATAGCAAACTACCTTCAGTGTTCACCTCATACAACTACCTCTCCAAGTGTGCACCTCTACAACTACCTCTCCAGTGTTCACCTCATACAACTACCTCTCAGTGTTCCCTCATACAACTACTCTCAGTGTTCACCTAGTACAACTACCTTCTCAGTGTTCACCTCATAACAACTACCTCTCAGTGTTCAACCTCATACAACTACCTCTACAGTGTTCACCTCTTACAATACCTCTCAGTGTTACCTCATACAAATCCTCTCAGTGTTCACCTCATACAACTACCTCTCAGTGTTCACCTCTCATACAACGACCTATCAGTGTTCACCTCGTACAACTACTCACGTGTTTCACGCCGCATACAACGACCTCTCAGTGTTCACCTCATACAATACTTCTCAGTGTTCACCGCATACAACCTACTTTCGTGTTCACCTCATTAATATCAACCTCTCAGTGTTTTACGTCATACCACTACCTCTCAGTGTTCACCTCATACAAACTACTCTCAGTGTGTCACCTATACAAACGACTCTCAGTGTTCACCTCGTACAACTAATCTCAGTGTTCACCTCATACACGACCACTCAGTGTTCACTCATAAACTACCTCTCAGTGTTCACCTCATACTTTACATGAGAGTCGTGTTCTCGGTGTTCTCAAGAATAATATTTTCTTCAAGAGTCAGTTTACACAGTCTGTGCCAAAAGTTATGCCGTTTTATGTATAAACTTAGGTATAATTAAGGCATAATGTATACATTCAGGCATAATCACAGATAATACCACAGACCAACTACCTATTTCCTCATAACAAATCTTGGTTGTAAATTACCCAAGACACTACTAAAGTCACTTCAGATCTTCACAAAAAATTTGAGGCAAGCCATTAATGACTTCACAAACCAGCCAGTAAACAAACAATGACTGGCTGACACTGAGTAGAATCTATACGATATTGACGAATGTTTTAATAATTATTCTAAATGAAAGACCCAATACTATATAACAAGCACTGCACTAAAAAAACTAAACAGATGACAGCTAAGAGATCTGAACAGTCCATGGCTAACACCCAGCATTCTCAAATCCTATATATACAAAACACCGATATGAAAGAAACAGTAGAGAATGGGTCACATAACCATGGACCAAACAAAACGTTACTCGTCCAATCTTAACCAAGCCTGATAAGAAGGGCTACAAAATTGTAGTATGAGAACAGATTATCCAACTTACGAGGTGACATAAAAAAGACCTGGAAAACCCTATCTGAAATTCTGGGAACAAAAAAGATATCACGAAATAGCGAAATAAAATTAGCAAAATCAGATGAACCCCAACTCCCACCAACTGAAACAGCAAACAGACTCAATGATTTCTTCTCCACTATAGGACAAAACCTTGCCAATAAAATCCCAAGCTCAGATACCCCACCAAATGACTACCTCACTGGCAACTACCCGAACACACTGTTCCTAGCTCCGACTAACCCAGCAGAAGTCTCCCTTATTATCAACACACTAAAAAACAAGGCAGGAGATTTAAATACCTTACTACCCTTTATATACAAAAAAGTGTCACAAGTGCTATCACCAATCATTGCAACACTCTTTAACAAATCCATTGAATCCTCCACCTTCCCTACAGTTCTCAAAATAGCAAGGGTCACCCCGATCCATAAAGGAGGAGATCAAACAGAGTTGAATAACTATAGGCCAATATCCAACTTACACCCTCTCTCAAAAATCTTCGAAAAATTAATTCATAAACGAATCTACTCCTACCTCATCTCCCAAAACATACTCAACCCCTGCCAATTTGGATTCAGGCCTAATAAAAATACTAATGATGCTATTATACACATGCTAGAACATATATACACTGCAATAGAGAAAAAAGAAGTCCCACTGGGGATCTTCATTGACTTACGTAAAGCTTTTGATACAGTTGACCATGACTTGCTCCACGTAAAATTGTCGCACTATGGTATTAGAGGGCACTCCCTCAACTACCTCAAGTCTTACCTCAGCAACAGAAGCCAATATGTGTACACAAATGGGACAAGCTCTTCCGCACAACCAATTACAGTTGGTGTCCCACAGGGAAGTGTCCTTGGCCCTCTTCTCTTTCTCCTATACATAAATGACCTACCAAATGATTCGCAATTACTCAAACCCACACTATTTGCAGATGACACTACATACGTCTTCTCTCACCTGAGCCCAGTCACGCTAGTCAATACTGTAAATACCGAATTACAGAAAATATCTACCTGGATGAGGACTAACAAACTTACACTAAACATTGACAAAACCTACTTCATTCAGTTTGGTAACAGAGCTACAGATGTCCCTCTTAACATAATGATAAACGGCATCACCTATCACAAGCTAACAGAGGGAAAATTCTTAGGAATTCCACCTTGATAATAGACTCAAATTTCATACACATATTACAACAAATTTCTAAGAAAATTTCCAAGACTGTAGGCATACTATCGAAGATACGGTACTATGTTCCACAGTCAGCCCTCCTGGCCCTATACACTCTCTTATTTACCCTATCTCACCTATGGAATTTGTGCATGGGGCTCAACAACAATTAACCATCTCAGACCACTAATTACCCAACAAAAGGCTGCAGTTTAGAATGATAACAATTTCTCACTACAGGCAGCACACTCCACCAATATTCAAAACACCAACCTACTCACCATACAAAACATCCATACTATTATTGCACCTATTACATACATAGAACACTTAACTCTGATATTAACCTCCCTCAAACATCTCCTTGCCAACCTCAACAGAACACATATGACCATAACACAAGGCACAGATCACTCTTTGTTGTTCCTCGTGTCCATCTCACGCTATGCAAAAACTCAATGCACATAAAAGGCCCTAAAATCTGGAATTCATTACCTGTAAATATAAAAAGAAACACTACCTGTTTATAAATTCAAGTCTCTTCTCAAAGATCACTTACTCACCCAAAACCAATAAATACTGAATAACTGAACCTTATAAATTGTTTATCTTAAATGTTTCTCACAATTATATCACATAAATGTTAAAACCTAAAACCCAATCTAACTTTTATTATTTTTTAAATACACTACCTAACAGAATACTCCATTCGACTGAATGTACAACAATGCATGCAACCATATGACCTGTCTTTGTAATACTCACTTGTGCTTTATA
Source organism: Cherax quadricarinatus (assembly GCF_026875155.1). Taxonomy (NCBI): domain Eukaryota; kingdom Metazoa; phylum Arthropoda; class Malacostraca; order Decapoda; family Parastacidae; genus Cherax; species Cherax quadricarinatus. The sequence continues at coordinate 59,354,760 of NC_069417.1, read as the reverse complement.
GTAATCTGTTACAATAAATTTTATCACTGGAGTTTTCATCATTGCTTAGTTAATCTTAAGTTAATTTTAAGCCAGCCCGTAATGCTATGCATATAAGTGGCTTTGGCATGCTGCTCTTACCTGTATTTTTTTGTACCTCTGTATGTATGCTCAAATTACTAAATAAATAAAAAATAAATAAAAGGGATTTGCCACTGTAAACATGGGCTGAATCTTGCTCTCTCATCTCTCAACACACTACAGCAGTATTCGGATAGATGTAAGCTAGTATTCTCCCACAGTACTGTAAAGAGACAGCTGATATAGTAAACAGATAGAAAAAGTTGTCCTGGGGTGAGTTCGGAAAAGAAATTTCTTCAAGCGAGGCAGTAACGTGGCTAAAATGGCTCTCACAGAGACATTGGTGTTACTCAACATCTGGAAACTGGTGTAGTCCAACATCTGTAACTGGTGTTAGCAAACTTGTGTACTGGTGAACATCAAAAGGTATACAATACCGACAGGTTGGTAGGTAAGACACAGAGGCAACCGTTAGGCAACTTTATTCCGAACGTTTCGCTACACAGTAGGCTTCTTACAGTCGAATACAGAAAGTAGGCAGAGTAGTAGAGATGTGAAGACGATTTAATCAGTCCATCTACTACTTCAAGGGTGAAGAATGATTACATCGTCTTCACCTCTCTACTGTAGCTGCTGCCTTTCTGATTCGACCTGAAGAAGCCTACTAGTAGGCGAAACGTTTCGTAATAAGTAGTCCCCTCGCCTAAGTGTGTTAACTGGGTTCCTTAAGCATCTGTAACTGGTGTTACTTAACATCTGTACTGGTGTTAGTCCAACATCTGTAACTGTGTTAACCAACGTATGTAACTGGTGGTTAAGTCAACATTTTAACTGTGTTAGTCAACATCTGAACTGGTGTTTAACCAAGTATATAACTGGTGTTATCAACCATCTGTAACTGGTGTTAGTCAACATGTGTAACTGGTTGGTTAATCACCGTATGTAACTGTGTAGTCAACATCTGTAAATGTGTTAGTCACATGTGTAACTGGTGTTTAGTCAACATCTGTGATCACTGTTAGCATTTTGTGACCACTTAACTTACAAGTGTTTCCCAGTAAGACGTTCTCTGGTAACAACTACGGTAACTAACACTAGTGTGTGTATTTAAGCCACTCATTATTTAGTCAACTTACTGTATTAAGCCACTCAATATGTCGCAACTACTGAATTAAAGCCACTCATTATTTAGCAACTACTGTATTAAGCCACTTATTATGTAGCAACTATTGTATTAGCAGGTAAACATCCAGAAATTCAACGTTTAAATTTCCTAGGCTGCATCGTTTGACCAGACTATTCCGGTAGCATGTAGCCGTCTAACATCGACCGGTTTGCTTGTGGTTCCAGGGCATGTGTGCTTGTGTTAACAGGGTCCATGTAGTTGCTTGTGTTTACAGGGCATGTTTTTGCTTGTGGTTTCAGGGTCATGGTGTTGCTTTGTGTTACAAGGTCCATGTGTTGCTTGTGGTTCCAGGTCATGTGTTGCTTGTGGTTCCAGGTCATGTGTTCTGAGTCCAGGGTCATGTGTTGCTGCATTCCAGGTCCATGTTTGCTGTGTTCCAGGGTACATGTGGTTGCTTTGGTTCCAGGGTCATGTGTTGGCTTGTATCATGTGGTCGGTGTTGTTTGGTTCCAGGGTCCATGTGTTGCCTTGTGTTTACAGGGTCATGTGTTGCCTTGGGGTTCAAGGCCAAGTGTGCTTGTGGTTCAGGGTCATGGTTGCTTGTTTTACAGGGTCATGTGTTGCTGTGGTTCCAGGTCATGTGTTGCTTGTATTCCACAGGGTTCATGTTGTTGCTTGTGTTCCAGGGTCATGTGTTGCTTGTGGTTCCAGGGTCATGTGTTGCTTGTATTCCAGTGTCTTGTGTTTGCTTGTGTGTACCAGGTCATTTGTTGCTTGTGGTACCAGGTTCCATGTGTGCTTGTATTCCAGGGTCATGTGTTGCTTGTGTTCCAGGGTCATGTGTTGCTTGTGTTCCAGGGTCATGTGTTTTGCTTGTGTTCCTGGGTCATGTGTATGATGTGTTCCCAGGGTCTTGTGTCTTGTGTCAGGGTCATGGTGTTGCTTGTGTTCCATGGTCATGTGTGCTTGTATTCCAGGGTCCATGGTTTCTTGTGTTCCAGGTCAGTGTTGCTTGTGTTCCCAGGGTCATGTATTGCTTGTTGTTTCAGGGTCATGGTTGCTTGTGGTTGCAGGGTCATAGTGTTTTGCTTGTGTTCCAGGATCATGTATTGCTTGTGTTTCAGGGTCATGTGTTGCTGTGGTTCCAGGGTCATTGGTTGCTGAATTCAGGGTCATGTGTTGCTTGTGGTTCCAAGGCCATGTTGCCTTGTGGTTGCAGGTCATGGTTTGCTTGTGTTCCAGGGTCAATTTAATTAATGTGTCCAGGTCAATGTGTTGCTTATGGTTGCCAAGGTCATGTGTTGTTGTGGTACCAGGGTCATGGTTGCTTGTATTCCAGGTCATGTGTTTGCTTGTGTAGCAGGCATGTGTTGCTTGTGTTCCAGGGTCATGTAATTAAGTGTTTCCAGGGTCATGTTGTTGCTTGTGTTCATCATGTATTACTTGTTTCCAGGTCATGCATGCGTGTGTTGCAGGGTCATGGTGTTGCTTGTGTTTTCACAGGTCATGTGTGCTTTGGTTCCAGGGTCATGTGTGCTTTGTGTTTTCAGGGTCATGTGTTGCTTGTGTTTCCAGGTCATTGTTGCTTGTGGTTCCAGGGACATGTGTTGCTTGTGTTCCAGGTCATGCTTTTGCTTGTGTTTCTGGGTCAGGTGTTTCTTGTGGTTGCAGGGTCATGTTGTTGCTGGTTCCAGGATGCATGTAATTTGCTTGTGTTTTTCCAGGTCATGTGTTTGCTTGTGGTGCCAGGGTCATGTGTTGCTTGTGTTCCAGGGCATGTAATTAATGATGTTCGCATGGGTCATGTGTTGCTTGTGTTCCATTCATGTATTACTTGTGCTCCAGGGTATGCGTTGCCTTTGTGGTTGCAGGGTCATGTGTTGCTTGTGTTCCAGGGTCATGTAATTAATACTGTTCCAGGTCATGTGTTGCTTGTTTCCCAGTCATGTATACTTGTGTTTCCAGGGTCAATGCTTGCATTGGTGTTCCAGTCATGTGTTTGCTGTTGTTCCAGGTCATGTAATTAATGTGTTTCCAGGGTCATGTGTTGCTTGTGTCATCATGTAATTACTTTGTGTTCCAGGTCTGGCGTTGCTTTGGTTGCAGGGTCATATGTTCTTATGGTTGCAGTTCTTGTGTTTGCTTGTGGTGCAGGGTCATATGTCTAATGGTATGCGAAGTCATGTGTTGCTTGTGTTCCAGGGTCATGTGTTGCTTGTATTCATGGTCATGTGTTTGCTGTGTTCCAAGGGTCATGTGTTGCTTGTGTTCCAGGGTCATTGTTGCTTGTGATCCAGGGTCATGTGTTTGCTTGTGTTCCCGGTCATGGTGTTGCTGTGTTCCAGGTCATGTGTTGCTTGTGTTTCAGGGTCAGTGTTGCTGTGTTGCAGGGTCATGTAATTGCTTGTGTTCCAGGATCATGTATTGCTTGTGTTTCAGGGTCATGTGTTGCTTGTGGTTGCAGGGTCATGTGTTGCTTGTGTTCCAGGGTCATGTAATTAATGTGTTCCAGGGTCATGTGTTGCTTGTGTTCCAGTCATGTATTACTTGTGTTCCAGGGTCATGCGTTGCTTGTGGTTGCAGGGTCATATGTTGCTTGTGTTCCAAGGTCATGTAATTAATTTGTTCCAGGGTCATGTTAGTTGCTTGTGTTCCAGTCATTTATTACTTGTGTTCCAGGTCATGCGTTGCTTGTGTTCCAGGGTCATGTGTTGCTTGTGTTCCAGGGTCATGTAATTAATGTGTTCCAGGACATGTGTTGCCTTGGAATCCAGTCATGTATACTTGTGTTCACAGGGTCATGCGTTGCGTGTGTTGCAGGTCATATGTTGCTTATTGTTGCAAGTCATGTGTTGCTTTGTGGTTGCAAGGGTCAATGTTGCTTATGGTTGCGAGGGTCCATGTGTTCTTTGTGTTCCAGGGTCTTTGTTGCTTGTATTCATGGTCAAGTGTTGCTTGTGTTTCCAGGGTCATGTGTTGCTTGTGTTCCAGTGTCAAGTGTTGCTTGTGTTCCAGGGTCCATGTTGCTTGTGTTCCCAGGTCAAGTGTTGCTTGTGTTCCTTGGTCATGTGGTTGCGTGTGTTCAGGTCATGTGTTGCTTTATTCAAGGGTCATGTGTTGCTGTGTTCCAGGTATGTGTTGCATTGCTTGTGTCGCAGGGTCATGTGTTTGCTTGTGTTTCCAGGTCATGTGTTTCATGTATCCGGGTCTGTGGGTCTTGTATTCCAGGGTCAATGTATTTCTGTGTTCCAGGTCATGTGTTGCTTGTGTTCCAGGGTCATGTGTTGCTTGTGTTCCAGGGTCATGTGTTGCTTGTTGTGTTCCAGGGTCATGTGTTGGCTTGTTGTTCCAGGGTCATGTATGTTGCTTGTATCTAGGGTCATGTTTGCTTGGCTCCAGGGTCAGTGTTGCTTTTTGCCTTGTGTTCCAGGTCATGTTGTTGCTTGTGTTTCCAGGGTCATGTGTTGCTTGTGTTCCAGGGTCATGTGTTGCTTGTGGTTCCAGGGTCATGTGTTGCTTGTATTCCAGGTCTGTGTTCTTGTGTTCCAAGGCCTTGTGTTGCTTGTGGTTCCAGGGCCATGTGTTTTGGCTTGTGGGATCCAGGGTCTTGTGTTTGCTTGTGGTTCCAGGGTCATGTGTTGCTTGTGTTCCAGGGTCATGTGTTGCCTGTGTTCCAGTCAGTGTTTGCTTTGTGGTCCAGGGTCATGTGTTGCATGTGGTTCCAGGTCACGTTTGCTGTGTTCAGGTCTTGTATTGCTTGTGTTGTTCAGGGTCACGTGTTGCTTGTGGTTGCAGGTCATGGTGTGCTTGTGGTTCCAGGGTCATTGTTGCTTGTATTCCAGGTCATGTGTTGCCTTGTGTTCAAGGGTCATGTGTTTGCTTGTGGTTCAGGGTACATGAGTTGCTTAGTGTTCCAGGGGTCATGTGTTGCTTGTGTTTCCGGGTCATGTGTTGCTTGTGTCCCAGGGTCATGTTTGCTTGTGGTATTTCCAGGTTAAGTGTTGCTTGTGTTCCAGGTCATGTGTTGCTTGTGATTCCAGGATCATGTGTTGCTTGTGTTTCAGGTCATGTGTTGCTTTGTGGTTCCAGTCTTGGTGGTTTGCCTCGTGTTCCCAGGTCATGTATTGCTTGTGTTTTCAGGTCACGTGTTGCTTTGTGGCTCAGGGTCTGTGTTGCTTGTGGTTCCAGATCATGTGTGCTTGTGTTTTCAGGGTCAATGTGTAGCATGTGGGTTCCGCCCAGGGTCATGTGTTCCTTGTGTTTCAGGGTCATGTGTTGCTTGTGTTCCAGGGTCATGTGTTGCTTGTGTCCAGGTCATGTGTTTGCTTTTGTTCCACAGGTCATGTATTTGCTTGGTGTTTCCAGGTCATGGTTGTGCTTGTGGTTGCAGGGTCATGTGTTGCTTGTGTTCCAGGATCATGTATTGCTGTGTTTCAGGGTCATGAGTTGCATGTGGTTGCAGGTCATTTGTGCTGTGGTTCCAGGGTAATGAAATTAATGTGTTCTCAGGTCATGTGTGCTTGTGTACCAGTCATTATTACTGTGTTCCAGGGTCATGCGTTGCATGTGGTTGCAGGGTCATGATGCTTGTGGTTGCAGGGTCATATGTTGCTTTATGTTCAAGGTCATGTTTTTGCTTGTGGTTGCAGGGTCAAGTTTTTTTTGCTTGTGTTTCAGGGTCAAGTGTTGCTTATGGTTGCCATGTCATAATGTTGCTTGCAGGAGAGATAGGATAAAGGAAATTGTGTGAGGGTTGACCAAACACATACAACTGAAGTGTGTGGAGCCAGGTGGCCCAGGGGAAGTGTTAACCACCACCTGGATCCCACACTCAGAGTCAACCAGAAGGTGACCACCAAACCTGGACCCACACTCCAGAGTGCAACACAGGAAGGTGACCACCACCTGTGACCACACACCAGAGTACAACAACAGGAAGTGAATCCACCCCTGGACCTACACTTTCCCAGAGTGGCAACCACAGGAAGGTGACCACCACCTGGCCCACACACCAGATGCAACCAGGAAGGTGACCACCACCTGACCACACTCCAGAGTACAAAACAGAAGGTGACCACCATCTGACCACACTCTCAGAGGTTGCAACACAGTAAAGGTGACCACCAACTTGACCCACACTCCAGAGTACAACACAGGAAGGTGACCACCACCTGGACCACACTCCAGAGTGCAACACAGGAAGGTGACCACCACCTGGACCACACTCCAGAGTACAACACAGGAAGGTGACCACCACCTGGACCACACTCCAGAGTGCAACACAGGAGGTGAACACCATCTGGTCCACAACAACAAAGTGCAACACAGGAAGGTGACCACCAGGTCCAACACAGACCAAGTGCAACACAGGAAGGTGTCCACCACCTTCCACACACAGAGTGCAACACAAAAGGTGTCCACCACCTGGTCCACACACCAGAGTGCAACACAGGAAGGTGACCACCACCTGGTCCACACTCCAGAGTGCAACACAGGAAGGTGACCACCACCTGGTCCACACACCAGAGTGAAACACAGAAGGTGGCCAACCACCTGGTCCACACACCAGAAATGCAACACAGGAAGGGTGAAACCACCACCTGGTCCACACACCAGAGTGCAACACAGGAAGGTGACCACCACCTGGTCCACACACCAGAGTGCAACACAGGAAGGTGACCACCACCTGGTCCACACTCCAGAGTGCAACACAAGAAGGTAACCACCACCTGGTCCACACTCCAGAGTGCAACACAGGAAACTGAACACTTCCTCTTCCCCTCCTGGGGTGATGGTCCCTATATTATTCAGGTGACCTGAGAGTGCAGGTGCAGGGGACATGGAGAGGTAGGAGAGACACCTAGGTATTTGTCGTGTGACATTCCCTGTGTAAACCTGGGGCTCACCTGAAGCTAGAGCAGTACACTCAGGAATGGATCAACCTGTTTTGTCATCTCTGAGGGAGGCTTCATCTCTACTCACCTCTGAGGGAGGCTGTCATCCCTACTCACCTCTGAGGGAGGTTGTCATCCCTACTCACCTCTGAGGGAAGCTGTCATCTCAGCTCACCTCTGAGGGAGGCTGTCATCTCTACTTACCTCTGAGGGAGGTTGTCATCTCTACTTACCTCTGAGGGGGGGGCTGTCATCTCTACTTACCTCTGAGGGAGGTTGTCATCCCTACTCACTCACCTGTGAGTGAGGCTGTCATCTCTAATTACCACTGAGGGAGGCTGTCATCGTCAGTTCACCTCTGAGGGAGGCTGTCATCTCAGTTCACCTCTGAGGAGGCTGTCATCTCATATCACCTCTGAGGGAGGCTGTCAATCCCAGCTCACCTCTGCGGGAGGCGTCATCCCCCTACTCACCTCCGATGGAGGCTGTTCATTTCTGCTCACCTCTGAGAGAGGCTGTCATCTCTACTCACATCTGAGGGAGGTTTTCATCCTCGATTACCTCCGAGGGAGGCCTGTCATCTCACCTTCACCTCAGGAGAGCAAAGCAAATCAGAGCTATTGGTATCATGGAAGAACAGTGACCAACCTGGCAGTATAGCATCAGGTGGGTGTTGATAATCTGGGAGAAGGAGTACCACCTGGCATACAGCATCAGGTGTAGGTGTTGATATCTCTGAGAAGAGTGACCACCTGGCAGTATAAGCATCAGTGTGGTGTTGATAACTGGAGAAAGAGAACCACCTGGCAGTATAGCACAGGTGTGGTGTTATATCTGGAGAAGAGTGACCACCTGGCACATAGCATCAGTGTGGTGTTGTGATAACTGAGGAGGAAGAGTGACCACCTGCACTATAGCATCAGGTGTGGTGTTGATATCTGGAGAAGAGGAGTGACCACCTGGCAGTATTGCATCAGGTGGTGGTGTTGATATCTGGAGAAGAGTGACCACCTGCAGTAAGCATCAGGTGTGTGTTTGAAAAATCTGGGAGAAAGTGACCCAGCTGGCTGTATTGGCATCAGGTGTGGTGTTGATAATCTGGGAGAAGAGTGACCACTGGCAGTACAAGCACAGTGTGGTGTTGATATCATGGGAGAAGAGTGACCACCTGGCAGTACAGCATCAGGTGAGGTTGTTTTGATAACTGGGAGAAGAGTGACCACCTGGCAGTATAGCATCAGGTTGTGGTGTTGATATCTGGGAGAATAGTGGCCTCACCTGGCATAAACAGGCATCAGGTGTAGTGTTTGATATCTGGGAGAAAAGTGACCACCTGCAGTATAGCATCAGGTGTGGTGTTGATATCTGAGAAAGAGTTGACCAACTGGCAGTACAGCACATGGTGTGGTGTTTGAATCTGGGAGAAGAGTGACCACCTGGCAGTACAGCATCAGGTGTGGTGTTTGATATCTGGGATAAGAGTGTCCACCTGGCAGTACAGCAACAGGTGTGGTGTTGATATCTGGAGAAGAGTGCCACCTGCAGTAACAGCATCAGTGTGGTGTGATATCTTGAGAAGAGTGAACGACCTGGCAGTACAGCATCAGGTTGTTGTTGATATCTGGGAGAGAGTGACCACCTGGCAGTACAGCATCAGGTGTGGTGTTGATTTCTGGGAGAAGAGTGACCAACCTTGGCAGTACAGCATCAGGTGTGTGTGATATCTGGAGAAGAGTACCACCCTGGCAGTACAGCATCAAGTTGGAGTGATATCAGGAGAAAAGTGACACACCTGGCAGTACATCATCAGGTGTGGTGTTGATATCTGGGAGAAGATGACCACCTGGCATACACATCGGTGTGGTGTTGATATCTGGGAGAAGAGTGACCAACTGCAGTACAGCATCAGGAGTAGTGTTATATCTGGGAGACGAGGTGGACCACCTGGCAGTATTGCATCAGGTGAGGTGTTGATATCTGGGATGAAGAGTGACCCGACCTGGCAGTATAGCAATCAGGTGTGGTGTTTGATATCTGGGAAGAAGAGTGACCACCTGGCACTATAGCATCATGTTGGTGTTTGATATCTGGAGAAGAGTGACCACCTGGCAATATTTTAGGTATAGGCATCAGGTGTGGTGTTGATATCTGGGAGAAGAGTGACACCATGGCAGTATAAAGCATCAGGTGTGGGTGTTGATATCTGGGAGAGAGAGTGACCACCAGGCACTATAGCACAGGTGTGGTGTTGATATCTGGGAGAAGAGTGACCACCTGGCAGTATAGCATCAGTGTGGTGTCGATATCTGGGAGAAGAGTGACCACCTCTGGCACGTATAAGCCTCAGTGTGAGATAATATCTGGGAGAAGAGTGACCACTCTGGCAGTACAGCATCAGGTGTGGTGTTGAATATCTGGGAGAAAGAGTGACCACCTGGGCAGTAATTGCATCTTGTGTGGTGTTGATATCTGGAGAAGAGTGACTCACCTGGCAGTACAGCATCAGGTTTGGTGGTTGATATTCTGGGAGAAGAAGTGACCACCTGCAGAACGCATCAGAGTTTGGTGGTTGATATCTGGGAAAAGTGACCACCTGGCATATAGCATCCTGGGTGTTGTGTTTTGATATCTGGGAGAAGAGTGACCACCATGCAGTACAGCATCGAGGTGTAGTGTTGATATCTGGAGAAGCGTGACCACCTGGACAGTATAGCATCAGGTGTGGTGTTGATATCTGGGAGAATAGTGACCACCTGGCAGTACAGCCTCAGGTGAGGTGGTTGATACTTGGAGAAGAGTGACCACCAGCAGTACAGCATCAGTTGTGGTGTTGATATCGGGAGAAGAGTGACCACCTGGCAGTACAAGCAATCAGGGGTGGTGTGATATCTGGGAAAGAGTGACCACGCTGGCAGTACAGCATCAGTGGTGTGAATCTGGTAGAAGAGTACCCCCCTGGCATACAGCATCAGGTGTTGTGTTGATATCTGGGAGAAGAGTGACCCACCTGGCAGTAACAGCATGCAGGTGTGGTGTTGATATCTGGGAGAAGAGTGACCACTGCAGTACAGCATCAGGTTTGGTGTTGAATATCTGGGAGAAGATGACCACCTGGCAGTACAGCATCAGGTGTGGTGTTTGAGATATCTGGGAGAAGAGTGACCACCTGGCATACAGCATCAGGTGTATGTTGATATCTGTAGAATAGTGACCACCTTTCAGTTATTGCAACAGGTGTGGTGTTTGATATCGTGGGAGAAGATGACCACCTGGCCAGTATAGCATCTAGTGTGGTGTTGATATCTGGGAGAAAGAGTGGGAACCACCTGGCCGATAGCATCAGGTGTGGTGTTTGAGACATCTGGGAGAAAGTGACCACCTGGCAGTATAGCATCAGGTGTGGTGTTTGATATCTGGAGAAGAGTGGACCACCTGGCAGTATACATCAGGTGTGGTGTTGTAAATCTGGTAGAAGATTGACCACCTGGCATTACAGCATCAGTGGTGGTGTTGATATCTGGAAAGAGTGACCACCTGGCAGTATACATCAGGTGTGGTGTTGATATCTGGGAGAAGAGTGACCACCTGCAGTACGCATCAGGTGGTAGTTTTATGATTCTGGGAGAAGATGACCACCTGGCAGTATAGCATCAGGTTGTGGTGTTAATATCTGAGAGAAGAGTGACCACCTGGCAGTAACAGCCTCAGTGTGGTGTTGATATCTTGGAGAAGAGTGACCAACTGGCAGTACAAGCATCAGGTGTGTGTTGATATCTGGGAGAAAGAGTGACCCACCTGGCAGTACAGCATCAGGTTTGGTGTTGAAATCTGGGAGAAGAGTGACCACCTGGCAGTACAGCACAGGTGTGGTGTTGATAACTGGAGAAGAAGTGACCACCTGGCAGTACAGCACAGGTGTGGTGTTGATATCTGGGAGAAAGTGACCACCTGGCAGTACAGCATCAGGTGGTGGTGTTGATATCTGGAGAAGGTGACCACCTGGCAGTACAGCATCAGGTGGGTTTTGATATCTGGGAGAAGAGTGACCACCTGGCAGTACAGCATCAGTGTGGTGTGATATCTGGTAGAAGAGTGACCACCTTGCAGTACAGCATCAGGTGGTGTGATGATATCTGGGAGAAGATGACCACCTGGCAGTACATCATCAGTTTGGTGTTGATATCTGGGAGAAGATTGAGGCAGCACTAAAATGAGGGGTGCAATGACACTACTGGCTGCCTGCGTTTCTGATATCATGTTTGCAAAAGGAAGCTTCTGTCATTTTTAACATCTTGTTGGATGCTAGGACCGGGTTGTGTTGAAAATGCTGGACCACCCCAGCAAGACTGTTAGTACTACTATCCAGCCTCCACAAGAACCTGACATACCCCAGCATGACTGTAACTGTACTATCATCTTCCACTAGTAGGCTTGAACACCCGCAGCATGAGCTTCACTGTAACTATCCAGCCTCTACTAGTAGCAGGACACCCTAAGACCATGCTTCTCACCCTGCCCCCACGTACAAAAACTTAGCACAAAGTTCTTGTTAATGGTGAATGAATTAAGCTGGTTGTGAGAGCACTACAAAGCCGTCATAAAACTCTTTTTTGAAGGTCCAGGCTGTACACATCCAGCTTGTTTTTCTCAGCAGCGGTAAAACCATCTTTTCTCCTCCAAGATGATGATAAGCGGGTGGTTGGGGTGCAGTGTACCTCCGTTAATACCGATGGTTTCATAACCCAGAGTTACCGGTTCAATCATCTGGGTCGTGAAAACAGGGGTGGTGGTTTTTTTTGCTTAATACACACCTGTTACCCTCCCTCCCTAGCGCAGGGTATACCCTGCGCTAGATGGTTTTTATGCGACCGTTGTGAACGTTAACGTTTCTAGATTTAGATTAGATTTTGCACCGAAGTGGCTAGTTTATTGTGCACCCCAATCCACCTGTGGACGTACGCGGAGAGCATATGGATCACAAACGGCCTAGAACTAGGCCCCAAAGGTTAACAGGAATACATATGATTTATATCTCATATACTATAGTTTAACATTATCTGTTATCAAGCAAATTTAGGAAATTTGCTAGTAATAGCTGGTATCTTATTTATCATTTAATAAGATATCTTGACATGTAACATAGGTTATTATACTGTCTGTCTCTGTATTCCTCATAAGTGGACAATTAAGCACATATGTTCAAGAAGTTGACCATATGCCTGATCACATAATTTACATTTGTTTGATCATCCCACTGTGTTCTCCCAAACTGCCCAGAAGTACTTGTAACCAAGCCTAAGCCTGGCCACTACAACATTCTAGTCAGTCTGGTTTCACATTGCAAGTTGCTCCATAAACATACGATATCTACGTTCTATGTTTCATAGTGGGTTATAGATCTACTCAGCTTCTAACTGCATTCCTAAAACAATCATTTTCATTATATTACTTCTCTCCTAATAATATTCTAATGCTAGACACACAGTGTATACCAAAGTTATATTCTACATTCTCCATCTCCGATACTCCTCTTGCTATCATATCAACTTTAACATGAAGGAGTCATCCAATGTGTGATGGGTCCATATCAATTGTACATTAATTCCTTTGTCCCTAAGTTTTGAGTATCTATACCTGCTTCCCAATGAGCATGTTGTTGGAGTCATTATATAGTTCAAGAGCCTTCAGTGATGACATAACTCAGTATGATGAAAGAGTCAAGCTCAGTGTCATATGTTAGCTTTAAGCGCCATTAATATTGCAAACAATTCAGTTTGCAGTGTCGACGCCCATTGTTATTCTTATGCTAACGCAACAAATTTATTATCGTTTCTAACTAGGGAGGTGGCAACAAGAGCAGATGCAGCCCTGCCAGAAGACTCCGTTTAGATCCATCGTGTTATATGTTCTGTGATGTGGTTTACAATAAATTTACCGTCCTTCTGTTGTATAGTTGTTCAAGACTGGAAACTGAATACCTCACCTTGTGTCTTCAACCTTCTCAATGCGATGTATGTGTGTGGTTTGGATCAATTAATTGAGCAATAAAGAGTGCACTCAGTGTGTAGGTCGCTCCTCCGTACACTTAATGAAAAACATCTAGACTTGCATGTTTTGCTTGCGCATGTTGCTGACCTCAGCAGATTAGACACATTGCGACACTGTTTATCTTATTGTATAACGTTTCGCGATCCAGTGCTTTAAATCAGTACAAATTCATTCTCAGTAGTAGTTAACCAGTTACCAGTAACCAGTGTACCAAGAGTGACTCACACAACCGTCTCTGCGTGAATCACGTCTGTATTCATATTGTGCTGACCACAACAGAATTTCAAACACCCCCTCACAATGGGTACTGGGGTTTAGTTAGTCTATGAAGAGAGCAAGGAGGGGCAGGCCCCGGCTGTTTGGCTTTGATTTCCCACATTATCCTAATATACGTACTTCCAGCCTACGTTAGTATTTCTTTTAACCCTATCCACGTGTTCGAACCCCACCTGATAAATGTGGCAACGGGTGGGAGCGAGGATTTTAGCTTTTAAGGGTATTTCAAGATGTTAGAAGACTGTTTTGGAGTAGCCGGGCGGGTCAAAAAGGTGAACTTACTAGCTGCTTACCCTCACCACCACCATCCACCCTGTAAACCCAGCCTGCTAGCCTGTTGCAGCTGTTTTTCAAGCTTCTGGCATAGTTCATGTGCTAATTGCTTCAATCTCCGAGTGTTGAACCCGGATTTTGCAATTACAAGCCCCAGTCAGTAACCAGACTGTGGAAGTGAACGCTAGTCATCCTGAGCCTACCATCCAGCTGTCTCCTGTCATCCACCTGCTCCTTCATGCTGTGTGCATCGTTACCCGCATACCATGTCATCCATTCTCGTGGGTTAAGCCAGTTAGCCAACCCAGCTTCTAACCCAGCTGAGAGAGAGAAGTAAGCCACGCAAGTTCCTCAGAAGTATTGTCTAATGTATCGCTTTGTGCTCCCTGTTGGATGCTAAGAGTGTTCTTCACCATCCCTGTGGCATAGAGTGGCTTACAACCACCTTCGGTGAGTGGTGAGAAGTGCGTGGGCATTGAAGAGCACAGGGCCGTCCTGTTGCCCCCCCCCACCACCACCACTCTACTCACACCACCACCAGGCCCAGTGGCCTGGTGGCTAAAGCTCCCGCTTCACACACGGAGGGCCCGGGTTCGATTCCCGGCGGGTGGAAACATTTCGACACGTTTCCTTACACCTGTTGTCCTGTTCACCTAGGCATAAATAGTACCTGGGTGTTAGTCGACTGGTGGGGTCCACCTGGGGACAAGATCAAGGACTCCCAATGGAAAAAAAGTTAGACAGTCCCTCGTTGACGCACTGACTTCTGGGTTATCCTGGGTGGCTAACCCTCCGGGGTTAAAAATCCGAACGAAATCTTACCACCACCACCACCAGCCATCCACCTCATCTATACCTGTGGCTTGTTTGCACCCTTGTACCGGGGTCCTAATACTTGTTTTGGCTCACGATAATTGGTCAAGATGTAGCTGAGCACCAACGATAAAGCCAGTTATTGAGTTCACCGAGAAAGCGCATTTCTTCCGACACAGTGAGTGTAGAGGCGTCAGTCATCACCGCGCAGGACATACCTTCGACAACCTACCCTCGTCCACCTATCACCGTTCGACCACTCCAGACTTCCATAATTTTCTGTTTTAGAGACATTTTCATGCATTTAAAGACATCTGCGTGTGTGAGACATTATAGTGAAATTTTCTTGTGTACATCTAAGCCTTTGTTTTCAGTGGAGCTCCAGTGTTTCTTGTCTCATTATTTTTTCGCAATATTTTTCAGTGTTATTTCGCTCATCTCATATCTTTTATCTGTGTTGTTTTTTTTAAATGCTACTCTCTGTCCTTAGTAAGTATTATTGTGTAGTGGTACCAGTCAGTCACTCCGTGTGAAGTGATTCATAAATTTTTTTGTATTCTTTCAGCATTGTATTCTCCATAATTGTCAATTGTATTTCATGCAGTGATATTCACACAGTATACCAAATTATCCATTTATTTCTACTATTTGGTACCTTTTTTCATATGTCACAGTGTCTCATTCCTCTAATTTTTTTTCGCAGACATGTGTACCATTATTTTTGCCACAAATTTTGTCGTATCAGTCACAGCAAGATTTTTGTTGTAAGAATAAAACTAAAATAAATAATACGTGATTAAGTGTTGTGTGGCCCTGCCACTTGTAAGTGTGTGTGCCCCCGCCACTTGTAAGTGTTACACTTCCGTTTGTTCCTTTGTTTATTTTATTCATATTGGTTCATATTTCTTTGAACAAATTCACTCTTGATGTAATTTCAATTACTTCTTTATAAACGTAAAGTGTTCTCTTTCAACCCTGTTTGGTAAATTGTTTTGTCTAATCTACAATTAAGAGTTAAAAGTTTTCATCATTTTTCTTCATATTTTTATTTTATTATTTTAACCTGAGTTTTCCCAGTGAGACTTTATTTATTGCAGTGAATTTTCTAACAACCTTAATTTGTTGCACTTGTCTGCAGTGAATTTATTTTGTTGAACTTGTTTCAGCAGTGAATTATTTTCTTTATTGATATTTTTATGCATTATATTCTCAGTTTTATTAATGGCATCCTGTTTTTCATTTTATTAATTTTTCCTTGATGTTGTCTTTGCATATATTATAATTTTGTTTATGCATATCTTAAAAATATTTAAATCCAGTTAACAATTTAGTGATTTTATATTATATTTTTACATTGATTTAAAATTTATTAATTAATTCCTTTATTAGCAAGAGTAAAAAGACACTCTTTTGCATTTATTCAGTCTCCAGTAATATATTTACTTTGTATATTTCAATGTAATTTTTTTTTCTTACCTCAACAGAACACATTACCATAACACAAGGCACAGATCACTCTTTGATGTTCCTCGTGTCCATCTCACTCCGCTATGCAAAAGACACAACAATGCACATAAAGCCCTAAAATCTGGAATTATTACCTGTAAATATAAAAGAAACACACCTGTTTTATAAATTCAAGTCTCTTTCTTCAAGATCAATTATCTCACCCAAAAAAGCACCAAAAATACTGAATAACTGACTCTGTATAAATTGTATTTCTTAAATGTTTCTCCACAATTATAATCACAATAAATGTTAAACCTAAAACCCAATCTAACTTTATTATTTTTTAAATACACTACCTAACAGAATACTCCATTCGACGAATGTAACAACCAATGCAAGCAACCATATGACCTGTCTTTGTAATACTCTCTTGTGCTTTAGAGTAATCTGTTACAATAAATTTTATCACTGGAGTTTTCATCATTGCTTAGTTAATCTTAATTCAATTTTAAGGCCAGCCCGTAATGCTTATGCATAAAAGTGGCCTTTGGGCATGCTGCTCTTACCTGTATTTTTTTGTACCTCTGTATTATGCTCAAATTACTAAATAAATAAAAAATAAATAAAAGGGATTTGCCACTGTAAACATGGGCTGAATCTTGCTCTCTCATCTCTCAACACACTACAGCAGTATTCGGATAGATGTAAGCTAGTATTCTCCCACAGTACTTAAAAGAGACAGTGATATAGTAAACAGATAGAAAAAGTTTCCTGGGGGTGAGTCGGAAAAGTCATTTCTTCAAGCGAGGCAGTAACGTGCTAAAAGGCTTCTCACAGAGACATTGGTGTTACTCAACATCTGGAAACTGGTGTAGTCCAACATCTGTAACTGGTGTTAGCAAACTTGTGTACTGGTGAACATCAAAAGGTATACAATACCGACAGGTTGGTAGGTAAGACACAGAGGCAACCGTTAGGCAACTTTATTCCGAACGTTTCGCTACACAGTAGGCTTCTTACAGTCGAATACAGAAAGTAGGCAGAGTAGTAGAGATGTGAAGACGATTTAATCAGTCCATCTACTACTTCAAGGGTGAAGAATGATTACATCGTCTTCACCTCTCTACTGTAGCTGCTGCCTTTCTGATTCGACCTGAAGAAGCCTACTAGTAGGCGAAACGTTTCGTAATAAGTAGTCCCCTCGCCTAAGTGTGTTAACTGGGTTCCTTAAGCATCTGTAACTGGTGTTACTTAACATCTGTACTGGTGTTAGTCCAACATCTGTAACTGTGTTAACCAACGTATGTAACTGGTGGTTAAGTCAACATTTTAACTGTGTTAGTCAACATCTGAACTGGTGTTTAACCAAGTATATAACTGGTGTTATCAACCATCTGTAACTGGTGTTAGTCAACATGTGTAACTGGTTGGTTAATCACCGTATGTAACTGTGTAGTCAACATCTGTAAATGTGTTAGTCACATGTGTAACTGGTGTTTAGTCAACATCTGTGATCACTGTTAGCATTTTGTGACCACTTAACTTACAAGTGTTTCCCAGTAAGACGTTCTCTGGTAACAACTACGGTAACTAACACTAGTGTGTGTATTTAAGCCACTCATTATTTAGTCAACTTACTGTATTAAGCCACTCAATATGTCGCAACTACTGAATTAAAGCCACTCATTATTTAGCAACTACTGTATTAAGCCACTTATTATGTAGCAACTATTGTATTAGCAGGTAAACATCCAGAAATTCAACGTTTAAATTTCCTAGGCTGCATCGTTTGACCAGACTATTCCGGTAGCATGTAGCCGTCTAACATCGACCGGTTTGCTTGTGGTTCCAGGGCATGTGTGCTTGTGTTAACAGGGTCCATGTAGTTGCTTGTGTTTACAGGGCATGTTTTTGCTTGTGGTTTCAGGGTCATGGTGTTGCTTTGTGTTACAAGGTCCATGTGTTGCTTGTGGTTCCAGGTCATGTGTTGCTTGTGGTTCCAGGTCATGTGTTCTGAGTCCAGGGTCATGTGTTGCTGCATTCCAGGTCCATGTTTGCTGTGTTCCAGGGTACATGTGGTTGCTTTGGTTCCAGGGTCATGTGTTGGCTTGTATCATGTGGTCGGTGTTGTTTGGTTCCAGGGTCCATGTGTTGCCTTGTGTTTACAGGGTCATGTGTTGCCTTGGGGTTCAAGGCCAAGTGTGCTTGTGGTTCAGGGTCATGGTTGCTTGTTTTACAGGGTCATGTGTTGCTGTGGTTCCAGGTCATGTGTTGCTTGTATTCCACAGGGTTCATGTTGTTGCTTGTGTTCCAGGGTCATGTGTTGCTTGTGGTTCCAGGGTCATGTGTTGCTTGTATTCCAGTGTCTTGTGTTTGCTTGTGTGTACCAGGTCATTTGTTGCTTGTGGTACCAGGTTCCATGTGTGCTTGTATTCCAGGGTCATGTGTTGCTTGTGTTCCAGGGTCATGTGTTGCTTGTGTTCCAGGGTCATGTGTTTTGCTTGTGTTCCTGGGTCATGTGTATGATGTGTTCCCAGGGTCTTGTGTCTTGTGTCAGGGTCATGGTGTTGCTTGTGTTCCATGGTCATGTGTGCTTGTATTCCAGGGTCCATGGTTTCTTGTGTTCCAGGTCAGTGTTGCTTGTGTTCCCAGGGTCATGTATTGCTTGTTGTTTCAGGGTCATGGTTGCTTGTGGTTGCAGGGTCATAGTGTTTTGCTTGTGTTCCAGGATCATGTATTGCTTGTGTTTCAGGGTCATGTGTTGCTGTGGTTCCAGGGTCATTGGTTGCTGAATTCAGGGTCATGTGTTGCTTGTGGTTCCAAGGCCATGTTGCCTTGTGGTTGCAGGTCATGGTTTGCTTGTGTTCCAGGGTCAATTTAATTAATGTGTCCAGGTCAATGTGTTGCTTATGGTTGCCAAGGTCATGTGTTGTTGTGGTACCAGGGTCATGGTTGCTTGTATTCCAGGTCATGTGTTTGCTTGTGTAGCAGGCATGTGTTGCTTGTGTTCCAGGGTCATGTAATTAAGTGTTTCCAGGGTCATGTTGTTGCTTGTGTTCATCATGTATTACTTGTTTCCAGGTCATGCATGCGTGTGTTGCAGGGTCATGGTGTTGCTTGTGTTTTCACAGGTCATGTGTGCTTTGGTTCCAGGGTCATGTGTGCTTTGTGTTTTCAGGGTCATGTGTTGCTTGTGTTTCCAGGTCATTGTTGCTTGTGGTTCCAGGGACATGTGTTGCTTGTGTTCCAGGTCATGCTTTTGCTTGTGTTTCTGGGTCAGGTGTTTCTTGTGGTTGCAGGGTCATGTTGTTGCTGGTTCCAGGATGCATGTAATTTGCTTGTGTTTTTCCAGGTCATGTGTTTGCTTGTGGTGCCAGGGTCATGTGTTGCTTGTGTTCCAGGGCATGTAATTAATGATGTTCGCATGGGTCATGTGTTGCTTGTGTTCCATTCATGTATTACTTGTGCTCCAGGGTATGCGTTGCCTTTGTGGTTGCAGGGTCATGTGTTGCTTGTGTTCCAGGGTCATGTAATTAATACTGTTCCAGGTCATGTGTTGCTTGTTTCCCAGTCATGTATACTTGTGTTTCCAGGGTCAATGCTTGCATTGGTGTTCCAGTCATGTGTTTGCTGTTGTTCCAGGTCATGTAATTAATGTGTTTCCAGGGTCATGTGTTGCTTGTGTCATCATGTAATTACTTTGTGTTCCAGGTCTGGCGTTGCTTTGGTTGCAGGGTCATATGTTCTTATGGTTGCAGTTCTTGTGTTTGCTTGTGGTGCAGGGTCATATGTCTAATGGTATGCGAAGTCATGTGTTGCTTGTGTTCCAGGGTCATGTGTTGCTTGTATTCATGGTCATGTGTTTGCTGTGTTCCAAGGGTCATGTGTTGCTTGTGTTCCAGGGTCATTGTTGCTTGTGATCCAGGGTCATGTGTTTGCTTGTGTTCCCGGTCATGGTGTTGCTGTGTTCCAGGTCATGTGTTGCTTGTGTTTCAGGGTCAGTGTTGCTGTGTTGCAGGGTCATGTAATTGCTTGTGTTCCAGGATCATGTATTGCTTGTGTTTCAGGGTCATGTGTTGCTTGTGGTTGCAGGGTCATGTGTTGCTTGTGTTCCAGGGTCATGTAATTAATGTGTTCCAGGGTCATGTGTTGCTTGTGTTCCAGTCATGTATTACTTGTGTTCCAGGGTCATGCGTTGCTTGTGGTTGCAGGGTCATGTGTTGCTTGTGTTCCAAGGTCATGTAATTAATTTGTTCCAGGGTCATGTTAGTTGCTTTGTTCCAGTCATTAATTACTTGTGTTCCAGGTCATGCGTTGCTTGTGTTCCAGGGTCATGTGTTGCTTGTGTTCCAGGTCCATGTAATTAATGTGTTCCAGGACATGTGTTGCCTTGGAATCCAGTCATGTATACTTGTGTTCACAGGGTCATGCGTTGCGTGTGTTGCAGGTCATATGTTGCTTATTGTTGCAAGTCATGTGTTGCTTTGTGGTTGCAAGGGTCAATGTTGCTTATGGTTGCGAGGGTCCATGTGTTCTTTGTGTTCCAGGGTCTTTGTTGCTTGTATTCATGGTCAAGTGTTGCTTGTGTTTCCAGGGTCATGTGTTGCTTGTGTTCCAGTGTCAAGTGTTGCTTGTGTTCCAGGGTCCATGTTGCTTGTGTTCCCAGGTCAAGTGTTGCTTGTGTTCCTTGGTCATGTGGTTGCGTGTGTTCAGGTCATGTGTTGCTTTATTCAAGGGTCATGTGTTGCTGTGTTCCAGGTATGTGTTGCATTGCTTGTGTCGCAGGGTCATGTGTTTGCTTGTGTTTCCAGGTCATGTGTTTCATGTATCCGGGTCTGTGGGTCTTGTATTCCAGGGTCAATGTATTTCTGTGTTCCAGGTCATGTGTTGCTTGTGTTCCAGGGTCATGTGTTGCTTGTGTTCCAGGGTCATGTGTTGCTTGTTGTGTTCCAGGGTCATGTGTTGGCTTGTTGTTCCAGGGTCATGTATGTTGCTTGTATCTAGGGTCATGTTTGCTTGGCTCCAGGGTCAGTGTTGCTTTTTGCCTTGTGTTCCAGGGTCATGTGTTGCTTGTGGTTCCAGGGTCATGTGTTGCTTGTGTTCCAGGGTCATGTGTTGCTTGTGGTTCCAGGGTCATGTGTTGCTTGTATTCCAGGTCTGTGTTCTTGTGTTCCAAGGCCTTGTGTTGCTTGTGGTTCCAGGGCCATGTGTTTTGGCTTGTGGGATCCAGGGTCTTGTGTTTGCTTGTGGTTCCAGGGTCATGTGTTGCTTGTGTTCCAGGGTCATGTGTTGCCTGTGTTCCAGTCAGTGTTTGCTTTGTGGTCCAGGGTCATGTGTTGCATGTGGTTCCAGGTCACGTTTGCTGTGTTCAGGTCTTGTATTGCTTGTGTTGTTCAGGGTCACGTGTTGCTTGTGGTTGCAGGTCATGGTGTGCTTGTGGTTCCAGGGTCATTGTTGCTTGTATTCCAGGTCATGTGTTGCCTTGTGTTCAAGGGTCATGTGTTTGCTTGTGGTTCAGGGTACATGAGTTGCTTAGTGTTCCAGGGGTCATGTGTTGCTTGTGTTTCCGGGTCATGTGTTGCTTGTGTCCCAGGGTCATGTTTGCTTGTGGTATTTCCAGGTTAAGTGTTGCTTGTGTTCCAGGTCATGTGTTGCTTGTGATTCCAGGATCATGTGTTGCTTGTGTTTCAGGTCATGTGTTGCTTTGTGGTTCCAGTCTTGGTGGTTTGCCTCGTGTTCCCAGGTCATGTATTGCTTGTGTTTTCAGGTCACGTGTTGCTTTGTGGCTCAGGGTCTGTGTTGCTTGTGGTTCCAGATCATGTGTGCTTGTGTTTTCAGGGTCAATGTGTAGCATGTGGGTTCCGCCCAGGGTCATGTGTTCCTTGTGTTTCAGGGTCATGTGTTGCTTGTGTTCCAGGGTCATGTGTTGCTTGTGTCCAGGTCATGTGTTTGCTTTTGTTCCACAGGTCATGTATTTGCTTGGTGTTTCCAGGTCATGGTTGTGCTTGTGGTTGCAGGGTCATGTGTTGCTTGTGTTCCAGGATCATGTATTGCTGTGTTTCAGGGTCATGAGTTGCATGTGGTTGCAGGTCATTTGTGCTGTGGTTCCAGGGTAATGAAATTAATGTGTTCTCAGGTCATGTGTGCTTGTGTACCAGTCATTATTACTGTGTTCCAGGGTCATGCGTTGCATGTGGTTGCAGGGTCATGATGCTTGTGGTTGCAGGGTCATATGTTGCTTTATGTTCAAGGTCATGTTTTTGCTTGTGGTTGCAGGGTCAAGTTTTTTTTGCTTGTGTTTCAGGGTCAAGTGTTGCTTATGGTTGCCATGTCATAATGTTGCTTGCAGGAGAGATAGGATAAAGGAAATTGTGTGAGGGTTGACCAAACACATACAACTGAAGTGTGTGGAGCCAGGTGGCCCAGGGGAAGTGTTAACCACCACCTGGATCCCACACTCAGAGTCAACCAGAAGGTGACCACCAAACCTGGACCCACACTCCAGAGTGCAACACAGGAAGGTGACCACCACCTGTGACCACACACCAGAGTACAACAACAGGAAGTGAATCCACCCCTGGACCTACACTTTCCCAGAGTGGCAACCACAGGAAGGTGACCACCACCTGGCCCACACACCAGATGCAACCAGGAAGGTGACCACCACCTGACCACACTCCAGAGTACAAAACAGAAGGTGACCACCATCTGACCACACTCTCAGAGGTTGCAACACAGTAAAGGTGACCACCAACTTGACCCACACTCCAGAGTACAACACAGGAAGGTGACCACCACCTGGACCACACTCCAGAGTGCAACACAGGAAGGTGACCACCACCTGGACCACACTCCAGAGTACAACACAGGAAGGTGACCACCACCTGGACCACATCTCCAGAGTGCAACACAGGAGGTGAACACCATCTGGTCCACAACAACAAAGTGCAACACAGGAAGGTGACCACCAGGTCCAACACAGACCAGAGTGCAACACAGGAAGGTGTCCACCACCTGGTCCACACACCAGAGTGCAACACAAGAAGGTGTCCACCACCTGGTCCACACACAAGAGTGCAACACAGGAAGGTGACCACCACCTGGTCCACACACCAGAGTGCAACACAGGAAGGTGACCACCACCTGGTCCACACACCAGAGAGAAACACAGAAGGTGGCCAACCACCTGGTCCACACACCAGAAATGCAACACAGGAAGGGTGAAACCACCACCTGGTCCACACACCAGAGTGCAACACAGGAAGGTGACCACCACCTGGTCCACACACCAGAGTGCAACACAGGAAGGTGACCACCACCTGGACCACACATCCAGAGTGGCAACTCAAGAAGGTAACCACCACCTGTCACACTCCAGAGTGCAACACAGGAAACTGAACACTTCCTCTTCCCCTCCTGGGGTGATGGTCCCTATATTATTCAGGTGACCTGAGAGTGCAGGTGCAGGGGACATGGAGAGGTAGGAGAACACCTAGGTATTGGTCGTGTGACATTCCCTGTGTAAACCTGTGGCTCACCTGAAGCTAGAGCAGTACACTCAGGGTAATGGATCAACCTGTTTTGTCATCTCTGAGGGAGGCTTCATCTCTACTCACCTCTGAGGGAAGCTGTCATCCCTACTCACCTCTGCGGGAGGTTTTGTCATCCTTACTCACTTCTGAGAGCTGTCATCTCAGCACACCTCAGAGGGAGGCATGTCATCTCTACTTTACCCTGAGGGAGTTGTCATCTCTACTTACCTCTGAGGGGGGGGCTGTCATCTCTACTTACCTCTGAGGGAGGTTGTCATCCCTACTCACCTGTGAGGGAGGCTGTCATCTCTAATTACCACTGAGGGAGGCTGTCATCGTCAGTTCACCTCTGAGGGAGGCAGTCATCTCAGTTCCACCTCTGAGGAGGCTGTCATCTCATATCACCTCTGAGGGAGGCTGTCAATCCCAGCTCACCTCTGCGGGAGGCGTCATCCCCCTACTCACCTCCGATGGAGGCTGTTCATTTCTGCTCACCTCTCGAGAGAGCTGTCTTCTCTACTCACATCTGAGGGAGGTTTTCATCCTCGATTACCTCCGAGGGAGGCCTGTCATCTCACCTTCACCTCAGGAGAGCAAAGCAAATCAGAGCTATTGGTATCATGGAAGAACAGTGACCAACCTGGCAGTATAGCATCAGGTGGGTGTTGATAATCTGGGAGAAGGAGTACCACCTGGCATACAGCATCAGGTGTAGGTGTTGATATCTCTGAGAAGAGTGACCACCTGGCAGTATAAGCATCAGTGTGGTGTTGATAACTGGAGAAAGAGAACCACCTGGCAGTATAGCACAGGTGTGGTGTTATATCTGGAGAAGAGTGACCACCTGGCACATAGCATCAGTGTGGTGTTGTGATAACTGAGGAGGAAGAGTGACCACCTGCACTATAGCATCAGGTGTGGTGTTGATATCTGGAGAAGAGGAGTGACCACCTGGCAGTATTGCATCAGGTGGTGGTGTTGATATCTGGAGAAGAGTGACCACCTGCAGTAAGCATCAGGTGTGTGTTTGAAAAATCTGGGAGAAAGTGACCCAGCTGGCTGTATTGGCATCAGGTGTGGTGTTGATAATCTGGGAGAAGAGTGACCACTGGCAGTACAAGCACAGTGTGGTGTTGATATCATGGGAGAAGAGTGACCACCTGGCAGTACAGCATCAGGTGAGGTTGTTTTGATAACTGGGAGAAGAGTGACCACCTGGCAGTATAGCATCAGGTTGTGGTGTTGATATCTGGGAGAATAGTGGCCTCACCTGGCATAAACAGGCATCAGGTGTAGTGTTTGATATCTGGGAGAAAAGTGACCACCTGCAGTATAGCATCAGGTGTGGTGTTGATATCTGAGAAAGAGTTGACCAACTGGCAGTACAGCACATGGTGTGGTGTTTGAATCTGGGAGAAGAGTGACCACCTGGCAGTACAGCATCAGGTGTGGTGTTTGATATCTGGGATAAGAGTGTCCACCTGGCAGTACAGCAACAGGTGTGGTGTTGATATCTGGAGAAGAGTGCCACCTGCAGTAACAGCATCAGTGTGGTGTGATATCTTGAGAAGAGTGAACGACCTGGCAGTACAGCATCAGGTTGTTGTTGATATCTGGGAGAGAGTGACCACCTGGCAGTACAGCATCAGGTGTGGTGTTGATTTCTGGGAGAAGAGTGACCAACCTTGGCAGTACAGCATCAGGTGTGTGTGATATCTGGAGAAGAGTACCACCCTGGCAGTACAGCATCAAGTTGGAGTGATATCAGGAGAAAAGTGACACACCTGGCAGTACATCATCAGGTGTGGTGTTGATATCTGGGAGAAGATGACCACCTGGCATACACATCGGTGTGGTGTTGATATCTGGGAGAAGAGTGACCAACTGCAGTACAGCATCAGGAGTAGTGTTATATCTGGGAGACGAGGTGGACCACCTGGCAGTATTGCATCAGGTGAGGTGTTGATATCTG
>NC_069417.1:59304329-59328817 GCF_026875155.1 Cherax quadricarinatus | reverse complement strand
ATTTCTTCAAGCGAGGCAGTAACGTGCTAAAAGGCTTCTCACAGAGACATTGGTGTTACTCAACATCTGGAAACTGGTGTAGTCCAACATCTGTAACTGGTGTTAGCAAACTTGTGTACTGGTGAACATCAAAAGGTATACAATACCGACAGGTTGGTAGGTAAGACACAGAGGCAACCGTTAGGCAACTTTATTCCGAACGTTTCGCTACACAGTAGGCTTCTTACAGTCGAATACAGAAAGTAGGCAGAGTAGTAGAGATGTGAAGACGATTTAATCAGTCCATCTACTACTTCAAGGGTGAAGAATGATTACATCGTCTTCACCTCTCTACTGTAGCTGCTGCCTTTCTGATTCGACCTGAAGAAGCCTACTAGTAGGCGAAACGTTTCGTAATAAGTAGTCCCCTCGCCTAAGTGTGTTAACTGGGTTCCTTAAGCATCTGTAACTGGTGTTACTTAACATCTGTACTGGTGTTAGTCCAACATCTGTAACTGTGTTAACCAACGTATGTAACTGGTGGTTAAGTCAACATTTTAACTGTGTTAGTCAACATCTGAACTGGTGTTTAACCAAGTATATAACTGGTGTTATCAACCATCTGTAACTGGTGTTAGTCAACATGTGTAACTGGTTGGTTAATCACCGTATGTAACTGTGTAGTCAACATCTGTAAATGTGTTAGTCACATGTGTAACTGGTGTTTAGTCAACATCTGTGATCACTGTTAGCATTTTGTGACCACTTAACTTACAAGTGTTTCCCAGTAAGACGTTCTCTGGTAACAACTACGGTAACTAACACTAGTGTGTGTATTTAAGCCACTCATTATTTAGTCAACTTACTGTATTAAGCCACTCAATATGTCGCAACTACTGAATTAAAGCCACTCATTATTTAGCAACTACTGTATTAAGCCACTTATTATGTAGCAACTATTGTATTAGCAGGTAAACATCCAGAAATTCAACGTTTAAATTTCCTAGGCTGCATCGTTTGACCAGACTATTCCGGTAGCATGTAGCCGTCTAACATCGACCGGTTTGCTTGTGGTTCCAGGGCATGTGTGCTTGTGTTAACAGGGTCCATGTAGTTGCTTGTGTTTACAGGGCATGTTTTTGCTTGTGGTTTCAGGGTCATGGTGTTGCTTTGTGTTACAAGGTCCATGTGTTGCTTGTGGTTCCAGGTCATGTGTTGCTTGTGGTTCCAGGTCATGTGTTCTGAGTCCAGGGTCATGTGTTGCTGCATTCCAGGTCCATGTTTGCTGTGTTCCAGGGTACATGTGGTTGCTTTGGTTCCAGGGTCATGTGTTGGCTTGTATCATGTGGTCGGTGTTGTTTGGTTCCAGGGTCCATGTGTTGCCTTGTGTTTACAGGGTCATGTGTTGCCTTGGGGTTCAAGGCCAAGTGTGCTTGTGGTTCAGGGTCATGGTTGCTTGTTTTACAGGGTCATGTGTTGCTGTGGTTCCAGGTCATGTGTTGCTTGTATTCCACAGGGTTCATGTTGTTGCTTGTGTTCCAGGGTCATGTGTTGCTTGTGGTTCCAGGGTCATGTGTTGCTTGTATTCCAGTGTCTTGTGTTTGCTTGTGTGTACCAGGTCATTTGTTGCTTGTGGTACCAGGTTCCATGTGTGCTTGTATTCCAGGGTCATGTGTTGCTTGTGTTCCAGGGTCATGTGTTGCTTGTGTTCCAGGGTCATGTGTTTTGCTTGTGTTCCTGGGTCATGTGTATGATGTGTTCCCAGGGTCTTGTGTCTTGTGTCAGGGTCATGGTGTTGCTTGTGTTCCATGGTCATGTGTGCTTGTATTCCAGGGTCCATGGTTTCTTGTGTTCCAGGTCAGTGTTGCTTGTGTTCCCAGGGTCATGTATTGCTTGTTGTTTCAGGGTCATGGTTGCTTGTGGTTGCAGGGTCATAGTGTTTTGCTTGTGTTCCAGGATCATGTATTGCTTGTGTTTCAGGGTCATGTGTTGCTGTGGTTCCAGGGTCATTGGTTGCTGAATTCAGGGTCATGTGTTGCTTGTGGTTCCAAGGCCATGTTGCCTTGTGGTTGCAGGTCATGGTTTGCTTGTGTTCCAGGGTCAATTTAATTAATGTGTCCAGGTCAATGTGTTGCTTATGGTTGCCAAGGTCATGTGTTGTTGTGGTACCAGGGTCATGGTTGCTTGTATTCCAGGTCATGTGTTTGCTTGTGTAGCAGGCATGTGTTGCTTGTGTTCCAGGGTCATGTAATTAAGTGTTTCCAGGGTCATGTTGTTGCTTGTGTTCATCATGTATTACTTGTTTCCAGGTCATGCATGCGTGTGTTGCAGGGTCATGGTGTTGCTTGTGTTTTCACAGGTCATGTGTGCTTTGGTTCCAGGGTCATGTGTGCTTTGTGTTTTCAGGGTCATGTGTTGCTTGTGTTTCCAGGTCATTGTTGCTTGTGGTTCCAGGGACATGTGTTGCTTGTGTTCCAGGTCATGCTTTTGCTTGTGTTTCTGGGTCAGGTGTTTCTTGTGGTTGCAGGGTCATGTTGTTGCTGGTTCCAGGATGCATGTAATTTGCTTGTGTTTTTCCAGGTCATGTGTTTGCTTGTGGTGCCAGGGTCATGTGTTGCTTGTGTTCCAGGGCATGTAATTAATGATGTTCGCATGGGTCATGTGTTGCTTGTGTTCCATTCATGTATTACTTGTGCTCCAGGGTATGCGTTGCCTTTGTGGTTGCAGGGTCATGTGTTGCTTGTGTTCCAGGGTCATGTAATTAATACTGTTCCAGGTCATGTGTTGCTTGTTTCCCAGTCATGTATACTTGTGTTTCCAGGGTCAATGCTTGCATTGGTGTTCCAGTCATGTGTTTGCTGTTGTTCCAGGTCATGTAATTAATGTGTTTCCAGGGTCATGTGTTGCTTGTGTCATCATGTAATTACTTTGTGTTCCAGGTCTGGCGTTGCTTTGGTTGCAGGGTCATATGTTCTTATGGTTGCAGTTCTTGTGTTTGCTTGTGGTGCAGGGTCATATGTCTAATGGTATGCGAAGTCATGTGTTGCTTGTGTTCCAGGGTCATGTGTTGCTTGTATTCATGGTCATGTGTTTGCTGTGTTCCAAGGGTCATGTGTTGCTTGTGTTCCAGGGTCATTGTTGCTTGTGATCCAGGGTCATGTGTTTGCTTGTGTTCCCGGTCATGGTGTTGCTGTGTTCCAGGGTCATGTGTTGCTTGTGTTTCAGGGTCATGTGTTGCTTGTGGTTGCAGGGTCATGTGTTGCTTGTGTTCCAGGATCATGTATTGCTTGTGTTTCAGGGTCATGTGTTGCTTGTGGTTGCAGGGTCATGTGTTGCTTGTGTTCCAGGGTCATGTAATTAATGTGTTCCAGGGTCATGTGTTGCTTGTGTTCCAGTCATGTATTACTTGTGTTCCAGGGTCATGCGTTGCTTGTGGTTGCAGGGTCATGTGTTGCTTGTGTTCCAGGGTCATGTAATTAATGTGTTCCAGGGTCATGTGTTGCTTGTGTTCCAGTCATGTATTACTTGTGTTCCAGGGTCATGCGTTGCTTGTGTTCCAGGGTCATGTGTTGCTTGTGTTCCAGGGTCATGTAATTAATGTGTTCCAGGACATGTGTTGCCTTGGAATCCAGTCATGTATACTTGTGTTCACAGGGTCATGCGTTGCGTGTGTTGCAGGTCATATGTTGCTTATTGTTGCAAGTCATGTGTTGCTTTGTGGTTGCAAGGGTCAATGTTGCTTATGGTTGCGAGGGTCCATGTGTTCTTTGTGTTCCAGGGTCTTTGTTGCTTGTATTCATGGTCAAGTGTTGCTTGTGTTTCCAGGGTCATGTGTTGCTTGTGTTCCAGTGTCAAGTGTTGCTTGTGTTCCAGGGTCCATGTTGCTTGTGTTCCCAGGTCAAGTGTTGCTTGTGTTCCTTGGTCATGTGGTTGCGTGTGTTCAGGTCATGTGTTGCTTTATTCAAGGGTCATGTGTTGCTGTGTTCCAGGTATGTGTTGCATTGCTTGTGTCGCAGGGTCATGTGTTTGCTTGTGTTTCCAGGTCATGTGTTTCATGTATCCGGGTCTGTGGGTCTTGTATTCCAGGGTCAATGTATTTCTGTGTTCCAGGTCATGTGTTGCTTGTGTTCCAGGGTCATGTGTTGCTTGTGTTCCAGGGTCATGTGTTGCTTGTTGTGTTCCAGGGTCATGTGTTGGCTTGTTGTTCCAGGGTCATGTATGTTGCTTGTATCTAGGGTCATGTTTGCTTGGCTCCAGGGTCAGTGTTGCTTTTTGCCTTGTGTTCCAGGTCATGTTGTTGCTTGTGTTTCCAGGGTCATGTGTTGCTTGTGTTCCAGGGTCATGTGTTGCTTGTGGTTCCAGGGTCATGTGTTGCTTGTATTCCAGGTCTGTGTTCTTGTGTTCCAAGGCCTTGTGTTGCTTGTGGTTCCAGGGCCATGTGTTTTGGCTTGTGGGATCCAGGGTCTTGTGTTTGCTTGTGGTTCCAGGGTCATGTGTTGCTTGTGTTCCAGGGTCATGTGTTGCCTGTGTTCCAGTCAGTGTTTGCTTTGTGGTCCAGGGTCATGTGTTGCATGTGGTTCCAGGTCACGTTTGCTGTGTTCAGGTCTTGTATTGCTTGTGTTGTTCAGGGTCACGTGTTGCTTGTGGTTGCAGGTCATGGTGTGCTTGTGGTTCCAGGGTCATTGTTGCTTGTATTCCAGGTCATGTGTTGCCTTGTGTTCAAGGGTCATGTGTTTGCTTGTGGTTCAGGGTACATGAGTTGCTTAGTGTTCCAGGGGTCATGTGTTGCTTGTGTTTCCGGGTCATGTGTTGCTTGTGTCCCAGGGTCATGTTTGCTTGTGGTATTTCCAGGTTAAGTGTTGCTTGTGTTCCAGGTCATGTGTTGCTTGTGATTCCAGGATCATGTGTTGCTTGTGTTTCAGGTCATGTGTTGCTTTGTGGTTCCAGTCTTGGTGGTTTGCCTCGTGTTCCCAGGTCATGTATTGCTTGTGTTTTCAGGTCACGTGTTGCTTTGTGGCTCAGGGTCTGTGTTGCTTGTGGTTCCAGATCATGTGTGCTTGTGTTTTCAGGGTCAATGTGTAGCATGTGGGTTCCGCCCAGGGTCATGTGTTCCTTGTGTTTCAGGGTCATGTGTTGCTTGTGTTCCAGGGTCATGTGTTGCTTGTGTCCAGGTCATGTGTTTGCTTTTGTTCCACAGGTCATGTATTTGCTTGGTGTTTCCAGGTCATGGTTGTGCTTGTGGTTGCAGGGTCATGTGTTGCTTGTGTTCCAGGATCATGTATTGCTGTGTTTCAGGGTCATGAGTTGCATGTGGTTGCAGGTCATTTGTGCTGTGGTTCCAGGGTAATGAAATTAATGTGTTCTCAGGTCATGTGTGCTTGTGTACCAGTCATTATTACTGTGTTCCAGGGTCATGCGTTGCATGTGGTTGCAGGGTCATGATGCTTGTGGTTGCAGGGTCATATGTTGCTTTATGTTCAAGGTCATGTTTTTGCTTGTGGTTGCAGGGTCAAGTTTTTTTTGCTTGTGTTTCAGGGTCAAGTGTTGCTTATGGTTGCCATGTCATAATGTTGCTTGCAGGAGAGATAGGATAAAGGAAATTGTGTGAGGGTTGACCAAACACATACAACTGAAGTGTGTGGAGCCAGGTGGCCCAGGGGAAGTGTTAACCACCACCTGGATCCCACACTCAGAGTCAACCAGAAGGTGACCACCAAACCTGGACCCACACTCCAGAGTGCAACACAGGAAGGTGACCACCACCTGTGACCACACACCAGAGTACAACAACAGGAAGTGAATCCACCCCTGGACCTACACTTTCCCAGAGTGGCAACCACAGGAAGGTGACCACCACCTGGCCCACACACCAGATGCAACCAGGAAGGTGACCACCACCTGACCACACTCCAGAGTACAAAACAGAAGGTGACCACCATCTGACCACACTCTCAGAGGTTGCAACACAGTAAAGGTGACCACCAACTTGACCCACACTCCAGAGTACAACACAGGAAGGTGACCACCACCTGGACCACACTCCAGAGTGCAACACAGGAAGGTGACCACCACCTGGACCACACTCCAGAGTACAACACAGGAAGGTGACCACCACCTGGACCACACTCCAGAGTGCAACACAGGAGGTGAACACCATCTGGTCCACAACAACAAAGTGCAACACAGGAAGGTGACCACCAGGTCCAACACAGACCAAGTGCAACACAGGAAGGTGTCCACCACCTTCCACACACAGAGTGCAACACAAAAGGTGTCCACCACCTGGTCCACACACAAGAAGTGCCAACACAGGAAGGTGACCACCACCTGGTCCACACACCAGAGTGCAACACAGGAAGGTGACCACCACCTGGTCCACACACCAGAGTGCAACACAGAAGGTGGCCAACCACCTGGTCCACACACCAGAAATGCAACACAGGAAGGGTGAAACCACCACCTGGTCCACACACCAGAGTGCAACACAGGAAGGTGACCACCACCTGGTCCACACACCAGAGTGCAACACAGGAAGGTGACCACCACCTGGTCCACACATCCAGAGTGCAACACAAGAAGGTAACCACCACCTGGTCCACACTCCAGAGTGCAACACAGGAAACTGAACACTTCCTCTTCCCCTCCTGGGGTGATGGTCCCTATATTATTCAGGTGACCTGAGAGTGCAGGTGCAGGGGACATGGAGAGGTAGGAGAGACACCTAGGTATTTGTCGTGTGACATTCCCTGTGTAAACCTGGGGCTCACCTGAGCTAGGAGCAGGTACACTCAGGGTAATGGATCAACCTGTTTTGTCATCTCTGAGGGAGGCTTCATCTCTACTCACCTCTGAGGGAGGCTGTCATCCCTACTCACCTCTGAGGGAGGTTGTCATCCCTACTCACCTCTGAGGGAAGCTGTCATCTCAGCTCACCTCTGAGGGAGGCTGTCATCTCTACTTACCTCTGAGGGAGGTTGTCATCTCTACTTACCTCTGAGGGGGGGGCTGTCATCTCTACTTACCTCTGAGGGAGGTTGTCATCCCTACTCACCTGTGAGGGAGGCTGTCATCTCTAATTACCTCTGAGGGAGGCTGTCATCTCAGTTCACCTCTGAGGGAGGCTGTCATCTCAGTTCACCTCTGAGGGAGGCTGTCATCTCATTTCACCTCTGAGGGAGGCTGTCATTCCAGCTCACCTCTGCGGGAGGCTGTCATCCCTACTCACCTCCGAGGGAGGCTGTCATTTCTGCTCACCTCTGAGAGAGGCTGTCATCTCTACTCACATCTGAGGGAGGTTTTCATCTCTATTTACCTCCGAGGGAGGCTGTCATCTCAACTCACCTCAGGGTAGAGCTAAGCAAATCAGGCTATTGGTATCTGGAAGAACAGTGACCACCTGGCAGTATAGCATCAGGTGTGGTGTTGATATCTGGGAGAAGAGTGACCACCTGGCAGTACAGCATCAGGTGTAGTGTTGATATCTCTGAGAAGAGTGACCACCTGGCAGTATAAGCATCAGTGTGGTGTTGATAACTGGAGAAAGAGAACCACCTGGCAGTATAGCACAGGTGTGGTGTTATATCTGGAGAAGAGTGACCACCTGGCACATAGCATCAGTGTGGTGTTGTGATAACTGAGGAGGAAGAGTGACCACCTGCACTATAGCATCAGGTGTGGTGTTGATATCTGGAGAAGAGGAGTGACCACCTGGCAGTATTGCATCAGGTGGTGGTGTTGATATCTGGAGAAGAGTGACCACCTGCAGTAAGCATCAGGTGTGTGTTTGAAAAATCTGGGAGAAAGTGACCCAGCTGGCTGTATTGGCATCAGGTGTGGTGTTGATAATCTGGGAGAAGAGTGACCACTGGCAGTACAAGCACAGTGTGGTGTTGATATCATGGGAGAAGAGTGACCACCTGGCAGTACAGCATCAGGTGAGGTTGTTTTGATAACTGGGAGAAGAGTGACCACCTGGCAGTATAGCATCAGGTTGTGGTGTTGATATCTGGGAGAATAGTGGCCTCACCTGGCATAAACAGGCATCAGGTGTAGTGTTTGATATCTGGGAGAAAAGTGACCACCTGCAGTATAGCATCAGGTGTGGTGTTGATATCTGAGAAAGAGTTGACCAACTGGCAGTACAGCACATGGTGTGGTGTTTGAATCTGGGAGAAGAGTGACCACCTGGCAGTACAGCATCAGGTGTGGTGTTTGATATCTGGGATAAGAGTGTCCACCTGGCAGTACAGCAACAGGTGTGGTGTTGATATCTGGAGAAGAGTGCCACCTGCAGTAACAGCATCAGTGTGGTGTGATATCTTGAGAAGAGTGAACGACCTGGCAGTACAGCATCAGGTTGTTGTTGATATCTGGGAGAGAGTGACCACCTGGCAGTACAGCATCAGGTGTGGTGTTGATTTCTGGGAGAAGAGTGACCAACCTTGGCAGTACAGCATCAGGTGTGTGTGATATCTGGAGAAGAGTACCACCCTGGCAGTACAGCATCAAGTTGGAGTGATATCAGGAGAAAAGTGACACACCTGGCAGTACATCATCAGGTGTGGTGTTGATATCTGGGAGAAGATGACCACCTGGCATACACATCGGTGTGGTGTTGATATCTGGGAGAAGAGTGACCAACTGCAGTACAGCATCAGGAGTAGTGTTATATCTGGGAGACGAGGTGGACCACCTGGCAGTATTGCATCAGGTGAGGTGTTGATATCTGGGATGAAGAGTGACCCGACCTGGCAGTATAGCAATCAGGTGTGGTGTTTGATATCTGGGAAGAAGAGTGACCACCTGGCACTATAGCATCATGTTGGTGTTTGATATCTGGAGAAGAGTGACCACCTGGCAATATTTTAGGTATAGGCATCAGGTGTGGTGTTGATATCTGGGAGAAGAGTGACACCATGGCAGTATAAAGCATCAGGTGTGGGTGTTGATATCTGGGAGAGAGAGTGACCACCAGGCACTATAGCACAGGTGTGGTGTTGATATCTGGGAGAAGAGTGACCACCTGGCAGTATAGCATCAGTGTGGTGTCGATATCTGGGAGAAGAGTGACCACCTCTGGCACGTATAAGCCTCAGTGTGAGATAATATCTGGGAGAAGAGTGACCACTCTGGCAGTACAGCATCAGGTGTGGTGTTGAATATCTGGGAGAAAGAGTGACCACCTGGGCAGTAATTGCATCTTGTGTGGTGTTGATATCTGGAGAAGAGTGACTCACCTGGCAGTACAGCATCAGGTTTGGTGGTTGATATTCTGGGAGAAGAAGTGACCACCTGCAGAACGCATCAGAGTTTGGTGGTTGATATCTGGGAAAAGTGACCACCTGGCATATAGCATCCTGGGTGTTGTGTTTTGATATCTGGGAGAAGAGTGACCACCATGCAGTACAGCATCGAGGTGTAGTGTTGATATCTGGAGAAGCGTGACCACCTGGACAGTATAGCATCAGGTGTGGTGTTGATATCTGGGAGAATAGTGACCACCTGGCAGTACAGCCTCAGGTGAGGTGGTTGATACTTGGAGAAGAGTGACCACCAGCAGTACAGCATCAGTTGTGGTGTTGATATCGGGAGAAGAGTGACCACCTGGCAGTACAAGCAATCAGGGGTGGTGTGATATCTGGGAAAGAGTGACCACGCTGGCAGTACAGCATCAGTGGTGTGAATCTGGTAGAAGAGTACCCCCCTGGCATACAGCATCAGGTGTTGTGTTGATATCTGGGAGAAGAGTGACCCACCTGGCAGTAACAGCATGCAGGTGTGGTGTTGATATCTGGGAGAAGAGTGACCACTGCAGTACAGCATCAGGTTTGGTGTTGAATATCTGGGAGAAGATGACCACCTGGCAGTACAGCATCAGGTGTGGTGTTTGAGATATCTGGGAGAAGAGTGACCACCTGGCATACAGCATCAGGTGTATGTTGATATCTGTAGAATAGTGACCACCTTTCAGTTATTGCAACAGGTGTGGTGTTTGATATCGTGGGAGAAGATGACCACCTGGCCAGTATAGCATCTAGTGTGGTGTTGATATCTGGGAGAAAGAGTGGGAACCACCTGGCCGATAGCATCAGGTGTGGTGTTTGAGACATCTGGGAGAAAGTGACCACCTGGCAGTATAGCATCAGGTGTGGTGTTTGATATCTGGAGAAGAGTGGACCACCTGGCAGTATACATCAGGTGTGGTGTTGTAAATCTGGTAGAAGATTGACCACCTGGCATTACAGCATCAGTGGTGGTGTTGATATCTGGAAAGAGTGACCACCTGGCAGTATACATCAGGTGTGGTGTTGATATCTGGGAGAAGAGTGACCACCTGCAGTACGCATCAGGTGGTAGTTTTATGATTCTGGGAGAAGATGACCACCTGGCAGTATAGCATCAGGTTGTGGTGTTAATATCTGAGAGAAGAGTGACCACCTGGCAGTAACAGCCTCAGTGTGGTGTTGATATCTTGGAGAAGAGTGACCAACTGGCAGTACAAGCATCAGGTGTGTGTTGATATCTGGGAGAAAGAGTGACCCACCTGGCAGTACAGCATCAGGTTTGGTGTTGAAATCTGGGAGAAGAGTGACCACCTGGCAGTACAGCACAGGTGTGGTGTTGATAACTGGAGAAGAAGTGACCACCTGGCAGTACAGCACAGGTGTGGTGTTGATATCTGGGAGAAAGTGACCACCTGGCAGTACAGCATCAGGTGGTGGTGTTGATATCTGGAGAAGGTGACCACCTGGCAGTACAGCATCAGGTGGGTTTTGATATCTGGGAGAAGAGTGACCACCTGGCAGTACAGCATCAGTGTGGTGTGATATCTGGTAGAAGAGTGACCACCTTGCAGTACAGCATCAGGTGGTGTGATGATATCTGGGAGAAGATGACCACCTGGCAGTACATCATCAGTTTGGTGTTGATATCTGGGAGAAGATTGAGGCAGCACTAAAATGAGGGGTGCAATGACACTACTGGCTGCCTGCGTTTCTGATATCATGTTTGCAAAAGGAAGCTTCTGTCATTTTTAACATCTTGTTGGATGCTAGGACCGGGTTGTGTTGAAAATGCTGGACCACCCCAGCAAGACTGTTAGTACTACTATCCAGCCTCCACAAGAACCTGACATACCCCAGCATGACTGTAACTGTACTATCATCTTCCACTAGTAGGCTTGAACACCCGCAGCATGAGCTTCACTGTAACTATCCAGCCTCTACTAGTAGCAGGACACCCTAAGACCATGCTTCTCACCCTGCCCCCACGTACAAAAACTTAGCACAAAGTTCTTGTTAATGGTGAATGAATTAAGCTGGTTGTGAGAGCACTACAAAGCCGTCATAAAACTCTTTTTTGAAGGTCCAGGCTGTACACATCCAGCTTGTTTTTCTCAGCAGCGGTAAAACCATCTTTTCTCCTCCAAGATGATGATAAGGCGGGTGTTGGGGTGCAGTGTACCTCCGTTAATACCGATGGGTTCATAACCCAGAGGTACCGGGTTCAATCATCTGGGTCGTGAAAACAGGGGTGGTGGTTTTTTTTGCTTAATACACACCTGTTACCCTCCCTCCCTAGCGCAGGGTATACCCTGCGCTAGATGGTTTTTATGCGACCGTTGTGAACGTTAACGTTGCTAGATTTAGATTAGATTTTGCCACCGAAGTGGCTAGTTTATTGTGCACCCCATATCCATCCTGTGGACGGACGCGGAGAGCATATGGATCACAAACGGCCTAGAACTAGGCCCCAAAGGTTAACAGGAATACATATGATTTATATCTCATATACTATAGTTTAACATTATCTGTTATCAAGCAAATTTAGGAAATTTGCTAGTAATAGCTGGTATCTTATTTATCATTTAATAAGATATCTTGACATGTAACATAGGTTATTATACTGTCTGTCTCTGTATTCCTCATAAGTGGACAATTAAGCACATATGTTCAAGAAGTTGACCATATGCCTGATCACATAATTTACATTTGTTTGATCATCCCACTGTGTTCTCCCAAACTGCCCAGAAGTACTTGTAACCAAGCCTAAGCCTGGCCACTACAACATTCTAGTCAGTCTGGTTTCACATTGCAAGTTGCTCCATAAACATACGATATCTACGTTCTATGTTTCATAGTGGGTTATAGATCTACTCAGCTTCTAACTGCATTCCTAAAACAATCATTTTCATTATATTACTTCTCTCCTAATAATATTCTAATGCTAGACACACAGTGTATACCAAAGTTATATTCTACATTCTCCATCTCCGATACTCCTCTTGCTATCATATCAACTTTAACATGAAGGAGTCATCCAATGTGTGATGGGTCCATATCAATTGTACATTAATTCCTTTGTCCCTAAGTTTTGAGTATCTATACCTGCTTCCCAATGAGCATGTTGTTGGAGTCATTATATAGTTCAAGAGCCTTCAGTGATGACATAACTCAGTATGATGAAAGAGTCAAGCTCAGTGTCATATGTTAGCTTTAAGCGCCATTAATATTGCAAACAATTCAGTTTGCAGTGTCGACGCCCATTGTTATTCTTATGCTAACGCAACAAATTTATTATCGTTTCTTACTAGGGAGGTGCAACAAGAGCAGATGCAGCCCTGCCAGAAGACTCCGTTTAGATCCATCGTGTTATATGTTCTGTGATGTGGTTTACAATAAATTTACCGTCCTTCTGTTGTATAGTTGTTCAAGACTGGAAACTGAATACCTCACCTTGTGTCTTCAACCTTCTCAATGCGATGTATGTGTGTGGTTTGGATCAATTAATTGAGCAATAAAGAGTGCACTCAGTGTGTAGGTCGCTCCTCCGTACACTTAATGAAAAACATCTAGACTTGCATGTTTTGCTTGCGCATGTTGCTGACCTCAGCAGATTAGACACATTGCGACACTGTTTATCTTATTGTATAACGTTTCGCGATCCAGTGCTTTAAATCAGTACAAATTCATTCTCAGTAGTAGTTAACCAGTTACCAGTAACCAGTGTACCAAGAGTGACTCACACAACCGTCTCTGCGTGAATCACGTCTGTATTCATATTGTGCTGACCACAACAGAATTTCAAACACCCCCTCACAATGGGTACTGGGGTTTAGTTAGTCTATGAAGAGAGCAAGGAGGGGCAGGCCCCGGCTGTTTGGCTTTGATTTCCCACATTATCCTAATATACGTACTTCCAGCCTACGTTAGTATTTCTTTTAACCCTATCCACGTGTTCGAACCCCACCTGATAAATGTGGCAACGGGTGGGAGCGAGGATTTTAGCTTTTAAGGGTATTTCAAGATGTTAGAAGACTGTTTTGGAGTAGCCGGGCGGGTCAAAAAGGTGAACTTACTAGCTGCTTACCCTCACCACCACCATCCACCCTGTAAACCCAGCCTGCTAGCCTGTTGCAGCTGTTTTTCAAGCTTCTGGCATAGTTCATGTGCTAATTGCTTCAATCTCCGAGTGTTGAACCCGGATTTTGCAATTACAAGCCCCAGTCAGTAACCAGACTGTGGAAGTGAACGCTAGTCATCCTGAGCCTACCATCCAGCTGTCTCCTGTCATCCACCTGCTCCTTCATGCTGTGTGCATCGTTACCCGCATACCATGTCATCCATTCTCGTGGGTTAAGCCATTAGCCAACCCAGTCGTCAAACCCAGCTGAGAGAGAGAAGTAAAGCCACGCAAGTTCCTCAGAAGTATTGTCTAATGTAATCGCTTTGTGCTCCCTGTTGGATGCTAAGAGTGTTCTTCACCATGACCCTGTGGATAGAGTGGCCTACAACCACCTTCGGTGAGTGGTGAGAAGTGCGTGGGCATTGAAGAGCACAGGGCCGTTCTGATGCGCCCCCCCACCCACCACCACTCTACACACACCACCACAAGGCCCCGAGGCCTGGTGGCTAAAGCTCCCGCTTCACACACGGAGGGCCCGGGTTCGATTCCCGGCGGGTGGAAACATTTCGACAACTTTCCTTACACCTGTTGTCCTGTTCACCTAGGCATAAATAGTACCTGGGTGTTAGTCGACTGGTGGGGTCCACCTGGGGACAAGATCAAGGACTCCCAATGGAAAAAAAGTTAGACAGTCCCTCGTTGACGCACTGACTTCTGGGTTATCCTGGGTGGCTAACCCTCCGGGGTTAAAAATCCGAACGAAATCTTACCACCCCACCACCATCCATCCACTCTCATCTATACCTGTGGCTTGTTTGCACCCTTGTACCGGGGTCCTAATACTTGTTTTGGCTCACGATAATTGGTCAAGATGTAGCTGAGCACCAACGATAAAGCCAGTTATTGAGTTCACCGAGAAAGCGCATTTCTTCCGACACAGTGAGTGTAGAGGCGTCAGTCATCACCGCGCAGGACATACCTTCGACAACCTACCCTCGTCCACCTATCACCGTTCGACCACTCCAGACTTCCATAATTTTCTGTTTTAGAGACATTTTCATGCATTTAAAGACATCTGCGTGTGTGAGACATTATAGTGAAATTTTCTTGTGTACATCTAAGCCTTTGTTTTCAGTGGAGCTCCAGTGTTTCTTGTCTCATTATTTTTTCGCAATATTTTTCAGTGTTATTTCGCTCATCTCATATCTTTTATCTGTGTTGTTTTTTTTAAATGCTACTCTCTGTCCTTAGTAAGTATTATTGTGTAGTGGTACCAGTCAGTCACTCCGTGTGAAGTGATTCATAAATTTTTTTGTATTCTTTCAGCATTGTATTCTCCATAATTGTCAATTGTATTTCATGCAGTGATATTCACACAGTATACCAAATTATCCATTTATTTCTACTATTTGGTACCTTTTTTCATATGTCACAGTGTCTCATTCCTCTAATTTTTTTTCGCAGACATGTGTACCATTATTTTTGCCACAAATTTTGTCGTATCAGTCACAGCAAGATTTTTGTTGTAAGAATAAAACTAAAATAAATAATACGTGATTAAGTGTTGTGTGGCCCTGCCACTTGTAAGTGTGTGTGCCCCCGCCACTTGTAAGTGTTACACTTCCGTTTGTTCCTTTGTTTATTTTATTCATATTGGTTCATATTTCTTTGAACAAATTCACTCTTGATGTAATTTCAATTACTTCTTTATAAACGTAAAGTGTTCTCTTTCAACCCTGTTTGGTAAATTGTTTTGTCTAATCTACAATTAAGAGTTAAAAGTTTTCATCATTTTTCTTCATATTTTTATTTTATTATTTTAACCTGAGTTTTCCCAGTGAGACTTTATTTATTGCAGTGAATTTTCTAACAACCTTAATTTGTTGCACTTGTCTGCAGTGAATTTATTTTGTTGAACTTGTTTCAGCAGTGAATTATTTTCTTTATTGATATTTTTATGCATTATATTCTCAGTTTTATTAATGGCATCCTGTTTTTCATTTTATTAATTTTTCCTTGATGTTGTCTTTGCATATATTATAATTTTGTTTATGCATATCTTAAAAATATTTAAATCCAGTTAACAATTTAGTGATTTTATATTATATTTTTACATTGATTTAAAATTTTATTAATTAATTCCTTTATTAGCAAGAGTAAAAAGACAGCTCATTTTGCATTTAATTCAGTCTCCAGTAATATTTTTACTTGTATATTTCAATGTAATTTTTTTTTCTTGGCCAATAGTCCTTTACATTGAGTTGTCCTTCCTCTTGTTCATTATTTTTGCCTTATTTGTTCTCGTGCAACTTCTTTGCCATTATGTCTCACATACCTCAAGTGATACTTAAGTGAATGTCGACACTCAGACCTCTCAGGCTACGCTGCGCTGGTCATCAGTCCGCTCACAGTTTCTTCTTATTAACCGACTGACAGACCGAACCAGACACTGAGAGTACTATAGTTTATACTCGATTCCCTTGATGTGTTTACCCTTTATTCAATGGGCCATGTACAAAGACTTGAAGCATGGTTATACTAGCCATACGTTCTCGTGCTAATGCTCTAGTTGAAGTCCTCCTTTCAGAGAAAGTCTTATCAGACTTGCTAAAGAAGCCTCTTCATCGATCCCCAGACTGCAGTTCACGTTGTTGAACCCTTGATATCGAGACCTTCAGGAATCTTACTAAGGTCCCAATAAGATGAACTGATTCGTTCTTATCCACCACCCCTTATTATGTACCAGTTAAAACAGCTGATCCATATGTCGTTCTTCGGGAACTATTGAATGCGCACCCATGACTAATGAATCGTTGAGTGCCTTTGCTGTTAGATTAGACAAACTTTTATCAACAATTTATCAATGCTGTCCATCCTCAGCTTATGTCCTGACGAGGTTAAACCATTCACAGAACACGACGTGTTTGCCTAAAATAGCACTTTTGAAGCAATTAAAGAACTAATGCCACCTGCTTCCGTGTTGCTTATGAGGCGAACCTCCAACTATTTCTTCAAGCGAGGCAGTAACGTGCTAAAAGGCTTCTCACAGAGACATTGGTGTTACTCAACATCTGGAAACTGGTGTAGTCCAACATCTGTAACTGGTGTTAGCAAACTTGTGTACTGGTGAACATCAAAAGGTATACAATACCGACAGGTTGGTAGGTAAGACACAGAGGCAACCGTTAGGCAACTTTATTCCGAACGTTTCGCTACACAGTAGGCTTCTTACAGTCGAATACAGAAAGTAGGCAGAGTAGTAGAGATGTGAAGACGATTTAATCAGTCCATCTACTACTTCAAGGGTGAAGAATGATTACATCGTCTTCACCTCTCTACTGTAGCTGCTGCCTTTCTGATTCGACCTGAAGAAGCCTACTAGTAGGCGAAACGTTTCGTAATAAGTAGTCCCCTCGCCTAAGTGTGTTAACTGGGTTCCTTAAGCATCTGTAACTGGTGTTACTTAACATCTGTACTGGTGTTAGTCCAACATCTGTAACTGTGTTAACCAACGTATGTAACTGGTGGTTAAGTCAACATTTTAACTGTGTTAGTCAACATCTGAACTGGTGTTTAACCAAGTATATAACTGGTGTTATCAACCATCTGTAACTGGTGTTAGTCAACATGTGTAACTGGTTGGTTAATCACCGTATGTAACTGTGTAGTCAACATCTGTAAATGTGTTAGTCACATGTGTAACTGGTGTTTAGTCAACATCTGTGATCACTGTTAGCATTTTGTGACCACTTAACTTACAAGTGTTTCCCAGTAAGACGTTCTCTGGTAACAACTACGGTAACTAACACTAGTGTGTGTATTTAAGCCACTCATTATTTAGTCAACTTACTGTATTAAGCCACTCAATATGTCGCAACTACTGAATTAAAGCCACTCATTATTTAGCAACTACTGTATTAAGCCACTTATTATGTAGCAACTATTGTATTAGCAGGTAAACATCCAGAAATTCAACGTTTAAATTTCCTAGGCTGCATCGTTTGACCAGACTATTCCGGTAGCATGTAGCCGTCTAACATCGACCGGTTTGCTTGTGGTTCCAGGGCATGTGTGCTTGTGTTAACAGGGTCCATGTAGTTGCTTGTGTTTACAGGGCATGTTTTTGCTTGTGGTTTCAGGGTCATGGTGTTGCTTTGTGTTACAAGGTCCATGTGTTGCTTGTGGTTCCAGGTCATGTGTTGCTTGTGGTTCCAGGTCATGTGTTCTGAGTCCAGGGTCATGTGTTGCTGCATTCCAGGTCCATGTTTGCTGTGTTCCAGGGTACATGTGGTTGCTTTGGTTCCAGGGTCATGTGTTGGCTTGTATCATGTGGTCGGTGTTGTTTGGTTCCAGGGTCCATGTGTTGCCTTGTGTTTACAGGGTCATGTGTTGCCTTGGGGTTCAAGGCCAAGTGTGCTTGTGGTTCAGGGTCATGGTTGCTTGTTTTACAGGGTCATGTGTTGCTGTGGTTCCAGGTCATGTGTTGCTTGTATTCCACAGGGTTCATGTTGTTGCTTGTGTTCCAGGGTCATGTGTTGCTTGTGGTTCCAGGGTCATGTGTTGCTTGTATTCCAGTGTCTTGTGTTTGCTTGTGTGTACCAGGTCATTTGTTGCTTGTGGTACCAGGTTCCATGTGTGCTTGTATTCCAGGGTCATGTGTTGCTTGTGTTCCAGGGTCATGTGTTGCTTGTGTTCCAGGGTCATGTGTTTTGCTTGTGTTCCTGGGTCATGTGTATGATGTGTTCCCAGGGTCTTGTGTCTTGTGTCAGGGTCATGGTGTTGCTTGTGTTCCATGGTCATGTGTGCTTGTATTCCAGGGTCCATGGTTTCTTGTGTTCCAGGTCAGTGTTGCTTGTGTTCCCAGGGTCATGTATTGCTTGTTGTTTCAGGGTCATGGTTGCTTGTGGTTGCAGGGTCATAGTGTTTTGCTTGTGTTCCAGGATCATGTATTGCTTGTGTTTCAGGGTCATGTGTTGCTGTGGTTCCAGGGTCATTGGTTGCTGAATTCAGGGTCATGTGTTGCTTGTGGTTCCAAGGCCATGTTGCCTTGTGGTTGCAGGTCAT
This sequence comes from Cherax quadricarinatus, assembly GCF_026875155.1. Classification (NCBI taxonomy): domain Eukaryota; kingdom Metazoa; phylum Arthropoda; class Malacostraca; order Decapoda; family Parastacidae; genus Cherax; species Cherax quadricarinatus. The sequence continues at coordinate 59,310,370 of NC_069417.1, read as the reverse complement.
GGTTTGCTTGTGTTCCAGGGTCAATTTAATTAATGTGTCCAGGTCAATGTGTTGCTTATGGTTGCCAAGGTCATGTGTTGTTGTGGTACCAGGGTCATGGTTGCTTGTATTCCAGGTCATGTGTTTGCTTGTGTAGCAGGCATGTGTTGCTTGTGTTCCAGGGTCATGTAATTAAGTGTTTCCAGGGTCATGTTGTTGCTTGTGTTCATCATGTATTACTTGTTTCCAGGTCATGCATGCGTGTGTTGCAGGGTCATGGTGTTGCTTGTGTTTTCACAGGTCATGTGTGCTTTGGTTCCAGGGTCATGTGTGCTTTGTGTTTTCAGGGTCATGTGTTGCTTGTGTTTCCAGGTCATTGTTGCTTGTGGTTCCAGGGACATGTGTTGCTTGTGTTCCAGGTCATGCTTTTGCTTGTGTTTCTGGGTCAGGTGTTTCTTGTGGTTGCAGGGTCATGTTGTTGCTGGTTCCAGGATGCATGTAATTTGCTTGTGTTTTTCCAGGTCATGTGTTTGCTTGTGGTGCCAGGGTCATGTGTTGCTTGTGTTCCAGGGCATGTAATTAATGATGTTCGCATGGGTCATGTGTTGCTTGTGTTCCATTCATGTATTACTTGTGCTCCAGGGTATGCGTTGCCTTTGTGGTTGCAGGGTCATGTGTTGCTTGTGTTCCAGGGTCATGTAATTAATACTGTTCCAGGTCATGTGTTGCTTGTTTCCCAGTCATGTATACTTGTGTTTCCAGGGTCAATGCTTGCATTGGTGTTCCAGTCATGTGTTTGCTGTTGTTCCAGGTCATGTAATTAATGTGTTTCCAGGGTCATGTGTTGCTTGTGTCATCATGTAATTACTTTGTGTTCCAGGTCTGGCGTTGCTTTGGTTGCAGGGTCATATGTTCTTATGGTTGCAGTTCTTGTGTTTGCTTGTGGTGCAGGGTCATATGTCTAATGGTATGCGAAGTCATGTGTTGCTTGTGTTCCAGGGTCATGTGTTGCTTGTATTCATGGTCATGTGTTTGCTGTGTTCCAAGGGTCATGTGTTGCTTGTGTTCCAGGGTCATTGTTGCTTGTGATCCAGGGTCATGTGTTTGCTTGTGTTCCCGGTCATGGTGTTGCTGTGTTCCAGGTCATGTGTTGCTTGTGTTTCAGGGTCAGTGTTGCTGTGTTGCAGGGTCATGTAATTGCTTGTGTTCCAGGATCATGTATTGCTTGTGTTTCAGGGTCATGTGTTGCTTGTGGTTGCAGGGTCATGTGTTGCTTGTGTTCCAGGGTCATGTAATTAATGTGTTCCAGGGTCATGTGTTGCTTGTGTTCCAGTCATGTATTACTTGTGTTCCAGGGTCATGCGTTGCTTGTGGTTGCAGGGTCATGTGTTGCTTGTGTTCCAAGGTCATGTAATTAATTTGTTCCAGGGTCATGTGTTGCTTTGTTCCAGTCATTAATTACTTGTGTTCCAGGGTCATGCGTTGCTTGTGTTCCAGGGTCATGTGTTGCTTGTGTTCCAGGGTCATGTAATTAATGTGTTCCAGGACATGTGTTGCCTTGGAATCCAGTCATGTATACTTGTGTTCACAGGGTCATGCGTTGCGTGTGTTGCAGGTCATATGTTGCTTATTGTTGCAAGTCATGTGTTGCTTTGTGGTTGCAAGGGTCAATGTTGCTTATGGTTGCGAGGGTCCATGTGTTCTTTGTGTTCCAGGGTCTTTGTTGCTTGTATTCATGGTCAAGTGTTGCTTGTGTTTCCAGGGTCATGTGTTGCTTGTGTTCCAGTGTCAAGTGTTGCTTGTGTTCCAGGGTCCATGTTGCTTGTGTTCCCAGGTCAAGTGTTGCTTGTGTTCCTTGGTCATGTGGTTGCGTGTGTTCAGGTCATGTGTTGCTTTATTCAAGGGTCATGTGTTGCTGTGTTCCAGGTATGTGTTGCATTGCTTGTGTCGCAGGGTCATGTGTTTGCTTGTGTTTCCAGGTCATGTGTTTCATGTATCCGGGTCTGTGGGTCTTGTATTCCAGGGTCAATGTATTTCTGTGTTCCAGGTCATGTGTTGCTTGTGTTCCAGGGTCATGTGTTGCTTGTGTTCCAGGGTCATGTGTTGCTTGTTGTGTTCCAGGGTCATGTGTTGGCTTGTTGTTCCAGGGTCATGTATGTTGCTTGTATCTAGGGTCATGTTTGCTTGGCTCCAGGGTCAGTGTTGCTTTTTGCCTTGTGTTCCAGGTCATGTTGTTGCTTGTGTTTCCAGGGTCATGTGTTGCTTGTGTTCCAGGGTCATGTGTTGCTTGTGGTTCCAGGGTCATGTGTTGCTTGTATTCCAGGTCTGTGTTCTTGTGTTCCAAGGCCTTGTGTTGCTTGTGGTTCCAGGGCCATGTGTTTTGGCTTGTGGGATCCAGGGTCTTGTGTTTGCTTGTGGTTCCAGGGTCATGTGTTGCTTGTGTTCCAGGGTCATGTGTTGCCTGTGTTCCAGTCAGTGTTTGCTTTGTGGTCCAGGGTCATGTGTTGCATGTGGTTCCAGGTCACGTTTGCTGTGTTCAGGTCTTGTATTGCTTGTGTTGTTCAGGGTCACGTGTTGCTTGTGGTTGCAGGTCATGGTGTGCTTGTGGTTCCAGGGTCATTGTTGCTTGTATTCCAGGTCATGTGTTGCCTTGTGTTCAAGGGTCATGTGTTTGCTTGTGGTTCAGGGTACATGAGTTGCTTAGTGTTCCAGGGGTCATGTGTTGCTTGTGTTTCCGGGTCATGTGTTGCTTGTGTCCCAGGGTCATGTTTGCTTGTGGTATTTCCAGGTTAAGTGTTGCTTGTGTTCCAGGTCATGTGTTGCTTGTGATTCCAGGATCATGTGTTGCTTGTGTTTCAGGTCATGTGTTGCTTTGTGGTTCCAGTCTTGGTGGTTTGCCTCGTGTTCCCAGGTCATGTATTGCTTGTGTTTTCAGGTCACGTGTTGCTTTGTGGCTCAGGGTCTGTGTTGCTTGTGGTTCCAGATCATGTGTGCTTGTGTTTTCAGGGTCAATGTGTAGCATGTGGGTTCCGCCCAGGGTCATGTGTTCCTTGTGTTTCAGGGTCATGTGTTGCTTGTGTTCCAGGGTCATGTGTTGCTTGTGTCCAGGTCATGTGTTTGCTTTTGTTCCACAGGTCATGTATTTGCTTGGTGTTTCCAGGTCATGGTTGTGCTTGTGGTTGCAGGGTCATGTGTTGCTTGTGTTCCAGGATCATGTATTGCTGTGTTTCAGGGTCATGAGTTGCATGTGGTTGCAGGTCATTTGTGCTGTGGTTCCAGGGTAATGAAATTAATGTGTTCTCAGGTCATGTGTGCTTGTGTACCAGTCATTATTACTGTGTTCCAGGGTCATGCGTTGCATGTGGTTGCAGGGTCATGATGCTTGTGGTTGCAGGGTCATATGTTGCTTTATGTTCAAGGTCATGTTTTTGCTTGTGGTTGCAGGGTCAAGTTTTTTTTGCTTGTGTTTCAGGGTCAAGTGTTGCTTATGGTTGCCATGTCATAATGTTGCTTGCAGGAGAGATAGGATAAAGGAAATTGTGTGAGGGTTGACCAAACACATACAACTGAAGTGTGTGGAGCCAGGTGGCCCAGGGGAAGTGTTAACCACCACCTGGATCCCACACTCAGAGTCAACCAGAAGGTGACCACCAAACCTGGACCCACACTCCAGAGTGCAACACAGGAAGGTGACCACCACCTGTGACCACACACCAGAGTACAACAACAGGAAGTGAATCCACCCCTGGACCTACACTTTCCCAGAGTGGCAACCACAGGAAGGTGACCACCACCTGGCCCACACACCAGATGCAACCAGGAAGGTGACCACCACCTGACCACACTCCAGAGTACAAAACAGAAGGTGACCACCATCTGACCACACTCTCAGAGGTTGCAACACAGTAAAGGTGACCACCAACTTGACCCACACTCCAGAGTACAACACAGGAAGGTGACCACCACCTGGACCACACTCCAGAGTGCAACACAGGAAGGTGACCACCACCTGGACCACACTCCAGAGTACAACACAGGAAGGTGACCACCACCTGGACCACACTCCAGAGTGCAACACAGGAGGTGAACACCATCTGGTCCACAACAACAAAGTGCAACACAGGAAGGTGACCACCAGGTCCAACACAGACCAAGTGCAACACAGGAAGGTGTCCACCACCTTCCACACACAGAGTGCAACACAAAAGGTGTCCACCACCTGGTCCACACACAAGAGTGCAACACAGGAAGGTGACCACCACCTGGTCCACACACCAGAGTGCAACACAGGAAGGTGACCACCACCTGGTCCACACACCAGAGAGAAACACAGAAGGTGGCCAACCACCTGGTCCACACACCAGAAATGCAACACAGGAAGGGTGAAACCACCACCTGGTCCACACACCAGAGTGCAACACAGAAGGTGACCACCACCTGTCCACACACCAAGAGGCAACACAGGAAGGTGACCACCACCTGGACCACACATCCAGAGTGGCAACTCAAGAAGGTAACCACCACCTGTCACACTCCAGAGTGCAACACAGGAAACTGAACACTTCCTCTTCCCCTCCTGGGGTGAATGGTCCCTATATTATTCAGTGACCTGATTTCGTTAAAATTTGCGACGACCCCCTAGTTTTCTTGGGGGCGGGAAAATTTTAATAGGTGATATGATTTTTAAAAAAATAAAATGAGAAAAAATTTGGGGTTTCCCTGTGTGAAGATAGAACCTACACCTAACAACCCCCAAGGTCTCACCGGCGGTGTAAAGATTGGGGGACCCCCCGGGGGAGGTTGGGGGGTAAGCTAAGGAGGGAGGGGGTCCCGCGACAGGAGGTTTGGGGGGACAGCCCCAGGGTTGAAGGACCCGACGGGAGGTTTGGGTGTACGCCACGTGGGGTTGGGGACACCGCGGGGTTTTTGAGGGGGGTACGCTGACTGGATGGTTGGGGAGGTACGCGACATGGATGGTTAGGGAGGACAGCCGACATGGATGGTTGAAGGAGGTACACCCACGTGGATGGTTGAGGGAGGTCAGCCCCCCTTGAGGTTTTGGGGGGGACAGCCGCTTTGTGGTTGAGGAGGTCACCGCATGGAAAAAGCAGAGCGAACTTGCAGGAAAAGCAATTGGACCGTTTCGCCCAAGAATTTTTTAATTTTTGAGAAAATTTTTCCGAAGCCAGTAATCGAAAAGTGAGAACTTGAGAAAACACTCGGGAATATTTATTGTGGGCCGAACCTTTAAAAAAAGTAGCACGAACTGCGGGGGTTTTTTCCCCGTTTTGTTAAAAGCAAAAGCAAATACTCGGGGCTAGTGAAGCAGACTGGGGGAAGCGGCTGGGCAAGGGTAAAAACGGCTTGGGAAGGGACTCACACCAACCCACGTTTTTCTTATTTTATTACTATCAAAGAAATTTTCGTAAAATTACATGGCCTGTTTTCATGCGCGTCGCGTTTTGGGGGTTTTGCATGTACTCACTGTTTTATGGTTGAGGGGCATTCTGCTCCCCGGCCCCGCCTCTTCCTGGCGCTACTAATCACTCTCTCCCGCCCTGACTTTTTCAAACTTGTCTTTAAACTATGTAAGGTTTTTCCCGCCTCCATACCCCCTCCGACCTTAGACTGAAAAAATACTTCAAAAATCCCTTTACTCTCGAGTCTTCATTTCCAATTGGACCCCGTGTTTTTTTTTGTCCCCTCTCTGCAACATCCTTCTCTGTCCACCTTGTCAATTCCTCGCAGAATTTTATTCGTTATCATGTCCCCCCCTAAACCCCCCTGTCCTCCCCGTGTCGCAGGCCGATTTCCCCTTAACCGTTTCATAAAAATTTCCCTTACTCCCCGGGCTACTCTTTTTGCAAAACCCTTTTACTTTCTCTAATTTTTGAGGCCGACCAGGTGTGGGTTAAAACTAGTGCTGCATATTAGTATGGGCCTGCGTACATGGTGTACAGATTTGAAAGATTCCTTTCTGAGGTGTCAGAACGCTACCTTTGGGTTTGCCAGGCCCCATATGCTGCGCAGTTTTTTTTTTTGATTTGCGCCCCGGGGGGAAG
>NC_069417.1:59294353-59303829 GCF_026875155.1 Cherax quadricarinatus | reverse complement strand
GATTTTCCAAGTGTATATTATGTACCTTTCTCACCTGTGTTCCAGAGAATAGAAATCAAGGGATTTCAACCGTTCCCAGTAATTTAGGTGCTTTATCGTACTTTCAAGTGCCGTGAAAATTCTCTGTACATTCTCTAGGTCTGCAATTTCGCCTGCCTTGGAAGGGGCCATTAGTGTACAACAATATTCCAGCCGAGAGAGAACAAGCGATTTGAAGAGAATCATCATGGGCTTGGCATCCCTAGTTTTGAAGGTTCTCATTATCCATCCTATCATTTTCCTAGCAGATACATTGTTATGATCTTTGAAAGTGAGATCCTCTGACATTATCACTCCCAGGTCCTTCACATTAGTTTCACGCTCTGTTGTGTGGTTGGAATTTGTTTTATACTCCGATGCACTTTCAATTTTCTGAGTTTTCCATATCGTCCCATGACAGGACGGACACCAACAGCCTCACGACAAGACAGTGACACCACAGTGCCATGATTGGACAGTGACACTGCAGTGCCATAACTGGACATGACACCAGCAGCACCATGATTGGACAGTGACACCACCATGATTGGACAGTGACACCAGCAGCACCATGATTGGACAGTGACACCAGCAGTACAATGACTGGACAGTGACACCAGCAGCACCATGATTGGACAGTGACACCATGATTGGACAGTGACACCAGCAGCACCATGATTGGACAGTGACACCAGCAGTACCATGACTGGACAGTGACCGCAGCAGCACCATGATTGGACAGTGACACCAGCAGTAACATGACTGGGCAGTGGCACCAGCAGCACCATGATTGGACAGTGACACCAACAGCCCCATGATTGGACAGTGACATCAGCAGCACCATGACTGGACAGTGACACCAGCAGTACCATGACTGGACAGTGACATCAGCAGCACCATGACTGGACAGTGACACCAGCAGCACCATGACTGGACAGTGACACCAGCAGCACCATGACTGGACAGTGACACCAGCAGCACCATGACTGAACAGTGACACCAGCAGCACCATGATTGGACAGTGACATCAGCAGCACCATGATTGGATAGTGACACCAGCAGCACCATGATTGGACAGTGACACCACCATGATTGGACAGTGACACCAGCAGCACCATGATTGGACAGTGACACCAGCAGTACAATGACTGGACAGTGACACCAGCAGCACCATGATTGGACAGTGACACCACCATGATTGGACAGTGACACCAGCAGCACCATGATTGGATAGTGACACCAGCAGTACCATGACTGGACAGTGACCCCAGCAGCACCATGATTGGACAGTGACACCAGCAGTAACATGACTGGACAGTGACACCAGCAGCACCATGATTGGACAGTGACACCAACAGCCCAATGATTGGACAGTGACATCAGCAGCACCATGACTGGACAATGACACCAGCAGTACCATGACTGGACAGTGACATCAGCAGCACCATGACTGGACAGTGACACCAGCAGCACCATGACTGGACAGTGACACCAGCAGCACCATGATTGGACAGTGACATCAGCAGCACCATGACTGGACAGTGACACCAGCAGTACCATGACTGGACAGTGACACCAGCAGCACCATGACTGGACAGTGACACCAGCAGCACCATGACTGGACAGTGACACCAGCAGCACCATGATTGGACAGTGACATCAGCAGCACCATGATTGGATAGTGACACCAGCAGCACCATGATTGGACAGTGACACCAGCAGCACCATGATTGGACAGTGACATCAGCAGCACCATGATTGGACAGTGACACCAGCAGCACCATGATTGGACAGTGACATCAGCAGCACCATGACTGGACAGTGACACCAGCAGCACCATGACTGGACAGTGACACCAGCAGCACCATGACTGGACAGTGACACCAGCAGCACCATGATTGGACAGTGACACCAGCAGCACCATGATTGGAGTGACATCAGCAGCACCATGATTGGACAGTGACACCAGCAGCACCATGATTGGACAGTGACATCAGCAGCACCATGACTGGACAGTGACACCAGCAGCACCATGACTGGACAGTGACACCAGCAGCACCATGACTGGACAGTGACACCAGCAGCACCATGATTGGACAGTGACACCACCATGATTGGACAGTGACACCAGCAGCACCATGATTGGACAGTGACACCAGCAGTACAATGACTGGACAGTGACACCAGCAGCACCATGATTGGACAGTGACACCACCATGATTGGACAGTGACACCAGCAGCACCATGATTGGATAGTGACACCAGCAGTACCATGACTGGACAGTGACCCCAGCAGCACCATGATTGGACAGTGACACCAGCAGTAACATGACTGGACAGTGACACCAGCAGCACCATGATTGGACAGTGACACCAACAGCCCCATGATTGGACAGTGACATCAGCAGCACCATGACTGGACAATGACACCAGCAGTACCATGACTGGACAGTGACATCAGCAGCACCATGACTGGACAGTGACACCAGCAGCACCATGACTGGACAGTGACACCAGCAGCACCATGATTGGACAGTGACATCAGCAGCACCATGACTGGACAGTGACACCAGCAGTACCATGACTGGACAGTGACACCAGCAGCACCATGACTGGACAGTGACACCAGCAGCACCATGACTGGACAGTGACACCAGCAGCACCATGATTGGACAGTGACATCAGCAGCACCATGATTGGATAGTGACACCAGCAGCACCATGATTGGACAGTGACACCAGCAGCACCATGATTGGACAGTGACATCAGCAACACCATGATTGGACAGTGACACCAGCAGCACCATGATTGGACAGTGACATCAGCAGCACCATGACTGGACAGTGACACCAGCAGCACATGACTGGACAGTGACACCAGCAGCACCATGACTGGACAGTGACACCAGCAGCACCATGACTGGACAGTGACACCAGCAGCACCATGACTGGACAGTGACACCAGCAGCACCATGACTGGACAGTGACATCAGCAGCACCATGACTGGACAGTGACACCAGCAGCACCATGACTGGACAGTGACACCAGCAGCACCATGACTGGACAGTGACACCAGCAGCACCATGACTGGACAGTGACACCACAGCACACCATGACTGGACAGTGACACCAGCAGCACCATGACTGGACAGTGACACCAGCAGCACCATGACTGGACAGTGACACCAGCAGCACCATGACTGGACAGTGACACCAGCAGCACCATGACTGGACAGTGACACCAGCAGCACCATGACTGGACAGTGACACCAGCAGCACCATGACTGGACAGTGACATCAGCAGCACCATGACTGGACAGTGACACCAGCAGCACCATGACTGGACAGTGACACCAGCAGCACCATGACTGGACAGTGACACCAGCAGCACCATGACTGGACAGTGACATCAGCAGCACCATGACTGGACAGTGACACCAGCAGCACCATGACTGGACAGTGACACCAGCAGCACCATGACTGGACAGTGACACCAGCAGCACCATGACTGGACAGTGACATCAGCAGCACCATGACTGGACAGTGACACCAGCAGCACCATGACTGGACAGTGACACCAGCAGCACCATGACTGGACAGTGACACCAGCAGCACCATGACTGGACAGTGACACCAGCAGCACCATGACTGGACAGTGACATCAGCAGCACCATGACTGGACAGTGACACCAGCAGCACCATGACTGGACAGTGACACCAGCAGCACCATGACTGGACAGTGACACCAGCAGCACCATGACTGGACAGTGACATCAGCAGCACCATGACTGGACAGTGACACCAGCAGCACCATGACTGGACAGTGACACCAGCAGCACCATGACTGGACAGTGACACCAGCAGCACCATGACTGGACAGTGACATCAGCAGCACCATGACTGGACAGTGACACCAGCAGCACCATGACTGGACAGTGACACCAGCAGCACCATGACTGGACAGTGACACCAGCAGCACCATGATTGGACAGTGACACCAGCAGCACCATGACTGGACAGTGACACCAGCAGCACCATGATTGGACAGTGACACCAGCAGCCTCATGACTGGACAGTGACACCAGCAGCACCATGATTGGACAGTGACACCAGCAGCACCATGACTGGACAGTGACACCAGCAGCACCATGATTGGACAGTGACACCAGCAGCCTCATGACTGGAGTGTCGGAAGTGACGGCCGTCTTGGCATTTACTGACGTCACGTCAGGTCTGGTTGTCGCACCATAATATTAGATCATGGTGGAGAGGATAGTGCTGTACTATCATGGTGTTGTTCTTACACTCTATTTAAGTTACTTCCATAACTTGCACATTTTTATTGGTTTTATACAAATATAAATGAACGTATATTCGCAGAGAAACCCGTAGGGTTCGTATAGACTGGTAATTTACACACGTTTCTACGTATGGTAATGTGGAACTGTACCTAAATAAACTGAACCCGGTACAATGTCACTTATTTCCATTGGGGTTCTTGTACACTCAGTATTTAATGAAGTAAAGAGAGCCTCAGTTCTATTTTTATGTTTTGTAATGAGAGATAAGGTAGATGAGTGGGGGAGGAGGGAAGGTCATGTCACTAGTCATGTACGTGGCAGTGAAGAGCGCTAACCCTCCCCCTCGGCCGCCGCGGCTACACTGCTGCGTACGTGCAGAGTTTCATGTAGACTGGAGGCTCCGCGAGCGCCAGCCAATCAGCGCATGAGTTTGGCTGCCTCCTGGTGACGTAGCTGGTGACGTCACATGACGTCACAGGGGCCACTGGGTGTGGAGGAGCACCTTAACCTCACCATCACTGCTTCAACACACTATCCTAGCTGCCCACACCTCCAACTACCCACCATACACAGTGTTAATGCGTGGCAGCATCATGCCAACCCTCAGAGTGGCCGCAAATCAATATAGGAGGAATGTAAAAGGAGAGAGAGAGAGATGTGGCGCGCCCCGCCACTATGTGTCACACTCAAATCTTTCTCCAGCAGACAGACACGCAGCCTCTCCTCTCTATCATCTATTGTGCCTCAACTGCACTGCTAAAACTAATTATCCGGCTACTTACCCTATCACTGCAGCCACACGCAGTGCTTACAACCTCCATACCAAGTGCAGTGTAGAGAAAGAGAAGAAAATAAACCGTTAAAGTACCAGAGCTTCTTCCATGCTATGAAAAAAAAACTTCAAAGAAAGTGTTTTTTTTTTTAATGGCAGTTAAAGTGTCATGTTGATAGATAACTTTGCTTTCTTATAGCTGGCAACACAGCCGGCTGTAGCTGGTAACACAGCCGGCTGTAGCTGGTAACAGCCGGCAAGCCAAGAAAACGCGAAAGAAATAAGTGTTGGTGCTCAGGTCTGCGTGTATATGTGAGTTTTTTTGTATTTTATATCCAGTGTTTGTGAGTCTGAGTAGGTCTATAGGCAGGCCTATGGTGGGGACTGCAACTGGTGTGTCTTAGGGACGCGTGAGACGTCCCTGGGATGTGTGAGACGTCCCTGGCATGTGTGAAACGTCCCTGGGATGTGTGAGACGTCCCCGGGGTGTGAGACGTCCCCGGGGTGTGAGGCGCCCCATGATGTGTGAGACGTCACCGGTATGTGTGAGACGTCCCCGGGATGTGAGACGTCCCCGAGATGTGAGACGTCCCCGGGATGTGCGAGACGTCCCCGGGATGTGTGAGACGTCCCCGGGATGTGCGAGGCGTCCCCGGGATGTGCGAGACGTCCCCGGGATGTGCGAGACGTCCCCGGGATGTGCGAGACGTCCCCGGGATGTGTGAGACGTCCCCGGGGTGTGTGAGACGTCCCCGAGATGTGTGAGACGTCCCCGGGGTGTGTGAGACGTCCCCGGGATGTGCGAGACGTCCCCGGGATGTGTGAGACGTCCCCGGGATGTGTGAGACGTCCCCGGGGTGTGTGAGACGTCCCCGGGATGTGTGAGACGTCCCCGGATGTGTGAGACGTCCCCGGGGTGTGTGAGACGTCCCCGGGATGTGTGAGACGTCCCCGGGGTGTGTGAGACGTCCCCGAGATGTGTGAGATATTCCAGCAATGTAATTCTAGTTTTCGTATTGATCACTAGTGGTGCCTTTGGCTCACAAATGAAAGACCCGGGTTCGACCCTGGGGCGGGTGGCGATGTGGGTATATTTCCTTACACCTGTTGTTCATGTTCACCTATCAGTAAATAGGTACCTAGGTGTTTGCCTACCTGGTAGTAGATAGATACCCAGGTGTTCATCTAGCAGGAACTAGGTACTCTGATGTTAACCTGTCAGTGAGTAGGTACCATTCACAGAAAGAGGTGAATAATTACCCCCCTCCGAGTTAATAATCCGTGTTAATTCAACATGTTATTTTAACATGAGACGGAATACGTTTCAGTCATTGTCAAATAATTTGAGAAGCATGTTAAACTGACTTAATTTGTCACATTATGCATAATTTCTTCACTAATATAATAATAATAATAATAATAATAATAATAATAATAATAATAATAATACCAATAATAATTATAATTATAACAATTATTTATTTATTGAATCCTTTGCATAATTTGTAAAATATTTATAAATACTCAGAAAGATTGTTATCTGTTATCTGTTGAGTATGTTTGCTGATGTGTCTTTACTGAGAGCAACGGTGTGTGTTTATGTGTGTAATATTTATGCTGTTTTAATTTTCTTGATTCCCATTATTTCACGAATAAGGATTAATGTTATTCTTGATTAGTGGTGAAGAGGTGACATGCAGTCTTGATGACCCTTCTTTATATGCTTTAATTAAGGCCAGTTGATCAACCTTAGGCGGCATAGGATATATAGGGACGTGTAAATTTCTCAGTATACATGCACCGAGAGTTTAATTCCTAATTTAGGAATTACACAAGAATATAAGAAAGAAGGAACACTGCAGCAGGCCTACTGGCCCATGCGAGGCAGGTCCAAGTCTCCTTCCGGCTCAAGCCAATGACCCAACCTACTCAGGTCAGGTCACATTTACTTGAAGTAGGAGCACGGCATCAGACCTAGTAGCACAAGCTAGTCAGGACCAACTCACACTCGTGTATTTATCTAACCTATTTTTAAAACTACACGTTTTAGCAGCTATGACGGTACTCGGGAGTTTGTTCCACTCATCCACAACTCTATTACCATACCAGTGCTTTCTTATATCCTTCCTGAATCTTAATTTTTCCAACTTAAAACCATTGCAGCGAGTCCTGTCTCGGCTAGACATTTATAGCACGCCATTTACATCTCTATTTACTCCCTTTTTCTATTTATACACCTCAATCATATCTCCCTAATTCTGCGCCTTTCTAGAGAGTGCAGATTCAGGACCCTCAGTCTATCTTCATAGGGAAGATTTCCAATATATGGGATCAACTTTGTCATCCTCCTTTGTACGTTTTCCAGAGCATTTATATCCATTCTGTAATACGGTGACCAAAACTGTGCAGCATAATCTAGATGAGGCCTAACCAAGGATATACTATAGAGTTGAAGAACAACATGAAGACTCCCATTATTTATGCTTCTTGATATGAAGCCAAGGATTCTGTTTACTTTATTGCAAACACTTATGCACTGTTGTCTTGGTTTTAGAATACTGCTAACCAGAGCTCCCAAATCCTTTTCGCAATAAGTAATATTAAGATCTACATTATTTAGTTTATATGTGGCATGGTTATTATTCTGTACAGTGTTTTGAACTTTGCATTTGTCTATATTAAACCACATCTGCCCACATCTGTGGCCCGGTGGCCTGGTGGCCAAAGCTCCCGTTTCACACACGGAGGGCCCGGGTTCAATTCCCGGTGGGTGGAAACATTTCGACACGTTTCCTTACACCTGTTGTCCTGTTCACCTAGCAGCAAATAGGTACCTGGGTGTTAGTCGACTGGTGTGGGTCGCATCCTGGGGGACAAGATTGAGGACCCCAATGGAAATAAGTTAGACAGTCCTCGATGATGCACTGACTTTCTTGGGTTATCCTGGGTGGCTAACCCTCCGGGGTTAAAAATTCGAACGAAATCTTATCTTCCCCGACCACTGCATCAGTCTATTCAGATCTTCCTGGAATGCTCTAATGTCCTCATCAGAATTAATTTGACAGCCTGTTTTGGTGTCATCAGCAAACTTGCTTATATCACTATTTATTCCCACATCTATGTCATTTATGTAGATTGTGTGAACAACAAGGGGCCCCAACACTAACCCCTGTTGAACACCACTCATGATGCTTTCCCACTCTGATTTCTCCCCATTTACACAAACTCTGCTGCCTATCTGTCAGATATGCTTCTATCCAGGCAAAAATTTCGCCTCCTATTCTGTGTGCCTTAATTTTCCTCAGTAGTCTCTGATGTGGGACTCTATCAAAAGCCTTACTGAATTTCATATACACTGTATCATATTCATTACCATGATCGTCCTCCTCAAATACCTTAGTGAAAAAAGTTAATAAATGCATAAGGCAGGAATGCTCTTTTGTAAAACCATGCTGAGAATCGTTGATCAATTTATGCTTTTCAAAGTGGCTATGAATTGCCTCGGCAATTATTGATTCCATAAATTTTCACACTATGAAGGTTAGGCTTATTTGTCTATAGTTCGAAGCTAAGGACCTATTACCTGCTTTGAAAATAGGTATCACATTTGTCATTTTCCACTTATCTGGCATATGCCAGTTTGTAGTGATATGTTGAAAAGATTAGCCAAAGGTTTGCTAAGCTCCTCTTTACATTTCTTTAGAATCCTTGTATACAGTTCATCAGGGCCTGGGGATTTGTTACGTTTTAATTTATCCATTTGTCTAAGGACCATGTCACTTGTGACCCTAATCGTGCATAGTTTATTACTGTCCTGTTTTTATCATTTATTATTTCTTGAATATTGCTAGTATCTAACTGTGCGAAAACTGAGTTGAAGTGTTAAAAACTTTACACATTTCCTTGTCACTGTCGGTGAGCTGTCCCCAGTAACTTTTGAGTAGACCAATCTTGTCCCTGATCTTACTTCTGTATACCTGAAAGAATCCTTTTGGGTTAGTCTTCGATTATTCTCTTGCAACTTTAACCTCATAGTCTCTTTTATTTCTTTTTAACTGAATATATTAATTTTTAACTGTCCCTCTCCTCTTTTGTTTTGCCTATATATACCTCTCTTTTGACCAATGAGATGTTTTAATCTATTGTGTGTCCACTCTGGATCATTTTTGTTTGATCTGATTTCCCTATTTGGAACATAAGTTATCTGAGCAGTTAGAACTATGTTCTGGAAAACGTCATATCAGCAACCATCACCACCTACCTGACCCATAGTCAGGTCATTCCAGTTCATCCTACCCAGGTAATTTCTCAGTCCTATGAAATCAGCCAAACAGAAGTCAGGGACAGAGACTTGATTGCCATTATTAGGGTAATTTCATGATATA
>NC_069417.1:59284353-59291853 GCF_026875155.1 Cherax quadricarinatus | reverse complement strand
AAAGCACCCTTCTGGCAAGACAGTGATGGAATGAATGATGAAAGTTTTTCTTTTTCGGGCCACCCTGCCTTGGTGGGAATCGGCCGGTGTGTTAATAATAAATATATATATATATATATATATATATATATATATATATATATATATATATATATATATATATATATATATATATATATATATTTATATATATATAGTATATATATATATATATATATATATATATATATATATATATATATATATATATATATATATATATATATATATATATATATATATATATATATATATATATATGGCTGGGTACTGAGGTATTGTCCAGTGTGGCTGGTTGTTTAGAGCACTGCGTATCTTGTTCCAGGGTTCGTAGGTTCGAGTCTCCTTCGACCAGAGATTAGTGTGTGGATAGTTCGCCTGTTCTACGAATTTTTAAATTTTAAACACACATACACACACACACACACACACACACACACACACACACACACACACACACACACACACACACACACACACACACACACAAGGACAGGATGTTCCAGGGAGGGGACACAGAAACAAGAGGCCACAATTGGAAGTTGAAGACACAAATGAGTCAGAGAGATAGTAGGAAGTATTTCTTCAGTCATAGAGTTGTAAGGCAGTGGAATAGCCTAGAAAATGACGTAGTGGAGGCAGGAACCATACACAGTTTTAAGACGAGGTTTGATAAAGCTCATGGAGCGGGGAGAGAGAGGGTCTAGTAGCAACCGGTGAAGAGGCGGGGCCAGGAGCTAGGACTCGACCCCTGCAACCACAAATAGGTGAGTACAAATAGGTGAGTACAAATAGGTGAGTACACACACACACACACACACACACACACACAGCTATATATATATATGTGTATATATATATATATATTATATATATATATATATATATATAATATATATATATATATGTATATATATATATATATATATATATATATATATATATATATATATATATATATATATATATATATATGCAAAACAACCACTCTGAAAGAATAGAGAAATTCCAAGCGCTTTTGTGACTACTCACATTATCAAGGAACTATATATATAGTTATATATTATATATAGTTATATATTATCAAGGAACATAGTTCCTTGATAATGTGAGTAGTCACGAAAGCGCTTGGAATTTCTCTATTCTTTCAGAGTGGTTGTTTTGCATATTTTGAAATCACCTGTTTACTGTGATCTTATTGCATATATATATATATATATATATATATATATATATATATATATATATATATATATATATATATATATATATATATATATATATATATATATATATATATATATATATATAACATATATACATATTATATATACATATTATATACATATTATATATATATATATATATATATATATATATATATATATATATATATATATATATATATATATAAATATATATATATATATATATATATATATATATAAATATATATATATATATATATATATATATATTATATATATATATATATATATATATATATATATATATATATATATATATATATAACAACACTGCGACTAGCCAAGGACTCGAACCCATGATATTTTGGCCCGCCTCATGGTGAGGGAAAATCACATGACCCTCTATCCCACAGGACCACCAAATCCTCAAAAACCAAATATCCAGCCAAGCTAGGTGCGTTACCCTTTGTCTGAGGGCGTATGGTGGTGTAGGTGCCTCCGAGCTTGGACGAGCGCTTGGTTCTTGAGGATTTGGTGGTCGTGTGGGTTAGAGTGTCATGTGATTTTCACTCACAATAAAGCGGGCCAAAATATCATGGGTTTGAGTCCTTGGCTAGTCGCAGTGTTGTTATTGATCAATACCACTCGTTCATGGTTACAATAATATAAGATACTGCTTGTTGGCCCGGTGGTCTGGTGGCTAAAGCTCCCGCTTCACACACGGAGGGCCCGGGTTCGATTCCCGGCGGGTGGAAATTCCGACACGTTTCCTTACACCTATTGTCCTGTTCACCTAGCAGCAAATAGGTACCTGGGTGTTAGTCGACTGGTGTGGGTCGCATCCTGGGGGACAAGATTAAGGACCCCAATGGAAATAAGTTAGACAGTCCTCGATGACGCACTGACTTTCTTGGGTTATCCTGGGTGGCTAATCCTCCGGGGTTAAAAATCCGAACGAAATCTTATCTTATCTTATCTTACACCAAACAGGGAGTAGAATGAAATTAGCTCAGAGGCACCCACACCACCTTATGTCCTCATACCAAGGGTAACACACCTAGCTTGGCTGGATGCTTGGTTGTTGAGGATTTGGTGGTCCTGTGGGTTAGAGCATCATGAGATTTTTGCTCACCATGAGGTGGGCCTAAACATCATGGGTTCAAGTCCCTGGCTAGTCGCAGTGTTGTTTTATATATATATATGTCGTGCCAAATAGGCAGAACTAGCGATTTTGGCTTAAATAGCGATGCTCATCTTGCCATATAGGACAATTTAAAATTTGTGTATGCAATAATTTCGCCAAAATCATTCTGAACCTAACGAAAAAAATACATTTCACTGTGTTTGTTTAGTATTAAATTACTGTAAACAAATCTAAAATATATTTAGTTGGGTTAGGCTAAAATAAATTGCGCTTGTTATAATAAGGTTAGGTAAGTTTTCTAAGTTCCTTTTGGTGCAAAATTATAAATTTTTACATCAACATTAATGAAAAAAATATATCTTTAAACGTATAAGAGAAAATTTTAGAAAGGACTTAATTTTAAATGAGTTCTTGCTAATTGACCAGTTTTACATATTCGGCACGACACACACACGCACACACACACACACACACACACACACACACACACACACACACACACACACACACACACACACACACACACACACACCCCACACATACACACACACACACACACACATATATAATACATATATATATATATATATATATATATATATATATATATATTTTATATATATATATATATATATATATATATATATATATATATATATAACATAGGGAGGTACCACCTCTAGAACTGTCGTAGGGACCCTCATCCTCAGAGAAAAGAATAAACTTGCTTCAGGGAAAACTCAAGGTTCTCCCTGAAGCTGTTTGAGAATTTTCTCCTACCACCCCCTATATTTAATTAATATATATTTTATTTAAAGACAAAACACATTGACAAAACATTCACAAAGATATAATAGAAAGTAAAACAACATAGGTAACTCAGAGCTACATCTCGAATACTTCGTCCAGCTCCCCGGCGGTGGTCCGCATGCCCAGAATGCTGCAGGCATTTCCTCTCTGGATCGCAACACTGAGTCTCTGAAAGAGGAAACTGGTCGCCCTGTGGTCCTTGGTTTGCATGATGAGCTTTTCACCCAACTCTTTGAGGAACTTTAGAGCACACTTGCCCCATGCTCCAAGGGTCTCCAACCCTATTGGGATGAAGTTATAGCAAGGGGGAAGGTCTTCATATTTGCGAATCTTCTGGGTCTCCCTGTGGCTGGTAGCTCCACCCCATTCCACTACTGAGTATGGCAAGTAGGTGTCTGCTAATGTGGCAGCCCAGGTGTAGTCCCAGGCAATCTGCTTTCCATCCTTCCAAGGTAGGTAGCATAGTGGCTCCATCAGGACACTTGACTTCCGTCAGACCTCTGTACTTGGGGTTCCCGTTGAGCTGGGCAACGGGCTGTGGCGAGGCTTCTCTTTATGATGTCATTGACCTCCTCATGCCTGGCATACTTCCCTTCTGCTGTGTGGCACACGAGACCATGAAGTCCGAATTGATCAGCTGTCGCCCTGCCGCAAATACACCTATGTTCGGTGAGGATGGGAGCGGCTAGGCGAAGAGCAACACCAATCAGAATGGCCTATGGGTCTAGTCGAGTGCCCAAGGAGGAATTGGGAACAGCTAACAGGAAATATCCTGAGTGTGGTGCCTTCGCTGCCAGGAGACGAGCTTTGTCCATTCCTGAGGCGTTGGAGAGCATTGTGTTAGCGAAGTTTTCCATGATCGGTTTGTCCCAGTGGGACTGTTTATGTTCTTTGGGAGGAGCTGATCTACTGGAGGAATCTGTAAGGGTGTCCCACCGAATCGCTGCTTCAGTAAACCTGGGGTCTTGAGCTCCTACCACGTCTCTCAAGCACTCGGGAACAGTCTTCTTGACTAATGCACTGGAAGCCAAACACAAAGACAGAAAAGCAGGTAAAGCAACATGCGTTGCTTTGCGTACCCCTATACCTCCCAGTCGCACTGGGAGGGTTGCCTGATCCCATTGCTGATCGTCTAGTAACAGATTCAGTGCCTTCTTAAAGGTTGACCCCAGGTGTGCGTCATATTCGTCGAGTGTTGGGTTGTCAAAAGAGGGTGCACACCTCAGGAAGTGAGTCTTGGGATAGTAAGGCACCTTGTGAGGAGATGCAGAGCATCATGGGCATCAAGATTGCTTATTCTCTCTTCCATTCTCATCAGGTCATTCAATTTGTCCTTGAGAACTGTGTCGATGGCCTGGTGACCCAGCGGTGTTCCCAAGAGGGTACTGTTGGACGGAGTGGTAGTAGAGTCTTCTTGGAGGATTCTTCGCACAGCATTGATTATTTCCAGGTTCACCATGATGATTTCACACTTGGAGGGATTGAGGATGAGTCCCAAGCCAGTTGTAGGTCCCTTACCAGCGACTCTTCAGTACCTGCCAGTGTGCCATCATCCAGGTACCAGATGTTGAGCTCGTTGCTTAGGCTGGAAGTTAGTTATCTTACTGCCAAGCAGAAGAGAAGTGGAGCTAGTGGGTCACCCTGCTGAACACCTTCTGATGAGAGAATTTCATGTTCTCCAAACAAAAGTATTGAGGGTTTGCTGTAGCCGGCTGAAATGAAGGAAAAAAGACTGGGGAACCGATCCCGAACAGCTGGCAAGACAGCATCTCTCTTCACCATATTAAAGGCATTTCTAAAATCAAGTTTGACTATGGCCTTGTCTTCTGGTAGGTCCCTGATGTAGGCCCTTGCTGCATGAGCTGCAGCTTCACTGCCTCGAGAGACCCCAAAGCCCAGTTGGTGTGGCTGGAGTAAACTGGCAGCTTCTAGGCGAATGTTTCTTACTGCTGCTTTGGCAACGAGACGGTGAAGAGTGTTTCCAACCGCAATGGGTCTGATTCCCCCATCCTTCTTCTTCAACGCACATAGTGAGGCTCCAAAAAAAGAAAGGTTTAATTTCTTCTGGGATTCGCCTAGCCAGGCAGTTGTTGACGAAAGTTGTTAACTCGGTGAGAAGAATTGATGCAGATGCACCGAGTACTGGATTTACCATCTCTTTGAGGTGCTGAGGTCGAATTCCAGTGTAACCTCCTGCAGATTCTGCTGGAAATGACACAATCGCCTTATAGACTTCCGATTCTGGCTATATATATATATATATATATATATATATATATATATATATATATATATATATATATATATTATATATATATATATATATATATATATATATATATATATATATACATATATATGTCGTGCCGAATATGTAAAAACTGGTCAATTAGCAAGAACTCATTTAATATTAAGTCCTTTCTGAAATTTTCTTTTATATGTTTAAAGATATATTTTTTCATTAATGTTAATGTAAAAATTTTTAATTTTGCACTAAAAGAATCTTAGAAAACTTACCTAACCTTGTTATAATAAGAACAATTTATTTTAGCCTAACCCAACTAAATATATTTTAGATTTGTTTACAATAATTTAATACTAAACAAACGTAATGAAATATATTTTTTTCGTTAGGTTCAGAATGATTTGTCAGCATAGTTGCTGATCCTCCTTTACATGTGTTGTATGCATAGATTAGATGAGCATTATAGTACCATCCATGTGTTTATATAGAACAGTGGTTCCCAAACTTTTTCAGCTTGTTACCCAATTTAACATGCCACATAAAGCATGTTTCCCATTTCACAAAATGTTGTTATTATTGATATATATGGCTAAACGTGAACGTATACAGCCTCGCATACTCTGCTAATCCTAGCAAAACCATTGAAAACGTAAGAACCACACATACATTATATATAAAATTAATAATAGCTACAAATTCACAGTAACAGTGGGTAAATACTAACTATATACTGCACAGGGCAGTACACATACATACCAGCTTATGTCTACCTCGGCTGATGCTCACAGATAAACTGACAGTGTGAAATAGAGGCCGCCTCAGGAAGTGAGTGACACGTACTGGACAGGTCGATCTGGGCTACTGAGTGACTTTTGTCCTGAAGCATACTTATCAAAATACTTTTGGGTTTCCACACACTTAGCTATATATTTCTTCTTTTCTAATACTGTATATTAGTTTTTGATGTTTATTGTTATTTGGTTTAACTTTATTACTTACTTATAATAGGTTTACTTTACAACTTTATATACTAAGACAAAGTTAACAATAATCCTCATACCGGGTACCGCATTGTTTTCTTGATTTTCAGAATTCATAACTTTTTTTCTGTCACCCCTCCATTACCCCCCAAAAATGGTTAAATTACCCCCAGGGGTAATTTACCCCCAGTTTGGGAACCACTGATATAGAAGATCCCTTAGGCCTGTGACTGTATGACGTCATGGGATGCAGCGAGCGAGTGAGACGAGCTACCTCGGCCTCAGACGACGCATAGGCATCATAGAAGGCAGGACACGGCAGGCTGGGCTCCATCTCCCATTACCACAGTCTGACAATAGTGTTACCATCCAACAAGTGAGTTTACCTTATCCATCAATCTCCTACCGAACCCCCACACGACAATTTGGTGGGAGACCTCATCCACTCCACTGGATCAATCCATTCCACCAGTTGAGGAGAAAGACTTAGCTCCCGCTGACTTCCCAGACGAAGTCAAGCGTTTGTTGACGCTGTTGAACAAACGTCGAAAGCCATTGCCTTACCAGGTGAGAAGATGGGTATAAACGAACTTACTGTCCCATCGTATTCCACTTGAACCTGGTACTAGACCTATCTATATACCTGCGTACAGAATGCCTCATTCCCAAGTTGCTGTTGCAGAGGAATTGATCAATCAAATGCTCAATGATGGAGTTATTGCACATAGCAATTCACCCTGGAATGCGCCCCTAATCCTAGTGCCTAAGAAGGATGGCACTTGGCGCCTGGTGATTGACTTTAGGAAGTTAAATGCGAAAACTATTCCAGATCGCTTCCCACTTCCTGTACTAGGTGATCTTTTACGCAATATCGGAGATAACAAAGTCTTCTCGACCCTGGACTTGTTACAAGGGTTTTGGCAAGTCCCTCTTCACGAGGACAGCCAAGAGTTAACAGCATTCTCCACTCTCACAGGCCATTATCACTTCCTTCGAATGGCTTTTGGATTACGATCCTCTCCTATCACATTCTCTAGACTCATGACCAATATCTTTAGAGGTCTTATAGGTAAA
>NC_069417.1:59141853-59279353 GCF_026875155.1 Cherax quadricarinatus | reverse complement strand
GGACGTTATAGTGGGGCACCATGAAGGATGTTATAGTGGGACACCATGAAGGAAGTTATAGTGGGACACCGTGAAGGAACTTATAGTGGGACACCGTGAAGGATGTTATAGTGGGACACCGTGAAGGATGTTATAGTGGGACACCATGAAGGAAGTTATAGTGGGACACCATGAAGTTATAGTGGGACACAGTGAAAGACATTATAGTGGGACACTGTGAAGGACGTTATAGTGGGACACCATGAAGGACGTTATAGTGGGACACCATGAAGGACGTTATAGTGGGACACCATGAAGGACGTTATAGTGGGACATCGTGAAGGACGTTATAGTGGGACACATGAAGGAAGTTATAGTGGGACACCATGATGTTATAGTGGGACACCATGAAGGACGTTATAGTGGGACACTGTGAAGGACGTTATAGTGGGACACTGTGAAGGATGTTATAATCTGACACCATGAAGGACGTTATAGTGGGACACCATGAAGGACATTGTAGTGGGACACCATGAAGGACGTTGTAGTGGGACACCATGAAGGACGTTGTAGTGGGACACCATGAAGGATGTTATAATCTGACACCATGAAGGACGTTATAGTGGGACACCATGAAGGACGTTGTAGTGGGACACCATGAAGGACGTTGTAGTGGGACACCCTGAAGGAAGTGCCGAGTATGCAGCATAGGTTTGTACATATGTGACTGTTGATGGCAGTTATTATGTAAGTTATTACGTAGTCATTTTGTTATTGTAGTTATTATTATGGTTTACTCTGTATTCTTGGGCACAGGACGCTACATATCCTTTATATATCATAGTGAGAAAAGTATGAATATTAACCGTCAATTTAGATGTATGATCCTTGTGGGTTTAGCACTTAGTTGTGATTATTATGGTTCACGAAATCGTAATGACACGATCACGAGTTCTAACCCCGCCTCTGGTATGATTTATGATTATAATAATAATAATAATAATAATAATAATAATAATAATAATAATAATAATAATAATAATAATAATAATAATAATAATAAAATAATAATAGTTAATTTAAATATGAAATATTTTACCTCGATTCCCGAAAGGTTTAGTGCTTCCCGTCATAATTATTTAGAAGACGTGTAGGCTGTACCCTTGTGGGTTTAGTCACCCCATACTCATCTTATGGGTGGTAGTTACCCCATACCCATCTTGTGGGTGACAGTCACCCAACATCCATCTTGTGGGGGGTAGTCACCCCATACCCATCCTACCTGGAGTCTTGCTGGAGGGTATTCCGGGGGTCAATGTCCCCGCGGCCCGGTCCATGACCAGGCCTCCCGGTGGATCAGGGTCTGATCAATGAGTCTGTTACTGCTGGCAACACATAGTCCAACGTATGAACCACAGCCCGGCTGATCCGGTACTGACTTTAGGTATCCAGTCCAGCTCCCTCTTGAAGGCAGCCAAGGGTCTATTGGTAATTCCCCTAATGTCTAGTGGAAGGCTGTTGAACAGTCTTGGGCTCCGGACACTTACTGTGCTTTCTCTTAGTGTACTAATGGCGCCCCTACTTTTCACTGGGGGTATGTTACATCGCCTGCCAAATCTTTTGCTTTCGAAAGGGAGTGATTTCTGTGTGCAGATTAGGGACCCGTTCCTCCAGGATCTTCCAGGTGTAGATTATGATGTATCTCTCTCGCCTACACTCCAGTGAGTACAAGTTAAGTGCTTCCAAGCATTCCCCGTAGTTAAGGTGCTTTATGGAACTTATATGTGCAGTAAAGGTTCTCTGTATATTCTCTAGATCTGCAATTTCACCTGCCTTGATTGGAGATGTTAATGTACAGTAATATTCCAGCCTAGAGAGAACGAGTGATATAAAAAGAATAATCATTGGCTTGGCATCTCATATCTTGAATATTCTCATTATCCATCCTATCTGTTTCCTCGCAGATGTGATCGTGGCACTGTTGTGATCCTTGAAGGTGAGATCCTCAGACATTACTACTCCCAGGTCCTTCACATTACTTTTCTGCACTATTGTGTGATTAGAGTTTGTAGTATATTCAGTTCTAGCTATTATTTCTTCCAGTTTTCCATAACGGAGTAGTTGAAATTTGTCTTCCTTAAACATCATATTGTTCTCCATTGTCCAATGGAAAACTTGGTTTAAATCTTCTTGAATATTTGCCGTGTCCTTAATGGATGACACTCTCATGCTGATCCTAGTATCGTCTGCAAAGGATGACACGGTGCTATGATTTACATCTCTGTCTGTGTCTGATATGAGGATGAGGGCGAGTACTGTGCCTTGTGGAACAGAGCTTTCACTATGGCAACTTCCGATTTAACTGTGCCACTACTCTTTGTGTTCGATTGGTTAGAAAGTTGAAGATCCATCTGCTTACTTTTCCAGTTATCCGTTTAGCACACATTTTGTGTGCTATTACACCATGATCGAACTTGTTGAAGGCTTTTGCAAAATCTGTGTATACTACATCTGCATTCTGTTTGTTTTCCAGTGCATCCAAGACCATATCATAGTGGTCCAGTATCTGCAAAAGGCAGGAGCGACCTGCTCTGAACCCATGTTGCTCTGGATTGTGCAATTGTTGGGAGTCCAAGTGGTTTGCAGTCCTGCTTGTTAGAGCTCTTTCAAAGATTTTTATTATGTGGGACTTTTAAGCTATTGGTCTATAGTTCTTAGCTATTGCTTTGCTGTCACCTGTATGGAGTGGGGATATATACGTTGTTTTTAGTGACTGTGGAATCTCACCTGTGTCTATGCTCCTCCATAGCATACTTAGGGCCCGTGAGAGGGGTTTCTTACATTTCTTAATGACACCGAGTTCCACAAGTCTGGGTCTGGGGCTGAGTGCATGGGCATGTTGTCAATGGTTTTCTCATAGTCTAGTGGAGTTAGGGTTATGTCAGAAATTTGGCATGCATAGACAGGGTTTTGAGGCTCATTCATGAAAAAATGGTTTGGATTGTCTATCTTTAGACTGATTAGTGGTTCGCTGACCACAGAGTCACATCGAGATTTCAGTATCTCACTCATTTCTTTGTTGTCATCTGTGTAGGATCCATCTTATCTGAAAAGAAATATTTCGAATTTCTTTCACTTTCACTAATTGCTTTCAGCTCCTCTTGTCTCGCCTGGATCCTGTATGAATCATTTAACTTAAGCTCAATATTTTCCACTTCCCTGGTTAGAGCTTCCTTTTGTGTTTCAGATAATCTAGCATACTTGAGGATCTCAGTAATTCTTCGTCTTCTCCTGTAGAGGGAGTGTCTCTCTCTCTCTCCCTCTCTCTCTCCAGTTTACTTCTTTTCTTCTTTTTTCTTAGGGCAATATTCCTTGAACATACTTCACCTACCAGGAAGTTGATTTTTTCAAGGCACTGGTTAGGGTCCATGTTATTTAAGATATCTTCCTAACGTGTTTCAGTTAGGACATAGTTTACCTGGTCCCAGTTGATGATGTTCTTGTTGTTGAAGTTGAATTTGGTGAAGGTACTCTCATAGCTATATGCATTTTGCTGATCAGGACCCTTGTGCATGCAAGTCTGGACTTCAATTAGATTGTGATCAGAATTAGTTGTTTTTGATATTATGTTTCTTACTAAGGTCAACTGTGTTCTCCAGTCTTGTTGGCGCCTCTGTCTGTTGACTTAGGGTGTGTTTATTGCAGAAATTCAGCAGTTCATGTGTGTGTGACTTTTCATCTGAGCTACCTCCATTGATTATTTCTGCTACAACATTATTTGCTACAGTCTTCCATTTTGTATGTCCTAGACTGATGTCACCAAGCAGCAAGATGTTTGGAGATGGGGCTGAAAGGTTTTCCAGACAGTAGTCAATTTTCCATAGCTGTTCCTGGTGGCTTATATACAAGCACAATGACTAAGTTTTGGTTCTTGATTTTTATTGCTAGAACTTCAACTACATCATTTGTGGTGTTCAGTATCTTCGTGCAAATGAGCGACTATTTGACATACAGGCCACGCCCCCCCTTCCCCATTGTTTCCTGTTCTTTCTGTCGCATCTAAGGAGGTTGTACCCAGGTGTCCTATGGGCGGTAGTCACCCCCCCATACCCATCCTATGGGCGGTAGTCACCCCATACCCATCTTGTGGGTGGTAATTACAGGATTACAGAGGTACATAATGGGTCCAGGGACTGGGTCTCAACATTTGTTTGCTACGAATGGTATATAATACCGACAAGATGAGAGTAAGACACATGTGCAACATCTGGGTATCTTTATTGTAGACGTTTCGCCATCCAGTGGCTTTATCAATACAAATTCTAGGACATAACTTGAAGATAGTAGAACTATGTACAGAAGATGAGGTAATCAGTCCCTCAACCTAGGAGTAGGTGCGAACAGCACCATAGTCGTGGAGAATCTCCACGACTATGGTGCTGTTCGCACCTACTCCTAGGTTGAGGGACTGATTACCTCATCTTCTGTACATAGTTCTACTATCTTCAAGTTATGTCCTAGAATTTGTATTGATAAAGCCACTGGATGGCGAAACGTCTACAATAAAGATACCCAGATGTTGCACATGTGTCTTACTCTCATTTGTTTGCTAATCAAGTTACAGAGGTAATGAATTATTTGCAAAATTGATTGAAGTCAGAGCAATAATGTGTTTAGTCTCAAAACATTAAAGAGTAGTTACGTGTTCTTATATTTGAAAGTTATTTACAAAAGGCAAAGTTACAAGTATGCTTCCAGAATGGCTGGTAATATGCCACTATGGATAAAATACTTTGACATTTCCTGAGCATTTGTTTGTGAGGTGTCTCTAAATTCATGATTTCTTGCAATCAGCTCTCTGACAAAGTATACATTTGGTTAAGTCAACATGAGCTGTAGTGGTAACTCCCAGAGGTACTAGTAGCCCAGCCCAAGCCAAGTAGTAGCGATATCCAAGAGTCTGCTTATTTTTCTTATGTCGTTATATTCATATATAGTGGTAGACGAACTGACTGCAGTCAGTCTCCCTCAGTCTCAAGTTCATGAAGTTCAGCTGAGTTTTTTGCGTTATTGTCCTCAAACTACTTGCTGATTACGGAGTAGTAATCTTTGCCAGTTCATCAGTTCTGTCATACATATGAAGATCAGTATGGGGAGATGGGGGATCTACAAAAGGTGTACTCTGATTCCACTGTCTACATTTCTAATCTGTGTCTAATATTTCTATTATGTGCCTTTTGAGACGAACATACCACAAATGATACTGGTGGAGTTAAGAGCATGCATTGATGTACCTAAAACTGTTACCTTAACTTGACAGTTAAGGTAACAGCTTTAGGTATATGGTCACACTTCAATGCAAGGAACAAAGCAAAGTATTCAGTTTGAAGGTCAGAAATCCCATTGTTGATGCGTGTTCTGTTTTAATACAGCGGCCATCACTCTGCATAACAATTACGGCATTGCCAGTTATACCAGTGGTAACAACGAGCCCAACACTGATACCTGAGGCACGCCACCTGTGGCTGCTCCTCAGACTAACACACCTGAGGCACGTCACTTGTGGCTGGTTCTCAGACTGACACACACCCATCAGTTACACAACCCAGGGCAACATGGGTTTAGAACAGGTCGCTCCTGTCTGTCTCAACTACTGGATCACTACGACAAGGTCCTAAATGCACTAGAAGACAAAAAGAATGCAGATGTAATATATACAGACTTTGCAAAAGCCTTCGACAAGTGTGACCATGGCGTAATAGCGCACAAAATGCGCGCTAAAGGAATAACAGGAAAAGTCGGTCGATGGATCTATAATTTCCTCACTAACAGAACACAGAGGGTAGTCGTCAACAGAGTAAAGTCCGAGGCAGCTACGGTGAAAAGCTCTGTTCCACAAGGCACAGTACTAGCTCCCATCTTGTTCCTCATCCTCATATCCGACATAGACAAGGATGTCAGCCACAGCACCGTGTCTTCCTTTGCAGATGACACCAGAATCTGCATGACAGTGTCTTCCATTGCAGACACTGCAAGGCTCCAGGCGGACATCAACCAAATCTTTCAGTGGGCTGCAGAAAACAATATGAAGTTCAACGATGAGAAATTTCAATTACTCAGATATGGTAAACATGAGGAAATTAAATCTTCATCAGAGTACAAAACAAATTCTGGCCACAAAATAGAGCGAAACACCAACGTCAAAGACCTAGGAGTGATTATGTCGGAGGATCTCACCTTCAAGGACCATAACATTGTATCAATCGCATCTGCTAGAAAAATGACAGGATGGATAATGAGAACCTTCAAAACTAGGGAGGCCAAGCCCATGATGACACTCTTCAGGTCACTTGTTCTATCTAGGCTGGAATATTGCTGCACTCTAACAGCACCTTTCAAGGCAGGTGAAATTGCCGACCTAGAAAATGTACAGAGAACTTTCACGGCGCGCATAACGGAGATAAAACACCTCAATTACTGGGAGCGCTTGAGGTTTCTAAACCTGTATTCCCTGGAACGCAGGAGGGAGAGATACAAGCTGGCACTGGACAAGCACCTAAAGTCAGTTCCTGATCAGCCGGGCTGTGGCTCGTACGTTGGTTTGCGTGCAGCCAGCAGCAACAGCCTGGTTGATCAGGCGCTGATCGACCAGGAGGCCTGGTCACAGACCGGGCCGCGGGGGCGTTGACCCCCGAAACTCTCTCCAGGTAAACTCCAGGTAAACACCTGAGGCACACTTCTTTTGCTGGTCGACAGTATGATTTATCCCCATGTATGCAAATTCTCTTTGCCAAGCCGTCAACCAGACCTCCCTTCAGGAGAAGTTTTCTCTCAATTACCCTTTTCAACGATTTTCGTTTCTCTCAAATTATTTAGAATGAAAATATTTTTATATACATCCCTGAGAAATATTTGCTCCCCATATCCTAGGCAGAGAGCTACACATAATAGCGATAAATCTTTTTTCAATAAAGTGCAGTACACAACTGACAAAGGAGTGATTGTGGTTGTTAATAGAGAAGTCTGGTAATGAAGAATATTGAGGGCAGCCTTGAAATGAACGAGTAATAACTGAACTGTTTTTTTTAATTAGGTTGGTTTACTAAAATGCTGTAGTCTGCACTGTTTGACACTCTGTGTAAGAAAATAGTTTATGACTGATCACATTCTGGGATTCTTTTGATAGCAGTTTGATATAACATATGTAGTGGTGAATATAGTAGTGGTTAATACTGTAGTGGTTAATATTGTAGTGTTTAATATTGTAGTGGTTAATAATGTAGAGGTTAAAATTGAAGTGGCTAATACTCTAGTGGTTAATATTGTAGTGTTTAATATTGTAGTGGTTAATATTGAAGTGGTTAATACTCTAGTGGTTAATATTGTAGTGGTTAATACTGCAGTGGTTAATATTGTAGTGGTTAATACTGCAGTGGTTAATATTGTAGTGGTTAATACTGTACTGGTTAATAATGTAGTGGTTAATATTGTAGTGGTTAATACTGTAGTGGTTAATATTGAAGGGGTTAATACTGTAGTGGTTAATATTGTAGTGGTTAATATTGTAGTGGTTAATACTGTAGTGGTTAATAATGTAGTGGTTAATATTGTAGTGGTTAATATTGTAGTGGTTAATACTGTAGTGGTTAATATTGTAACGGTTAATACTGTAGTGGTTAATATTGTAGTGGTTAATACTGTAGTGGTTAATATTGAAGGGGTTAATACTGTAGTGGTTAATATTGTAGTGGTTAATACTGTAGTGGTTAATAATGTAGTGGTTAATATTGTAGTGGTTAATACTGTAGTGGTTAATAATGTAGTGGTTAATATTGAAGGGGTTAATACTGTAGTGGTTAATATTGTAGTGGTTAATATTGTAGTGGCTAATACTCTAGTGCTTAATATTGTAGTGGTTAATATTGAAGGGGTTAATACTGTAGTGGTTAATATTGAAGGGGTTAATACTGTAGTGGTTAATAATGTAGTGGTTAATATTGTAGTGGCTAATACTCTAGTGGTTAATATTGTAGTGGCTAATATTGAAGGGGTTAATACTGTAGTGGTTAATATTGTAGTGGTTAATACTGTAGTGGTTAATATTGAAGGGGTTAATACTGTAGTGGTTAATATTTTAGTGGTTAATATTGCAGTGGTTAATAATGTAGTGGTTAATATTGTAGTGGTTAATACTGTAGTGGTTAATAATATAGTGGTTAATATTGAAGGGGTTAATGCTGTAGTGGTTAATATTGTAGTGGTTAATATTGTAGATGTTAATAATGTAGTGGTTAATACTGTAGTGGTTAATAATGTAGTGGTTAACACTGTAATGGTTAATACTGTAGTGGTTAATAATGTAGTGGTTAATATTGAAGGGGTAAATACTGTAGTGGTTAATATTGTAGTGGTTAATATTGTAGTGGTTAATATTGCAGTGGTTAATATTGTAGTGGTTAATACTGTAGTGGTTAATACTGTAGTGGTTAATACTGTAGTGGTGAATATTGTAGTGGTTAATACTGTAGTGGTTACTAATGTAGTGGTTAATATTAAAGTGGTTAATACTGCAGTGGTTAATATTGTAGTGGTTAATATTGTAGTGGTTAATATTGTAGTGGTTAATACTGTAGTGGTTAATATTGTAGTGGTTAATACTGTAGTGGTTAATAATGTAGTGGTTAATATTGAAGTGGTCAATACTCTAGTGGTAAATATTGAAGTGGTTAATATTGTAGTGGTTAATATTGTAGTGGTTAATAATGTAGTGGTTAATATTGTAGTGGTTAATACTGTAGTGGTTAATATTGTAGTAGTTAATACTGTAGTGGTGAATATTGTAGTGGTTAATACTGTAGTGGTTAATAACGTAGTGGTTAACATTGAAGTGGTTAATACTGTAGTGGTTAATATTGTAGTGGTTAATACTGTAGTGGTTAATAATGTAGAGGTTAATATTGAAGTAGTTAATACTGTAGTGGCTAATATTGTAGTGGTTAATATTGTAGTGGTTAATACTGTAGAGGTTAATACCGTAGTGGTGAATATTGTAGTGGTTAATACTGTAGTGGTTAATAATGTAGTGGTTATTATTGAAGTGGTTAATACTGTAGTGGTTAATATTGTAGTGGTTAATACTGTAGTGGTTAATAATGTAGTGGGTAATATTGTAGTGGTTAATACTGTAGTGGTTAATATTGTAATGGTTAATACTGTAGTGGTTAATACTGTAGTGGTGAATATTGTAGTGGTTAATACTGTACCAGTTAATATTGTAGTGGTTAATACTGTAGTGATGAATATTGTAGTGGTTAATACTGTAGTGGTTAATAATGTAGTGGTTAATATTGAAGTGGTTAATACTGAAGTGGCTAATATTGTAGTGGTTAATATTGTAGTGGTTAATACTGCAGTGGTTAATATTGTAGTGGTGAATACTGTAGTGGTGAATAATGTAGTGGTTAATATTGTAGTGGTTAATATTGTAGTGGTTAATACTCTAGTGGTTAATACTGTAGTGGTTAATATTGTAGTGGTTAATATTGTAGTGGTTAATACTGTAGTGGTGAATACTGTAGTGGTTAATATTGTAGTGGTTAATATTGTAGTGGTTAATACTGTAGTGGTTAATATTGTAGTGGTTAATATTGTAGTGGTTAATACTGTAGCGGCTAATACTGTAGCAGTTAATATTGTAGTGGTTAATACTGTAGTGGTGAATACTGCAGTGGTTAATATTGTAGTGGTTAATATTGTAGTGGTTAATATTGTAGTGGCTAATACTCTAGTGGTTAATATTGTAGTGGTTAATATTGAAGGGGTTAATACTGTAGTGGTTAATACTGAAGGGGTTAATACTGTAGTGGTTAATAATGTAGTGGTTAATATTGTAATGGCTAATACTCTAGTGGTTAATATTGTAGTGGCTAATATGGAAGGGGTTAATACTGTAGTGGTCCATATTGTAGTGGATAATACTGTAGTGGTTTATATTGAAGGGGTTAATACTGTAGTGGTTAATATTGTAGTGGTTAATATTGTAGTGGTTAATATTGTAGTGGTTAATAATGTAGTGGTTAATATTGTAGTGGTTAATACTGTAGTGGTTAATAATATAGTGGTTAATATTGAAGGGGTTAATACTGTAGTGGTTAATATTGTAGTGGTTAATATTGTAGTTGTTAATAATGTAGTGGTTAATACTGTAGTGGTTAATAATGTAGTGGTTAATATTGTAATGGTTAATACTGTAGTGGATAATAATGTAGTGGTTAATATTGAAGGGGTTAATACTGTAGTGGTTAATATTGTAGTGGTTAATATTGTAGTGGTTAATATTGCAGTGGTTAATAATGTAGTGGTTAATACTGTAGTGGTTAATACTGTAGTGGTTAATACTGTAGTGGTGAATATTGTAGTTGTTAATACTGTAGTGGTTACTAATGTAGTGGTTAATATTGAAGTGGTTAATACTGTAGTGGTTAATATTGTATTGGTTAATATTGTAGTGGTTAATATTGTAGTGGTTAATACTGCAGTGGTTAATATTTTAGTGGTTAATACTGTAGTGGTTAATGTAGTGGTTAATATTGAAGTGGTTAATACTCTAGTGGTTAATTTTGAAGTGGTTAATATTGTAGTGGTTAGTATTGTAGTGGTTAATAATGTAGTGGTTAATATTGTAGTGGTTAATACTGTAGTGGTTAATATTGTAGTGGTTAATACTGTAGTGGTGAATATTGTAGTGGTTAATACTGTAGTGGTTAATAATGTAGTGGTTAACATTGAAGTGGTTAATACTGTAGTGGTTAATATTGTAGTGGTTAATACTGTAGTGGTTAATAATGTAGTGGTTAATATTGAAGTAGTTAATACTGTAGTGGCTAATATTGTAGTGGTTAATATTGTAGTGGTTAATACTGTAGTGGTTAATATTGTAGTGGTTAACACTGTAGTGGTTAATACTGTAGTGGTGAATATTGTAGTGGTTAATACTGTAGTGGTTAATAATGTAGTGGTTAATATTGAAGTGGTTAATACTGTAGTGGTTAATATTGTAGTGGTTAATACTGTAGTGGTTAATAATGTAGTGGTTAATATTGTAGTGGTTAATACTGTAGTGGTTAATATTGTAGTGGTTAATACTGTAGTGGTTAATACTGTAATGGTGAATATTGTAGTGGTTAATACTGTAGCAGTTAATGTTGTAGTGGTTAA
This sequence comes from Cherax quadricarinatus, assembly GCF_026875155.1. Taxonomy (NCBI): domain Eukaryota; kingdom Metazoa; phylum Arthropoda; class Malacostraca; order Decapoda; family Parastacidae; genus Cherax; species Cherax quadricarinatus. The sequence continues at coordinate 59,268,157 of NC_069417.1, read as the reverse complement.
TACTGTAGTGATGAATATTGTAGTGGTTAATACTGTAGTGGTTAATAATGTAGTGGTTAATATTGATGTGGTTAATACTGTAGTGGCTAATATTGTAGTGGTTAATATTGTAGTGGTTAATACTGCAGTGGTTAATATTGTAGTGGTGAATACTGTAGTGGTGAATACTGTAGTGGTTAATATTGTAGTGGTTAATATTGTAGTGGTTAATACTGTAGTGGTTAATAATGTAGTGGTTAATACTGTAGTGGTTAATACTGTAGTGGTTAATACTGTAGTGGTGAATACTGTAGTGGTTAATATTGTAGTGGTTAATATTGTAGTGGTTAATACTGTAGTGGTTAATATTGTAGTGGTTAATATTGTAGTGGTTAATACTGTAGCGGTTAATACTGTAGCAGTTAATATTGTAGTGGTTAATACTGTAGTGGTGAATACTGCAGTGGTTAATATTGTAGTGGTTAATATTGTAGTGGTTAATATAGTAGTGGTTAATACTGTAGCGGTTAATACTGTAGCAGTTAATATTGTAGTGGTTAATATTGTAGTGGTTAATACTGTAGCAGTTAATATTGTAGTGGTTAATACTGTAGTGGTTAGTACTGTAGCAGTTAATATTGTAGTGGTTAATACTGTAGCAGTTAATATTGTAGTGGTTAATACTGTAGTGGTTAATATTGTAGTGGTTAATATTGTAGTGGCTAATATTGTAGTGGTTAATATTGTTGTGGTTAATATTGTAGTGGTTAATACTGTAGTGGTGAATACTGTAGTGGTTAATATTGTAGTGGTTAATATTGCAGTGGTTAATACTGTAGTGGTTAATACTGTAGTGGTTAATATTGTAGTGGTTAATTCTGTAGTGATTAATACTGTAGCAGTTAATATTGTAGTGGTTAATACTGTAGCAGTTAATATTGTAGTGGTTAATACTGTAGTGGTTAATATTGTAGTGGGTAATACTGTAGCAGTTAATACTGTAGCAGTTAATATTGTAGTGGTTAATACTGTAGTGGTGAATACTGTAGTGGTTAATATTGTAGTGGTTAATATTGTAGTGGTTAATATTGTAGTGGTTAATACTGTAGTGGTGAATACTTTTTTTATATTTTATTTAAAAACATATACATAACACATAAAAGTCGACAAAATAACAAAAACAAAAACAATGGTATACAATGACAGTACACCATCAAAACACGTTTACAAATAATATATTACAATTTTACACATAATATATTACAAAATTTACCATAACCAATAACACCACAACACCTCTTTTGAAAACGTCCTGACTCCCAAAATCAATATGGGACGAGACATTATAAACAAGTAGAGTAAGTCGTATATCATATATATATATATATATATATATATATATATATATATATATATTATATATATATATATATATATATATATATATATATATATATATAATATAGGGAGGTACCACCTCTAGAACTGTCGTAGGGACCCTCATCCTCAGAGAAAAGAATAAACTTGCTTCAGGGAAAACTCAAGTTTCTCCCTGAAGCTGTTTGAGAATTTTCTCCTACCACCCCCTATATTTTATATAGTATATAATTTATTTAAAGACAAAATACATTGACAAAACATTCACAAAAATACGATAGAAAGTAAAACAACATAGGTAATTCACAGCTATATCTCGAATACTTCGTTCAGCTCCCCGGCGGTGGGCCGCATGCCCAGAATGCTGCAGGCATTTCCTCTCTGGATCGCAACACTGAGTCTCTGGAGATATATATATATATATATATATATATATATATATATATATATATATATATATATATATATATATATATATATATATATATATATATATATATATATACATACATACATACATACATATATACATTAAAACCCCACAAATACATTGCTCATTGGAAAGAAACACAAAAATATACATAAAAAAATATGTGTGCATTTCACATAACACCAAATAACTTATACCGCTACTATATTCCCCTCCACCCTTAAATACACACTAGGCTTATTTAAAAGTTTAACATTCAGTGTACATCTCATACCATTCGGTTATAAAATTATATATGAACCCCTAAAAAGATTTACATATACTTATAAGAGTTCATAATTTACCCCGTAAATTATGTTTCAAAAACATACAAGGACAGGATACACAATACCAGGAAAGGACTAACACTGAAGTTAGTCCCCGCCAACATCACTCACTATATAGGGCTTTTTCAAGCACTGCTAACTTCACTCATCTAAACGGATCCCTACACACTAGGATCCTACGTACAGAAACCATGTAGCGGGTATAACCTATTATCCTACCCCTTAAGAAACTTAACTAAGATCATACAGTTCATAATTACCCTAACCATAACAAAACAAATATAATCCATGCTAATGCACCACACGCATGGTGCAGTCTATGCATTTACCCCGGACAACACCTTGTCACCTGTAACATACACAAAACCTATCCCCTACATATACATAAGTATATAACTATATACAAAAGGGTGCATATAATGGTAAAAGAATAACATCTCGTACTCAGGTATAACACTGTGAGTTTACAAAGGTCGTAAGGTATTTTTTTTTTATTTTAAAGAACATTCACACACACACACTACATTCACACACATTCACCTCCATACCCAAAGCAATTCACACCTGCACACAGCTTTACTTGTTCCATTCCTGCAACAGCAACCGGAATCAGACTAGTTACCACCCAACGATAATCCGTTACACTACATACCATGCACCCATGTCATTCGCTAAAACTATTCCTATACACGCCACCACCACTGAAAACCCGTGAAAACCCGCCCACCAAAGAAAACCAGTCCCCTGCATGGTTATCACTGTACCAATTGCAGGAGACGATTGACTGTAAGCTCTCTGTAGATCTCTGGAAAACAAGCTCCCCACTGACTCCCATAAATAAGTTTGTTCCTACCAGCAGTCCTGTATATATGCGCTGCAATTGCCTTAATTCGAATCCTACCCCCAGCATCTCTCATTTCCCAGGAAATATGCAGAAAATCCACTACCACATACATAATCGCCCTTTTTACCTCCCCTGATACCCCTTTTACCTCTAATGTTAAAGCTCGCAGGGTCTCTACATTACCCCCACCTAGCAGACAAAAAACCCTCGCCAACCACATCTGTACCTCCCTCAATTCTTCACAAAAATAAACCACATGAAATGCCGTTTCCAGCTCACCACACTGACTGCAGGACGGTTCCCTCACCAAACCCATTAAACTCAAAACTGTTTTTGAAGCTAGGATCCCCATCATGAATCTGTATACCAACTCACGTACACTAGGCATTAACCTGAGCCTCCGGAAGTCTTCCCATATCGTCCCCCAATCATACAATGGATAGACCAATACGCCCTGCAGGATTTCTGTCCTCCCACTCAATGATACCAAACACCCCACTTTAAGTCGCTCAGCATCTTTAACCAATAACAAAACCCTCAGCATATCCTCAAATTCAATTAACTCTTCACCTCCCCACCATCTCCACACATCCCCCCATCACCTTCCCTACTCTTACCCCTCTTTTCCCTCCAGCCCTGACGAATGACTGTTTTACATATATGGCTTTCACCCTCGGCCCCAATGCTAAAAGACCCACTCCCCCTCTGTGCACATTCGACATCACCACTTCCTTGCTCAGCCATGCCCTCCCAAAACCCCAAACATAAAGTATAGCTCGTCTCTGTATTTCTTGTACGTCCTGTGTTCTCAAAGGATACACTTCTGCTATAACCCAAACCTTACTGTAAACCAGCGAATTAACTATTACCGCCCTCTGCTGTAATGTGACATCTCCCGCCCGTAAACCCCTTAATTTACTCACTACTTACTCCACTACCCTCTCTGAATTTACCTGCCTAGCCTCCTGCACATTCGCCATGTATAAAACTCCACAAATCTTCAAATTATCCACCACTGCCCACCCAAACTCCAACCCCAAGCCCCCCCACCCAAGCACCCACCTCCAGTAAACACGATTTTGCCCTATTTACTCTCATGCCAGACGCCTCTCCAAAAATCCCCAACACCCTCCCAACCGTACGAATCCCTCCACCCCTTCTATCAGGATAGTGGTATCATCCACATACCCCACAATGCCTAAGCGCCCTTCCCTCTCCCCATTTAATGCTCCCACCCCCTCAACGAGCTTATAGAACGGATGTTGCATGCACGCAAACAGAATTTGTGAAAGAGGGCACCCCTGCCGAAATCCCCTCTCCATTTTAACCAGCCTTCCCAATCTGCCATTAACTTGGACCCTTACCATAGCCGATGAGTATAGCATATCGACCCACTGCGCCACTCCCAGTCCAAACCCCAGACGCAACAAACAAGCCCTCAAAAATTTTCTATCCACACAGTCATATGCATTCTCCCAATCAATATCCAAAAGTCCTCCCCCCTCGCAACCCTCCAAAAAGTCCCTTATGCGCCCATGCCCAACTCTCATACTTCGTCCCGGTATACCCATCTGACCCCTGTGTACAACCCTGACAATTACCTTCTTCATCCTATTACCTAATATCTTTCCAAAAATCTTGTAGTCAGAACACATTAGTGAAATAGCTCTATACGCACTTAAAACACTCCCCACTTGCCTTTTGCGAACCATCACAACCACTCCAATACTTTGTGTCTGACTTAGCTTGCTCTCCCGCAGCATACAATTCATGACCTCCACCAGACAAGTCTTAATATGCTCCCAGTGAACTCTGTAAAAATCATTTGAAATCACATCGATGCCTGGTGCTTTTCCAGTACTCATGTTAAACACTGCCTCCTCAACTATCCCCACACTAATCGCTCCTCCCATCTCCATCCCCTCCACTTCTTTCTGCCCTAACCCACACCCCCCTCCAACACTTCCTCAAAAGCCTCACCCTCCCCCCCCTTTCTCCATTTCTCTCGAAACCAGAAATCAATATAATTACTCATGCCTTCTGTAGTAGTAAGCACCTGACCCTTATGATATCCACCCATATCCTCACTCACCTCTAATTGCAAAATAGTTGACTCCTTCTGCCTTACCCTAAAACGTCTTAAAACACTTCCCGAAGGTTTATCCCCCACAATACAGCCTCCAATCCTGCCCTCACACGCACGGCATCAAATCTGTCATTGTGTATCTCCGTCAGTCTACCTCGAAGTTGCTCCACGGTCCCATACTGCCTCCCCACTTCCTCCTCATAACACTCGTTCAGCTGACATTCCAAAAAATTCTGTAACCCATACCTCCACCTTGCCTCTTCCCATCCCCTATTTTTAAAGAATCCAGCAATATCCAGCTTAGCTCGCTTCTCTCACCATTCGAAGACACATTACCCCACATCCCTTGATCCCCAAAAAGAGTGCCACCAATCCCCAAAAGCCTCACACACTCCCTCCCCCTTCACTAGTCTCGCATTTAATTTCCAATAACCAGTGTGTATCCTAACCATACCCTCCCAATCAAGATTTGCAATAACCGCCCTGTTGTCAGAAAACCCCACATCGAAGGTCCTAACTCCCAGAATGCATATTGCCTCCATAGTATAGAGCCTATCCAGTCGTGCAGCATAACCCCTTCGTACAAATGTATACTCAACCCTCCAACCACCCCTCCCCACTACATCTAAAACTCCTACATTCCCCAACACGTTGCGTAAAATCTCCAACACACACCCCGCCCCCCTCGGTTCCACATCACCCTGTTGTATGACACAATTCCAATCTCCTCCTATCACAGTAACTAAAGGTAATCCCCTCAAATAAAAAAGCAAAACATCCCTCACGAAAGTTACCTTAACTGTTGCATTTCCATCCGCCGGCATGTATACTCCTTTAAAACAAACCCTTGTCTCACCACACTCTCCCTCTACTTGCACCACCCTTCCACCCCCACCCTCCTCCCACCCCAACACATGCAAGGAACTGGTTTCCTTCACAGCCACAGCAACCCCCCCCTTTTAATCTCACCCATCCACTCACATATAACTTATATCCCTTCAAACGCAACTCACATCCAAACTTGTAATTATGCTCCTGTATGAAACATATATCCACATCAAATCTCCTCAAAAACCATTCCATCCACACTCTCTTAACTTCATCTCTCAGGCAGTTAACATTAATGGTGACCACCTTGAATTATTACAATAAAGGCAGCTTCCCCCACCGCTTTTGAAGGTTGCTCGAAAGACGTGGCTGTTGACTATAGCCACGTTTGTCACTTGGTCTATCCAGACCTCCGATCCCCCCCTTTTCCTTCGACCCTTGCAGCACCACAAAACCGGTGCCACCATTCCCCGGGATATCTAGCACAGTCTTCCAAGGTTTCTTTCCAGATCTCTGCCCTGGCATTAAGACATCTTCCATATCAGACGTCCCAGCTGCTCGCTTATGTGTGCCGCCACCACACGTTGCTTCAGCATCCATGCCCTCCTGGCGCACCTCAACCACCACGGTGTGCTGCTTACTCTCGTTGCACAAGGTGTCCTCACACTCCTGTGCAGCTGCTACCCCCTCCAATGCCCTCCTGTCCCTCTCCCCTTCCTGACTGTCTTCCACCTCCCCCAAGAAGTCTTTCAAGACCTCGGTCAACAGACCATCCTGTTGTAAGTCACTTCTGTCAACAATCACATCTGTAGATGGTCGCTCAGACACAGTCCCCACAGGTAACATGGTGCACGCTCCCAACTCTGACTCCACTCTGTCTACTTCTTCACTCCAACTTCCAGACACCTGGCTTGCAGCTTCACCTGTCCCAGGTGCCAAGGAGCCCAGCTGTCGTTCCACAGTTGTTGGCACCTGTTCCCTCCGTCCCTGCCTTTGATGACATTGGGCCGCCATATGGTCATAAGACCCGCACAGCCTACATGTCCGACGTTGTCCTGCATAATATACATAAACCTGTGTTCTGAACTCTTCCATCAGAACATACGATGGTATAGGTTGTCTCAATGTCATCTTCAAGGTGAAAGATCCCTCTGGCAGCCCCATATAAGGCCCATCCTTCCACACTCCCAACTCTGCCGAATGGATCTTGCCATACTTACGGAATACCTCCACAACATCATTTTCCAAGGCCTCAAAGGGGACATTTCTCACCTATACCCACGTTACATAGCTTGATACGTCATGTAGGCAGACCTCCACTGCAGAATTAACGGTCATCCTCTTTTTCTTGGAATGCATCGACTATGCTGGAGTAAAACCCAGCACTCTTGAATTTGATGAAGATCCTGGACACTCCATTCACTGCTACATCATACAACTCGTCGTTTGGAATACCGTACACATCGCGAATGATACTTGGCAGAAGCACCTGCATTGTAGAACTACTCAGGGTACCACGTACCAGCTCCATACAGACAGTATTTACCCTGCGTCCATGTCTGTCCGCCATTTTGATTGCTCAAAACAGGAAAACTGTGCAGAAAACCAGATGATTCTGGAGCTACTGCGCAGCCTGTCCACACGGCCTGAGAGCAATGAGGGCAATATGGTGAATACTGTAGCGGTGAATACTGTAGTGGTGAATACTGTAGTGGTGAATACTGTAGTGGTGAATATTGTAGTGGTTAATACTGTAGTGGTTAATACTGAAATGGTGAATACTGTAGTGGTTAATACTGTAGTGGTGAATACTGTAGTGGTTAATACTGTAGTGGTGAATACTGTAGTGATTAATACTGTTGTGGTGAATACTGTAGTGGTTAATATTGCAGTGGTTAATACTGCAGTGGTTAATATTGCAGTGATTAATATTGTAATGGTTAATACTTTGGTGGTTAATACTGTAGTGGTGAATACTGTAGTTGTTAATATTGTAGTGGTTAATAATGCAGTTGTTAATATTGAACATAAGAACATAAGAACGAAGGAACACTGCAGAAGGCCTACTGGCCCATGCGAGGCAGGTCCAAGTCTCTTACCGACTTAAGCCAATGCACCCAACCTAGTCAGGTCAGGTCACCTTGACTTAAGGGTGGAACACGGCAACCGACCTGGTAGCACAAGCTAATCAGGTCCAACTCACACCCACCCACATCCACTCATGTATTTATCCAACCTATTTTTAAAGCTACACAACGTTCTGGCCTCTATGACTGTACTTGGGAGTTTGTTCCACTCATCCACAACTCTATTACCAAACCAGTACTTTCCTATATCCTTCCTGAATCTGAGTTTTTCTAACTTAAAACCATTGCTGCGAGTCCTGTCTAGGCTTGATATTTTCAGCACACTATTTACATCCCCTTTATTTATTCTTGTCTTCCATTTATACACCTCAATCATATCCCCCCTAATTCTACGTCTTTCTAGAGAGTGCAGATTCAGGGCCCTTAGTCTATCCTCATAGGGAAGGTTTCTGATACATGGGATCAACTTTGTCATTGTAGTGGTTAATTAATACTGTGGTGGTTAATTAATACTGTGGTGGTTAATTAATACTGTGGTGGTTAATACTGTAGTGGTGAATACTGTAGTTGTTAATATTGTAGTGGTTAATAATGTAGTTGTTAATATTGTAGTGGTTAATTAATACTGTAGTGATGAATACCGAAGAGGAGCATGTTTGGATCATTACGTTACAATATATTGGTGGTAGCGAGAACAGCATAATGAATGCTAGTATGATTTTGGATCAATTAGGTTGTTGTTGCTATATTACGCCCCAACATGTGAGATTACTGAGGTGCTTCTTAATAACATTTCTGAAATAAATGACATCTTCTGGAAGAATATTTCAAATCTTAGGTCCCTTTATTTGCATGAATTTCCTGTGTAGTTGAAAATGGTGTAAAATACTAAGAAGTTTAAGATTAAGACATATATAACAGTTGTGTATCTTTACTGACGAAACATTTGGCCTACACAGTAGGCTTCTTCAGTCAAATACAAAAGGAGCAGTAGAAATGAAGTAAAGATGGTGTAATCAGCCCATCAACCTTGGAGAAAAAGAATTTGAGGTGGTCAGTCGCACAGCCTGGAGAGTTCAGCTGAGATACCCAGTTGCTGCACATGTATCAGTTCCTGTGTAGGTTGAGTCTATCACGTGGTATATCAGCGAGGTACTTGTTTATCGTATGTGTGTTGTGTTGCAGCTTTCCTGGAAGAGTCAGAGCGTTGGGCTGAAGTTCTTACCATGCATTCTATATATACAAAATGCCCAGTAGTAGGTGCAAATGTTTTCTAATTTTAATAAGTCAAGACTTTACCTAACTGGGTAGTTATTCTAACAGATGATCTCTTGGATAACAATGAGTTTCAGGTAACTGTTATACTAGATCCTCTAGCACAGGGGCGGATCTAATGTGAAACTAATGAAGCTTAAGCTTCAGGGTCCTTAATCCTGGAGGGGCCATAGAAGTAACTTTAGTCCATATTGCTTAAAAAAATTTTCTCCAAGACTGTAGGTCGTCCACTGCTCTAGCACAGATGACGTGCGAGAAGTAAGGTTAGACTAGAGAGTAATACACAGTGATTCATGTTTTTTGAGGTACATAGAATGCCCAATTTTTTTGAAAAAAATTTCTTAAGTTAAATACTGGAAAAAAGTGCTGAATTTAAAGTTGGAGTCAAGGCGCCCCCCTGAGAGTGTCCCCCACGTCTTGTCTTTCTATGTATATTATTTATTTTTATGTTAGAGTGAATAGGAAGACTGAACAGTAAGGAGCAACAGGAAGACTAAACAGGAAGGTAGAAATGGATAACGTAGATTATACACCTACATCTATGTGTTATACACGGACATCAATGTGTTATACACCTACATCAATGTGTTATACACCTACATCAATGTGTTATACACCTACATCAATGTGTTATACACCTACATCAATGTGTTATACACCTACATCAATGTGTTATACACCTACATCAATGTGTTATACACCTACATCAATGTATTATACACCTACATCTATGTGTTATACACCTACATCTATGTGTTATACACCTACATCAATGTGTTATACACCTACATCAATGTGTTATACACCTACATCTGTTATACACCTACATCAATGTGTTATACACCTACATCAATGTGTTATACACCTACATCAATGTGTTATACACCTACATCTATGTGTTATACACCTACATCAATGTGTTATACACCTACATCTGTTTGTTATACACCTACATCAATGTGTTATACACCTACATCAATGTGTTATACACCTACATCAATGTGTTATACACCTACATCAATGTGTTATACACCTACATCAATGTGTTATACACCTACATCAATGTGTTATACACCTACATCAATGTGTTATACACCTACATCAATGTGTTATACACCTACATCTATGTGTTATACACCTACATCTATGTGTTATACACCTACATCAATGTGTTATACACCTACATCAATGTGTTATACACCTACATCTGTTTGTTATACACCTACATCAATGTGTTATACACCTACATCAATGTGTTATACACCTACATCAATGTGTTATACACCTACATCAATGTGTTATACACCTACATCAATGTGTTATACACCTACATCTGTTTGTTATACACCTACATCAATGTGTTATACACCTACATCAATGTGTTATACACCTACATCAATGTGTTATACACCTACATCTATGTGTTATACACCTACATCAATGTGTTATACACCTACATCAATGTGTTATACACCTACATCAATGTGTTATACACCTACATCAATTTGTTATACACCTACATCTGTTTGTTATACACCTACATCAATGTGTTATACACCTACATCAATGTGTTATACACCTACATCAATGTGTTATACACCTACATCAATGTGTTATACACCTACATCAATGTGTTATACACCTACATCTGTTTGTTATACACCTACATCAATGTGTTATACACCTACATCAATGTGTTGTACACCTACATCAATGTGTTATACACCTACATCTATGTGTTATACACCTACATCAATGTGTTATACACCTACATCAATGTGTTATACACCTACATCAATGTGTTATACACCTACATCAATGTGTTATACACCTACATCTATGTGTTATACACCTACATCTATGTGTTATACACCTACATCAATGTGTTATACACCTACATCAATGTGTTATACACCTACATCAATGTGTTATACACCTACATCAATGTGTTATACACCTACATCAATGTGTTATACACCTACATCTATGTGTTATACACCTACATCAATGTGTTATACACCTACATCAATGTGTTATACACCTACATCAATGTGTTATACACCTACATCAATGTGTTATACACCTACACCAATATGTTATACACCTACATCTATGTGTTATACACCTACATCAATGTGTTATACACCTACATCAATGTGTTATACACCTACATCAATGTGTTATACACCTACATCTATGTGTTATACACCTACATCTGTGTTATACACCTACATCAATGTGTTATACACCTACATCTATGTGTTATACACCTACATCTATGTGTTATACACCTACATCAATGTGTTATACACCTACATCTATGTGTTATACACCTACATCTGTGTTATACACCTACATCAATGTGTTATACACCTACATCTATGTGTTATACACCTACATCTATGTGTTATACACCTACATCAATGTGTTATACACCTACATCTGTTTGTTATACACCTACATCTATGTGTTATACACCTACATCAATGTGTTATACACCTACATCTATGTGTTATACACCTACATCAATGTGTTATACACCTACATCTGTTTGTTATACACCTACATCAATGTGTTATACACCTACATCAATGTGTTATACACCTACATCAATGTGTTATACACCTACATCAATGTGTTATACACCTACATCAATGTGTTATACACCTACATCTATGTGTTATACACCTACATCAATGTGTTATACACCTACATCTGTTTGTTATACACCTACATCAATGTGTTATACACCTACATCAATGTGTTATACACCTACATCAATGTGTTATACACCTACATCTATGTGTTATACACCTACATCAATGTGTTATACACCTACATCTGTTTGTTATACACCTACATCAATGTGTTATACACCTACATCAATGTGTTATACACCTACATCAATGTGTTATACACCTACATCAATGTGTTATACACCTACATCAATGTGTTATACACCTACATCAATGTGTTATACACCTACATCAATGTGTTATACACCTACATCAATGTGTTATACACCTACATAAATGTGTTATACACCTACATCAATGTGTTATACACCTACATCTATGTGTTATACACCTACATCAATGTGTTATACACCTACATCAATGTGTTATACACCTACATCTATGTGTTATACGCCTACATCAATGTGTCATACACCTACATCTATGTGTTATACACCTACATCAATGTGTTATACACCTACATCAATGTGTTATACACCTACATCAATGTGTTATACACCTACATCAATGTGTTATACACCTACATCAATGTGTTATACACCTACATCAATGTGTTATACACCTATATCAATGTGTTATACACCTACATCAATGTGTTATACACCTACATCAATGTGTTATACACCTACATCAATGTGTTATACACCTACATCAATGTGTTATACACCTACATCAATGTGTTATACACCTACATCAATGTGTTATACACCTACATCAATGTGTTATACACCTACATCAATGTGTTATACACCTACATCTATGTGTTATACACCTACATCAATGTGTTTATACACCTACATCAATGTGTTATACACCTACATCAATGTGTTATACACCTACATCTATGTGTTATACACCTACATCAATGTGTTATACACCTACATCAATGTGTTATACACCTACATCTATGTGTTATACACCTACATCTATGTGTTATACACCTACATCTATGTGTTATACACCTACATCAATGTGTTATACACCTACATCAATGTGTTATACACCTACATCAATGTGTTATACACCTACATCAATGTGTTATACACCTACATCAATGTGTTATACACCTACATCAATGTGTTATACACCTACATCTATGTGTTATACACCTACATCTATGTGTTATACACCTACATCAATGTGTTATACACCTACATGTATGTGTTATACACCTACATCTATGTGTTACATATGGAAGTTTCTTGAAGGGCTTCGTTGTGCTGGTGAAATGCTCTTGATCCAATGAACCGGAGCTACTCTCCGCTTCCTCCGTTCGATCCTCTCTCTCAGTATGCAAGGGTGTATGGTCCGTACTGGTTTAGCTTTTCCCCATGAATAAAGCAGTTGAGGTTGGCGGGGCTACAGACACAGAGAAAACATAGACAGACAAATTGAGACAAATAGTTAGACAGACATATAGACAGAAAGACAAATAAATAGACAGATAGACAAAAGATAGATAGACAAACAGATAGACAGTCAGGTGGATAGACTGACACACACACACTCAGGGAGAGAGCGGACCTAGTATCGACCAGTGAAGAGGTGGGGCCAGGAGCTGTGAATCGACCCCTGCAACTACATATAGGTGAGTACAAGTCAAGTTCATCTTGAAGTAATGAGTACGCAGCATTGTGGAACCTGCACTTGTTAAAAAAAAAAAAGAAGTACAAAGGTTTGCAGCTAGACTTGTCCTGGAGCTGAAAGCTGTAAGGAGAGGCTAGAAAAATTAAATCTGATTATATTAACGGACCAGGGGTGACATGATTACGACATACAAAAACACTGAGAGGAACTGACTCAGCGAACAGGGAGAGTTTGTTTGCGAGGTTGGTAACAGGTACACAAGGGTACAGCTGGGATTTGAAAAACACAGATGAGTCACAGGGATGTTAGGAAATACCTATTTAGCCTTTAATTGGTCAAGAAGTGGCATAACCTAGACAGCGAAGTGGTAGAGGCGAAATCCATACACACCTTCAAGAACAGGTATGATAGGAGACAGTGAACCTAGTAGCAGCCAGCGGATAGGCGGGGCGGGGCCAGGAGCGGAGACTCAACTCCTGCAATCACATGTTGGTGAGTACAGAGAGGCAGACATACATGACATACAGACACACAGGGACACAGATACAGACAAATAGACAGACATATGAGCCCCAGGCTCTTCGTAAGTCCAATATGGCGGGGGTCATAATATAAACATAATGACGTCACTCTGACGTCAGCACACACCAGCCTACACTGTTCATAAGAACCAGCAAAATCACAAAAATGACATAAAAGCATGCAACTTGAGGCTGCATGTGGAATTTTTTTTATAGCTGCGTTGATAGGACTAGTCTTACACGAGGCATTAGTGGAGCTGTAGTGGTAGTAGCAAGGTGAGTCAGTGTAAGAGGTGTGGGACAGTAAGGACCTCCAGTCAGGGAAGGTCTTCGTTGTTTACTCACCTCACAATCATAATAAATCAAGGTACACCTACCAAAACTCACTGTGTCGCATATGAAGGAACAGTAGTTCTGCAAGGCTGAGAGACTGATTACCTCATCTACTGCCTTCTGTGTATAATTTATTTATTTATTTATTTATTTAATGTCTTTGCAAACAGTACATTGAGATTGTGTATATACAATAGTGGGTTGCAATGCAAAGAGAACCTCTATTATGCCTAGGTATTATGGGCCAACTTAACATTATTGGCTCACAGTCTACTTAATACTAAGGAGTAGTATAACATAGTTGTACAGTAGGAAAGTAATTATTTCATAGTTGTACAGTAGAATATTAATTATAAATGAATCAAAATTTGCATAATACAAAGATATATTTATTTTCTACAATGTCAACAATGGATAAAGGTTCAATGTGATTGTTTCAGTTATGATGTGGGAGTACATAGGTGAGTAAGTGTGTACTGAGTATTTATCATTTAGTCTAGGGTGATTAAGTGGCTTTTGAGAAGAGTCTTAAATTGATTTTCAGACTGGGTTACTTTAATATCTTCTGGTAATGAATTCCATATTTTGGGGCCCTTTATGTTTACCTGGAGTTACCTGGAGAGTGTTCCGGGGGTCAACGCCCCCGCGGCCCGGTCTGTGACCAGGCCTCCTGGTGGATCAGAGCCTGATCAACCAGGCTGTTACTGCTGGCTGCACGCAAACCAACGTACGAGCCACAGTCCGGCTGGTCAGGAACCGACTTTAGGTGTTTGTCCAGTGCCAGCTTGAAGACTGCCAGGGGTCTGTTGGTAATCCCCCTTATGTATGCTGGGAGGCAGTTGAACAGTCTCGGGCCCCTGACACTTATTGTATGGTCTCTTAACGTGCTAGTGACACCCCTGCTTTTCATTGGGGGGATATTGCATCGTCTGCCGAGTCTTTTGCTTTCGTAGTGAGTGATTTTCGTGTGCAAGTTCGGTACTAGTCCCTCTAGGATTTTCCAGGTGTATATAATCGATGTATCTCTCCTGCCTGCATTCCAGGGAATACAGGTTCAGGAACCTCAAGCGCTCCCAGTAATCGAGGTGTTTTATCTCCATTATGCGCGCTGTGAAGGTTCTCTGTACATTTTCTAGGTCAGCAATTTCACCTGCCTTGAAAGGTGCTGTTAGTGTGCAGCAATATTCCAGCCTAGATAGAACAAGTGACCTGAAGAGTGTCATCGTGGGATTGGCATCCCTAGTTTTGAAGGTTCTCATTATCCATCCTGTCATTTTTCTAGCAGATGCGATTGATACAATGTTATGGTCCTTGAAGGTGAGATCCTCCGACATGATCACTCCCAGGTCTTTGACGTTGGTGTTTCGCTCTATTTTGTGGCCAGAATTTGTTTTGTACTCTGATGAAGATTTAATTTCCTCGTGTTTACCATATCTGAGTAATTGAAATTTCTCATCGTTGAACTTCATATTGTTTTCTGCAGCCCACTGAAAGATTTGGTTGATGTCCGCCTGGAGCCTTGCAGTGTCTGCAATGGAAGACACTGTCATGCAGATTCGGGTGTCATCTGCAAAGGAAGACACGGTGCTGTGGCTGACATCCTTGTTTATGTCAGATATGAGGATGCGGAACAAGATGGGAGCGAGTACTGTGCCTTGTGGAACAGAGCTTTTCACCGTAGCTCCCTCGGACTTTACTCTGTTGACTACTACTCTCTGTGTTCTGTTAGTGAGGAAATTATAGATCCATCGACCGACTTTTCCTATTATTCCTTTAGCACGCATATGTGCATAGAGTTTTTACACAGTGTGATATGGACACGAGGTATATCAAAAAGAGATGTCTTGTGTTGTGGTCATGTGTCCTGTTAAGGTTGGTGAGAAGTTTGAGTGGGGGGTTTATATTTGCGTGTATTGTTCTGTGTATGTAGTAGGCACATGAATAAGTATGGATGTTCTTAATGGTGAGCAGATTCAGACTTTTGAAAATTGGTGGAGTATGCTGGCGGGAGTGGGAATTTGTTATCATTCTTACTGCTGCCTTTTGCTGGGTTATTAGGGGTTTTAGGTGATTGGACAATTCTGCAAGGCAGACGAACTGATAACGTCATCTACTGTCTTCATATATCATCTCTTTCCTAAAGTGAAAAGTCACTGGTTGTTTAAACGTCTTCATATAAAAACACCCGGGTATGGCACATATGTCTAATTCCTCATCTCACATTGTAGCCGGTCTATTGACCCATGCTAGGCAAGTCTAACTCTCACCCACTCACATGCAAGATAGCTTCACCTGGGCCTCCCTCCCTCACCTGATACAAGCAGACAACTTCAGTACATAAGTAGGCCACCCCTATACCCAGAGGGTGCACACATTCACGCAAGCAATAACCTACTATGCCTTAACCTAGCTAAAGATGACATGCAGGAATGTGTGACGCATATCAAGTGCAAATTTGCATTCAGTGCATGTGCCACATATTCGATAAGCTTGAAATCTAATTAATCAATCAATCAACTGATTGTCTAGGTTTAAGTCTAGGAAGTGAGCCCAGGTGAGGTTACCTTGCAAGAAGGTTCAGCCTTGACCTTCAGACCCTCACCCGTCTCGAAAAGGCTAGCATCATACCACAATCTTTTCTTCTTCTGGACTCAATTCACTATTTGGTTTACTGGCTCAAGCAAAAAAATACAGGAAAGAAATACCAGCTCCGTATTTTCAGTGTCTTATCCGCATCAGTAAATAATAACAGAAGTGGTTATTGCAACAAAATAATAATGTGAATACTAGTGTATTAATAAACGAATGTGTGGCTGGTTTGTTATGTATAATGTGATGCAGCAGCGGCAGTTCCTGGGAGGTGGATAATGAAAGGAACAGGTAGTGAACACAGAATAATGAGAGAATAGGGAAGAAGGTAATGTAAAAAGTGAGATGGACTGGGAGCGAAGAAATCAGCCGATTTAACAAACATAAATTTCGCAAACACGATATAAAATACAACAAAATTCAAGTCAAAACTAAATAAACGACAGAAACAATATGTTTAATAGAGACGGGTTTCAATGTTTGTTATTATGTGTCACCTTTGTCCACCCTTTAAATTAATACCAACTAATACATACACTTTCTTGGGAAATTAGAATAGCAAATTCCTATATATAATATGAGAGGTTGTGGGGTAGATACCTATGTTTCCAATTTTCTTGATTCTGTGCAGGACATCGAGTATATATCTTTGTGAAATAAAACACGGGTGCAGTATTAGGATATGTGAAAATTTATCTAGACTGCCTCCATGTGAGTTGCTTACCCTAGCAAGCTCTGTTGACACCAAGCTCCGAGGTCGGCACCTCAGCCTCACAAGTGGCTTATAGGACAGATTTCCACAAATGACTGATGTAAGAAAATCTCGCCTGCATGCACGAGTAAAGGGCTAACTTACTTGGTGTTGAAGAAACTATTCCGGCCTTCAGCCTCCCTAAGCTTTAGCCCCTCTGGACTTCCCCTCAGAACCACGTGCAACTGGGAGCCTTAATTCCTGCAATAATCAGTTGTTATTAGCAACCTGCCTGCACCTCAGAAATTCCTGTTTCCAAAGGGGGTGTGTATCCCCTAATATAACTATGCAAAAATGGACACTAGCTTCTAAGCCTGATGGAGTGACGCCGGTACACACCGGTCATGGGCCACCTATCTGCACAAAGGCCCACAGCTCAACACACTTGCAATTTCCCCCAGAAACTGGCCAGAATCCCAAGTGGGAAAGGGAGGTCTTGTCTTACTGTATGGGCCTGATGGAGGAGGACATCTATGGTACGTCGAGGTGCCTCCACCAGATTTCCCCAGGTCTGGTATGTGAAGACATGTGGGGGTGCCACCTGCTGATCACGACACTTGTTGCTCCGACGGTGTCTGGTCTTAGAAGAAGGGCACTGCGGTCTCAAAACCCCGTGCCCAGCATTCAAACTTGGGCTGCCAGTTCTCCCTGGCTCATATAACCTAGTGTTTGCCTACATTATCGGTCTATTACTACCTACCTTAAGGTCTTAGGTCTACATTATTATTATCTACAGTTGCCTCAAAATCCTAATATTAGTGTATTAACAGTATAAACTACCTACTTCCCTGAAGGGTAAATCTATCAATTAAGATGTACCTTTCCCAAACCACCTTCGCCAACCCGGGTGTGTGTGTGTGTTTTGGGTGGGTATAAGAACATAAGAACATAAGAACGAAGGAACACTGCAGAAGGCCTACTGGCCCATGCGAGGCAGGTCCAAGTCTCCTACCGGCTTAAGCCAATGCACCCAACCTAGTCAGTCAGGTCACACTGACTTAAGGGAGGAACACGGCAACCGACCTGGTAGCACAAGCTATCAGGTCTAACCCCACACCCCCCACATCTACTCATGTATTTATCCAACCTATTTTAAAGCTACACAACGTTCTGGCCTCTATAACGGTACTTGGGGGTTTGTTCCACTCATCCACAACTCTATTACCAAACCAGTACTTTCCTATATCCCTCCTGAATCTGAATTTTTCCAACTTAAAACCATTGCTGCGAGTCCTGTCTAGGCTAGATATTTTCAGCACACTATTTACATCCCCTTTATTTATTTCCCGTCTTCCATTTTATACAACCTCAATCATATCCCCCTAATTCTACGTCTTTCTAGAGAGTGCAGTTCAGGGCCCTAGTCTATCCTCATAGGGAAGGTTTCTGATACATGGGATCATCTTTGTCATCCTCCTTTGTACATTTTCCCGAAATTTAATCCATTCTGTAATACGGTGACCAAAACTGTGCAGCATAATCTAAATGAGGCCTAACCAAGGATGTATAGAGTTGAAGAACAACCTGAGACTCCTATTTTTTTGCTTCTTGATATGAAGCCAAGGATTCTATTAGCTTTTTGCGAACACTTATGCACTGTTGTCTTGGTTTCAGATTACTGCTAACCAGAACTCCTAAATCTTTTTCGCAATCCGTAATATTAAGATCTACATTATTTAGTTTATATGTGGCATGGTTTATGTCCGTCCAACATTTAGAAACTTTGCATTTGTCTATATTAAACTTTCATCTGCCACTTCTCCGACCACTCATCAGTCTATTCAAATCTTCCTGGAGTGCTCGAATGTCCTCGTCAGAATGAATTCGACGGCCTATTTTGGTGGCATCGGCAAACTTGCCGATGTCGCTCTTTATGCCCTCATCTATGTCGTTTATGTAGATTGTGAACAGCAGGGGGCCCAACACTGACCCCTGTGGAACACCGCTCGTGACGCTTCCCCACTCTGATTTCTCCCCATTTATGCAAACTCTCTGCTGGGCCCATTTGTCAACCATGCCTCTATCCAGAAAAAAAATTCTCCTCCTATTCCATGTGCTTTAATTTTCCTCAATAGTCTCTGATGTGGGACCCTGTCCCAAAAACCTTACTGAAGTCCATATACACAATATCAATATTCATTACCATGATCTACCTCCTCAAATACCTTAGTGAAAAAGTTAATAAAAATTCGTAAGGCAGGAACGCCCCTTTTGTAAAACCATGCTGAGATTCGTTGATTAATTTATGCTTTCAAGGTGGCTACAACTGCCCGGCAATTATTGATTCCCTAAATTTTCCCACTATGGAGGTTAGGCTTATTGGTCATAGTTCGAAGCTAAGGACCTGTCACCTGTTTTGAAAATAGGTATCACATTTGCCATTTTCCCCTTATCTGGCACCATGCCAGTTTTGTAGTGATATGTTAAAAAAATTAGCCAAAGGTGGCTAAGCTCCTCTTTACATTCCTTTAGAACCCTTGCATACAGTTTCACGGCCTGGGGATTTGTTAGGTTTTAATTTATCTAATTTTCCTAAGGACCATGTCACTTTTGACCCTAATAGTGCACAGTTTTATTATCGTCCTGTTCTACATAATTTATCATTACTGGAATATCGCTGGTATCCTCCTGTGTAAAAACTGAGAGGAAGTATGTGTTAAAAATTTTACACATTTCCTTATCACTGTCAGTGAGCTGACCCGAGGAACTTTTGAGTGGGCCTATCTTGTCCCTGATCTTACTTCTGTATACCTGAAAGAATCCTTTTGGTTAGTCTTCGATTCTCTTTCAACTTTAACCTCATAATCTCTATTTGCTTTTCTAATTCCCTTTTTTATTTCTCTCTTTAACTGAATATATCGATTTCTTAATTGCCCCTCTCCTCTTTTGATTTGCCTATATATGCCTCTCTTTTGACCAATCAGATATTTTAATCTATTGTTCATCCATTTAGGATCATTTTTGTTTGATCTGATTTCCCTATTTGGAACATAATTTGACTGAGCAGCTAGACTATGCCCTGGAAAGCATCATATCGGCAACCATCACCACCTACCTGACCCTAGTCAGGTCATTCAGTTCAGCCACCTAAGTAATTTTTCAGTCCTATGAAATCAGCCAAGCGAAAGTCAGGGACGGAGACTTGATTGCCATTATTAGGGGGAATTCCATGAATGTTAAAACTGAGTGATTTGTGATCACTCTCCCCAAGCTCATCATTAACCTCAAGATTATTAATTAGTGTTTCCCTACTGGCAAGAACCAAGTCAAGGAGGTTATTTCCCCTAGTTGGCTCTGTCACAAACTGTTTTAAAAAAACAATCCTGGATCGTATCAAGAAAGTCACCCGACTCTAAATTTCCTGTCAAATTGCTCCAGTCAATCTGTCTATAGTTGAAATCTCCCATTAGCACAACATTTTTCGTATGTAGATGCCTTACGAATTTCGTCCCATAGAAGTTTACTGCACTCCCTATCAAGATTTGGGGCCCTGTAAATCACACCCAAAATTAGTTTTTCTCGGCCCTCGAGAAGCTGTAACCAAACAGATTCAGTGGCTGACGCTTCTAATTTAATATCTTGTCTAACACAACAATTTAAATTGTCTCTGACATACATCGCTACCCACCACCTTTCCTGTTGACCCTGTCAGTGTGGAATAATTTATAGCCTTGTATGTGACATTCAGAGGGCATCTCTCTATCTTTCAGATTGAGCCAGGTCTCTGTTATAGCAATAATATCTATGTTCCTGCACTTGCAATTAATCTTAGCTCATCTTATCTTATTCTAACACTCCTGCTATATATAGTAAACCTTAAGGGAGCTAGTCCCTTGCTGCCCTCTGCTGTCCCCCTTTGTTTGCTGACCTGTTCTATTGTCTTTATTTATAACTTCATGCTGAATGCCTTTTATACATTTACTGTTTCCAACCCTAGTGTTGCAACCTGCTTGTTTCCCACACACACCCATACCTCTATCTTCCATCAGTTTAAAATCATAGGCATTTCACCAATGGCCTTCTCATCGAGTCTGCAAGTGCTACCACCCCTGCCCAGAGAGATGTACCCATCCCTTGCATACATATCATGTTTGCCATAAAAGTTGTTCCAGTTGTCAATGAATGGGATTGCAAGTTCCTTGCAGTATCTGTCTAGCCAGCAATTTACACCAATTGCCCTAGACAACCATTCATTTCCTACTCCCCTTCTAGGCAAGATGCTACATATGATTGGGATCCCTCCCTTAGACTTAATGAAATCTATAGCTGACCTGTACTTATCTAGCAGCTCTTCTCTCCTACCCTTCCCAATATCATTTCCACCAGCACTGAGACAGATAATGGGCTTGTTTCCATTACCTGACATGATATTATCCAGCCTGTTGACAATGTCCCCAACACCAGCTCCAGGAAGCACACTCTATCTCTCATCTTCTTATTCCTATTACAAAAAGCACGGTCAACATATCTTACCTGAGAGTCACCAACCACAAGAATGCGCTTACCTTCATTAGCAGGGGCAGTAGTACCCTTACCTTCACTGGCCACTGAAGTACATTCATCCTGGAGAACAGAGAAGCGATTTCCTACCTTCAGATCTTCACTCTTAACTTTCCTTACTCTGATGCGCCTCCCATTACTGTGAACAACTCGCCACTTGTAGCAGGTGCTGGGCTGCACCCAACCCAGCCATTCCATCTGTGACCTGATGGGATCTTTGTACGATGTATCTGCCCTGTGGAACTTTAGGACCGAATAAATTTCCACATCCTCCCACCGGCGAAGGTAGGCACCAAGTCTAAATCAAGTCTGCTTCCTGCAGGCCCTCCCAGTGGGCCCTGGACTTGAGCACCGTTCAACGGGTCGTCTGGCCACTCTGGTCAGTCAGCCTCTGGTGTAACTTCTCCTGTCCTGGTCCCACCGTGTGGGCCTCGAGAGACAAAAGCCTCGGCAAAAGTCTCGGCACCGTTCATTCTCACCTTCACCATTCTCAACCGCCCAGCCTTATCTGGGTGGGTCGACACTACCAGGCCTAGAGGCCAGTATGTCCTGGGTGCTTTGGATTCTACTAGCACTAGGTCCCCTTCACTCAGTGTCATCTTGTTTGCCTCGGGGTCAGCACCATAGAAATGTTCTCACAGGGCTGTCAAGTAATCCCTGTGCCACACCTGGTTCCATTTGTCCAGGATGTTCACCAGTCTATTGTGACTCCTGTGTAGTTCTTCATTGATGGGGGGACCATCTAGCCCACAATAATCCTGCTCCTTGGAAGACTGGCTCAAAATTGCAAGGAAGGGCTCAATCCTCCTTTCAAACAGCATGTGATTGGGGGCGAGAGCTTCCTGCTCATCAATCCCATTTTGCACATAGGTCAGAGGCCTGTTATTGACTCTTGCCTCTATCTCAGCTAACACTGTCCTCAATTCATCTGTGCTCACTCTCTTGCCGTGCAAGACCTTCCGAATGCACCTTTTGACTGTGCCCACCATGCTTTCATAGAAACCCCCTTGCCAAGGCGCTCTGGGAACTATGAACCTCCACTCACACTCTATTCTCTTCAGATATTCTCGTACTTCTCCGTTGTCCCTAAGATTCCTGAAAACTTTATCGGCTGCTCTGAAGCTCGTGCCATTGTCCGAGATAATCAATCGTGGGCACGAGAATCTGGCTGTGAACCTCCTTAACAACTTCACGAAAATCTCTGTTGACATATCTTCTGCCAACTCCAAATGTACAGCTCAAGTAGTTGCACAGGTAAACAGGCAGACATATACCTTCTGAGGGGCTACCCTATCGTCTCCTGGGTTCTTTAACTTGATAGCCCCGGTATAGTCTATTCCCACAGTCTCAAAGGGCCTGTCACTATGTACCCGCTCCTGAGGCAGCGGTGGGGGACCTGGGTACAGTAGGGTCCTCCCATCATACCGCCAGCAGACAGTGCAACTCTTTATCACCCTTTTGATGGCAGCTCGGCCCTTCAGTACCCAGTAGTTCTGACGAAGGCTGGTAAGGGTATCTCCAGACCCCCCGTGCATGGTCCTCTGATGAGCATCTTTTATCAACAACTCTGACACCCACCCCTCCTTTCCCAGTAACACGGGATGTTTGGCTCCATAACTGAGCTCAGAGTTTTGTAGTCTTCCCCTGCATCTTAACCATACCACGGGCGGGATTGAACCCACAGTCAGAGAGTCTCAAAACTCCAGACCGTCGCGTTAGCCACTGGACTGCATCTTATCAGCCCAGCATGATCTAGGAACATTCCCAGTGAGTGGACCAATTTACTGTTCCCTGAGCTGCCATTGGGCACAAGACCCGACGTCCTATCCTGCTGCCCTGCCGCCAGTAGCTCCAGAATTCCCAGAAACCTCTCCCTTTGGTACTGCCGTATCCAATATTCTCTGGGACCCACGAGAGATAACTGTCGACCTCGGCTTACCTTGTCTTGCAGCTTCCTCACAAATCGAAATGCCATTTCTGTGACTCCTATAAGTTTCCTTCAAGAGGAGTAGCATCTGGGGTCAAATAATTCAGTGTCAGGTTCCCCAACAAAGTGTACTATGCTGCTGGTTGTCTCCCCGAATTTCTGCTCCGGCCAGCATTCCTTTGCTGGTAACCAGTCTGGGCCTTTGAACCAAATCTCGCTTTTGCTCAGTTTTTTGTGCGTCACCCCTCGGCTTATCAGGTCAGCTGTGTTTTGATCTGTAGGTACATACAGAATTGTCGACATTGACTGTAGCTCCCATATCTCCTTTACCTGATTCCTGACATAAGGGAGCTTGGACCTGTCGTTCTGGACCCACTGTAAGGCCACCTCCGAGTCTGTCCATACATAGGTGTGTGTCACCCTCAGGTTACTCAACACCTCCTTTACATGCTTCCCCAGTCTTGCTCCCAGCAACATCGCTGCGAGCTCTAGCTTTGAGATTGAGCAATCCTCCAGGGGTTTCACTCGCGCCCGGCTGGTGGCCAGATTGACCTGGTCCCCAGCCACCAATTATGCTACTGCCCCATAGGCCCTGGAGGAGGCATCACAGAAGACATGCAAGTCATAGTCTTGCCCAGTGCACCCGAGGGACCTGGGCAATGCAAACTCATGCAATTCTGCTAGATCTTTGCTAACCAGATCCCATTCCTGGCAGATTGTTTCTGGTAGTGGGTCGTCCCAACCTAGGTTCAGCTCCCAGGTCTGTTGCACTAGCATCCTCCCTCGAATGGTGATGGGTGTCAACAAACCCAAAGGGTCGAAGGCAGTCTGCACTTTACTCAGCAAGGACCTCCTGGTCAGCTTCCCTTCCCCATCAGGTTTCCTCTTTAGCCTAAGTCTGTCTTCCTTGATTTCCCACTCCAGTCCCAACACCGATGTTACCTCAGGTACTGAGTAGCCAGCATAGTCACCTTCCACCGTGCCTTGCAATGTTGGATTGTTTGTCACCCATTCTCTCAAGGGCATGTTAGCTCAGAGCATCTCCTAATTAGACTCTCGGTAAATGTCCATCAACAGCCCCTCATCTGAGGTGGTGCCTTGCATGTTGTCTATGTAAAATAGGGTCTTCAGTAATTCTCTAAGAGGGCTGTTACAATTCACAAGGTGGTAGTCTATGGTGGCCTGCAATAGGAATGGTGAACTAGTGGCACCAAACAACACTGCCCTGAATCTGTAGGTATCATACCCTTGCTCGGGCGCCTCCCTGTTAGTCAACCACAAGAATCTTGTGTAGTCCCTATCTTGTGGCTGCAACTCGATACGCAGGAAGGCTTTGTTGATATCTGCCGCATAGGCATACTGCTCTGTCCTGAATCTCAACAACACATCTGCTAATTTCTGCATCAGGGAGGGCCCTGTGAGCAGACAGTCGTCCAATGATGGCTCTCGGGGACTCGCTTGTGAGCTGCAGTTGAAGACCACTCTGATGGGAGTGGTTACTGACTCCTTGGTGACTGCCATGTGTGGAAGATAATGGGTGTTTTTCCCAGGGTTGGCATTGGGTACTTTCTCAATGAACCCGAGAGCCAACTGTTCCTTAATGATGTCATCGTATTTCCCCACCAGATCCTTCTTGGTCAGGCTGTACACCAATGAGTTCAACTGACCCCATGCCTTCTTGAAATTAGTGGGCAGCATTGGGTGTACCAGTTTCCAAGGGAGTCACACCCAGTACTGTCTGTCCTTGAACTGCACATGGTTCAAGTAATCTCGATATGTCTCTTCGTGTTCAGGGGGCGGCTGGTCACCCTTAATCCCTACTACATCCAGGTCCCATAGTTTATGGACTGGCTCACTGTCGGCTATGTCGACTTGCGACTCTGATAGATCTTCGTGCAGACCAATCTGCATCACCAGCACAGCCTCAGTTGCTATAGTACCAGAGGCCCCCTTTCCCAGGGCCACAGGGAAGTGAGCCGGTATCCTGCCTCCTACGATGTACCCTGCTGGAGTCCTGTACAGGCCAATACCCTCCTTGATAACCCTTCTCGTAGACACAAATTCGTCTATGTAATCTCCTCCTACCAAGATTCCTACATTACTGACGTTGTCTGTAGTGATGTCTGGCTCTGCCAGCTTCACACCCAACTCCCTCAAACGTTTGACTGCTGCAGCCAGTCCCTTAGTGGTAATGATATTGGGCAACCTCTTCACTATCAAGGCTGAAATTTTCCGTCAATGCCCGGCTAATCTAACCGTCACATCGACAACCGGATAAGACTTGCGTGGGACCTGCCCACCAAACCCTTCCACCTTCATGTCAACTTTACCATCTATCTTCAACTTCAACTTAGTTGCTAGACTCTCTGTTATAAAGGATCTCTGTGCCCCAAAGTCGAAGAACAAACGGATCATTTCAGACTTCTTCCCATTCGTAACCACCGCCATTATGGTGGGCAAGGCCACCGAACCTTGAAACTGCTCACCAGAACAAATCCCGGAGCCGCACTCACCACATTCACCACTACTTCAGGCTTGTCCTTGCTCTCCTTAGCTTGTGCTGATCTGGTGTCATTAGGACACAGTGCACTGTGGTGCTTACCTTTCCGGCAGCCCTGACACTCATTGAGTTGGGCGTTACAGTCCCTGGCAAAATGTTTCCCACAACACTTGAAACAGAGTCTCAACTCCCTTAGTCGTTGAACCCTTTGGTTATAGGTGGTGAAGCTCGAGCACCCTGAACTAGCGTGTTCTCCTTCACAAAACATGCACTGTCTCATACTGGCCGTTTTAGTGGCTTCTCCCTTGGCCTTGTGGGTGGAGGACTTGTCCTAGGCATAATATGAGCCGACCCTAGTAGGAGGTGTTTTAGCTTTATCTCTCGAGTGTCTGGAGGGGGTCGATCGACTCCACCTTGGTGGGCAATTTCTCTCCCTGACCTATGCTTAGGTGAGACACGAGATCTCCCAACCCCTCAACAATATGTTGTATTGTGAACTTGTTCGTCCAATATTTTAAGTGTAACTCATGTGCTGTAGTGCCAGCCAGTTTCCTCTGAATCACCTGACTGATGAACCATTCTGACTTACCCCAATCATGTAAACCTTTAAGACTATTTGTCAAACTCATAACTTTGATTCGGAACTTCTGTAGGCTCTGACGGTCATGGCGACAAGCCTCTAGATCCAACAACTGATAAAGTATAGCTGCCTTTATCCCCTCAGCGTTGCCAAACATGTCTTTTAATTGGTCTTTGGCATGTTGGTAATTAGTGTCAGTGGTTTGGTAATGCCAGAGCCAGTCCAAGGCTTTACCCTTGTGCTGTGAATGTAAATACTGTAATTTGAAGGCATCTGACAAATCGTCTCTGTCATCTATCTGGGCTTTAAACTGATCCCAGAAAGCAACTTACTATGTTAAGGTTCCGTCGAATGTTGGTAAATTCAACTGGGGCAATCTGGGCAACACATTAACCCTGAAATATTTGCTGCCCCTGCCATACCGGCCTTCAAAGTCTTTATTAACTGCCTGCGGAGTTTCATCTCTGCTTTACACTCTGCCCTTCATTTGTCATAGCCATTCCGAGCTACCTCGACTGTATCGTCAGACTCACCTGCAGCATAGGCCTCTGTCTCATAAAGGATAAATGATTTCTCAAAGGCCGCCAGGAAACTCTCTAGTTCCTCACAGTCAACATCCTGATCTTGCATGGCCATACGACACTCCTCACGTGCTTTGTTTAGGAGTCCTTTACAGGCTCCCATAGACCGCTTTAATTGACTTACAGCTGAGACAGCTGATACTCCATCTTCATCCACCATAGTCGAGGTTTAGTTAAGAGCATGGTACTAATTTGTACTTCAATTAGCCCACCCCACAGCACGAATGGTATTAGGCAAGAATGAACGAGTCTCAAGGCTTCTCAACAAGCTTAATGACTCCTTTTTATTATATTGACTCTACTCTGAATTAAAATGTACACTGTTAGCTCTCAAACCCAACTGAAATGTTTATCGATGTGAAAGCTTAACCTAGCAATTTCCTGTACAACATCAGCAAATAATTACAGGACTTAAGCTAGTCTCTGGTACAAATCACAAATCCCACATTAAAATGAGTCAAAGACAATGAAAATCACACAATAAAAATGCAGTATACAAATTAAAAATCACTTGGTCAGCACAAATAAATTCAACAATTCAATTTGTGAAACAGTTAATAAATAATGTGTGTAAACAGCTTGGCCTACTCAGTCTAGCATGGATGGTTGGATAAGGTAAATCCTAACCTAACTAGTGTGCTATAGCCTAAACCTGGCTTTAGAATTCACTGTAAATAATAACTAGGTTAAATCTGTCCTAGCTACTATAACTGTTGTAAATATTGCACAAGTCTAGCCCTACTGTGGCTACCTTGCAAATCCACTTTAAGTAATTAACACTGGTTTACTTGTAATCACTGTAAATAATTAAATTCACACGCTTCTCTAGCCTACCTGGCCTGCCTGTAAATTATTGTAAATAATACTTCTGTGTATAGTCAGCTTTGCCTAGCCTCTGTGTAACTCTAGGCCTAGGTGTGCTAACTTAACCTAACTCTGTTAAAATCTGGTTCTTAATTGTGGCCTAGCTATGTTAATTTTAACCTAGCTATTCCACATCACAGTTCAAAGGACCATTTTTTTTTGTGAAAATTTGTCTAGACTGCCTCCAGCCTCCATGTGAGTTGCTTACCCTAGCAAGCTCTGTTGACACCGAGCTCCGAGGTCGGCACCTCAGCCTCACAAGTGGTGTGGAAAATTGCATTTACTTGGATGCATAATTGTATACATAACAGTAAATGAACAATGATAACTATTATTTATCAGTTAGGAATTTGGGACACTTAGGTCGCAAAAAATGTCCCCCTTCGATACCTACCACTGTCATGTCCACAAGTTGCTCTGGACCTATTAATTAAATGAAATATACATACACCAGGAATGCTGGTAAATATATAAATTTGTGGACTGTATATTAAAAATAATAAATGGTTATATATATATATATACACAATTACATAACAGAAGGAAAATATATCTTAATATCACTCACCAATTTGACTGGATATTAAGTTGTATCATACTCAGAAAAACCTCACTAACTAAATTTATGAAAACACTGGCCAGAATTATACACAAATCTAGGGAGCTTATCTGAGGTTCCTGGAGCTGTCTTGTCCAGTCGTCTGATATCTCAAGTTATGCAGGAATGCACATCCAACAATTTTGCCTCCTATTTGAGAGGTGTCAATCCAATTTTAACCTCTAGAGCACGAAAAATTCTTCCCATTATATTAACGTTGTATCCAATTCAAAACCAAGATGGCGAGTCCTGTCTGCACAGACGCAGGCTCTTCGTTTTCTACGACATAAATACTATTAAATACAGTATGGCCATCTATTTACATATAAATACTGAATTTCTGGAAAATATATACAGTATTTTTCGCAAGTGGCTTATAGGACTGATTTCCACAAATGACTGATGTTGCAAGAAAATCTCACCTGCATGCATGAGTAAAGGGCTAACTTACTTGGTGTTGGAGAATCTATTCCAGATTTCAACCTCCCTAAGCTTTAGCCCCTCTGGACTTCCCCTCAGAACCACGTGCAACCAGGAGCCTTAATTCCTGCAATATTCAATCGTTATTAGTGACCTGCCTGCACCTCAGAAATTCCTGTTTCCAAAGGGGTGTGTATCCCCTAGTATAACTATGCAGAAATGGACACTAGCTTCTAAGGCTGATGGAGTGACACCTGCATGTACTGGTCATGGGCCACCTGTCTGCACGAAGGCCCAGAGCTCAACTCACTCACAATTTCCCCCAGAAACTGGCCAGAATCCCGAGTAGGAAAGGGAGGTCTTGTCTTACTGTATGGGCCTGTTGGAGGAGGACATCTACAGTACATTGCAGTGCCTTCACCAGATTTTCCCAGGTCTAGTATGTGAAGACACGTGGGGACGCCGCCTGCTGATCACGGCACTTGTTGCTCCGATGGTGTCTGGTCTTAGAAGATGGGCACTGCGGTCTCAAAACCCCGTGCCCAGCATTCAGACTTGGGCTGCCGGTTCTCCCTGGCTCATATAACCAAGTGTTTGCCTACATTATTGGCCTATTACTACCTACCTTAAGGTCTTAGGTCTACATTATTATTATCTGCAGTTGCTTCAATAATCCTAATATTAGTGTACTAACAGTATAAACTACCTACTTCTTCCCTGAAGGGTAAATCTATCAATTAAGATATACCTTTCCAACCACCTTCGCCAACCCGGGTGTGTGTGTTTTGGGTTGGGTGTAAGGGCCACCCAACCCAGCCATTCCATCTGCGACCTCATGGGATCTTTGTACGACGTATCTGCCCTACGGAACTTTAGGACCGAATAAATTTCCACATGATATTATAATAAGGAAATGTTTAGCTACGAGTGACTTAAGTCCAGATATGAAGACATTCATGGTGAAATACTTCCTTTTTAATATTTATTTATTATTATTTGAACATGATACATAGTTGTACAAAAGAAATACAGTGGTTGAGTGTACATGCCAAAAGCCCCTTGTATGCAGAGCATTGTGGGCAGGGCCGGATTAAGAAGTCTCCGGGTCTAGGCTATTCTGATTGGCGGGGCCCCTTTGAGTTATGCGTAAACGAAGCGACCCCTTCCAGCTTGGGGGTGGGGGAAGGTCGGTGTGAGCCTGTTTAAGGTCTAATTAAATACATTCTGGCTATTTAGATTAAATTTAATAGGGAAAGTACATCAAGACAACCAAAACCATTTACCAACAGCCATTTTAACTATCTTGTTAAATCATGCATTTTAAAGAGAATAAACTCAAGACAGCATAGTATTACTAGATTAGGCTATTAAAGTAGTGACATCATGTACCTTTTATATTCAGCATAACCACTACAGCACTATTATTCCCTTTATAAATCACTGACCATTATTGTTATCATTGCATCATGCATAAGACTATCAAATTTTATAAACTCAACTAAAGAATTATTTATATTCACAGGCACTTCTTAAATAAACTTTTTTCTGGATTTCATATTGGCAAAATCATCAATTATATTCTGAAAATCAATATTTCTTGTTAGATCAGACTGAATGGTCAACAAGGCTAGGTTACACAATTTGTCTTGGCTCATTGCTGAACGGAGCTGGTTTTTCACTCTTTTCAAAAACAGAAAATGAACGTTCTCCTTCACAGTTAGTAGCTGGAAGTGTTAGGTAAAGGCGATACACTATGTCAACATTAGAGAAGGTTTCTGAGATACCTGCATTTCTTAAATGTTTCAAAGCAGCTGAGGGCGCACATTTTTCAGGTGGAGCTTTAATCTGATTCATATACCCAGAAAAATGAACTATTTCTACAATAAATGTGTCCTGAACATCTGCTGAAAGGTGTTGTTGCAACTTTAATGCAACTTCTCTCAATTCTGCATCTGGCATAGTAGTAATTTTGAACAGAAATCCAAACTTGTCATTGAGATTCTGTATGGTAGAGTTATTATTGAAAGAATTAAGAGTAAGACGGAGAATAGGATAGCAGATGAACAAGGAGGCTTTAGGAAAGGTAGGGGGTGTGTGGACCAGGTATTTACAGTGAAACATATAAGTGAACAGTATTTAGATAAGGCTAAAGAGGTCTTTGTGGCATTTATGGATTAGGAAAGGGCGTATGACAGGGTGGATAGGGGGGCAATGTGGCAGATGTTGCAGGTGTATGGTGTAGGAGGTAGGTTACTGAAAGCATTGAAGAGTTTTTACGAGGATTGCGAGGCTCAAGTTAGAGTATGTAGGAAAGAGGGAAATTATTTCCCAGTAAAAGTAGGCCTTAGACAAGGATGTGTGATGTCACCGTGGTTGTTTAATATATTTATAGATGGGGTTGTAAGAGAAGCAAATGCGAGGGTCTTGTCAAGAGGCGTGGAGTTAAAAGATAAAGAATCACACATAAAGTGGGAGTTGTCACAGTTGCTCTTTGCTGATGACACCGTGCTCTTGGGAGATTCTGAAGAGAAGTTGCAGAGATTGGTGGATGAATTTGGTAGGGTGTGCAAAAGAAGAAAATTAAAAGTGAATACAGGAAAGAGTAAGGTTATGAGGATAACAAAATGATTAGGTGATGAAAGATTGGATATCAGATTGGAGGGAGAGAGTATGGAGGAGGTGAATGTATTCAGATATTTGGGAGTGGACGTGTCAGTGGATGGGTCTATGAAAGATGAGGTGAATCATAGAATTGATGAGGGGAAAAGGGTAAGTGGTGAACTTAGGAGTCTGTGGAGACAAAGAACTTTGTCCTTGGAGGCAAAGAGGGGAATGTATGAGAGTATAGTTTTACCAACGCTCTTGTATGGGTGTGAAGCATGGGTGATGAATGTTGCAGCGAGGAGAAGGCTGGAGGCAATGGAGATGTCATGTCTGAGGGCAATGTGTGGTGTGAATATAATGCAGAGAATTCGTAGTTTGGAAGTTAGGAGGAGGTGCAGGATTACCAAAACTGTTGTCCAGAGGGCTGAGGAAGGGTTGTTGAGGTGGTTCGGACATGTAGAGAGAATGACTTCAAGGGTGTATCAGTCTGTAGTGGAAGGAAGGCGGGGTAGGGGTCGGCCTAGGAAAGGTTGGAGGGAGGGGGTAAAGGAGGTTTTGTGTGCGAGGGGCTTGGACTTCCAGCAGGCATGTGTGAGCATGTTTGATAGGAGTGAATTGAGACAAATGGTTTTTAATACTTGACGTGCTGTTGGAGTGTGAGCAAAGTAACATTTATGAAGGGGTTCAGGGAAACCGGCAGGCCGGACTTGAGTCCTGGAGATGGGAAGTACAGTGCCTGCACTCTGAAGGAGGGGTGTTAATGTTGCAGTTTAAAAACTGTAGTGTAAAGTACCCTTCTGGCAAGACAATGATGGAGTGAATGATGGTGAAAGTTTTTCTTTTTCGGGCCACCCTGCCTTGGTGGGAATCGGCCAGTGTGATAATAATAATAATAAAAAAAATTCTTTTCTTTTCACCAATTCTGTAATCAGTGAATCCAGAATGACGAAGTATGTAGCTGTCTTACATTTCTGCCTTGGTAGCAACACAATTTCATTGTCTGGCTCTTCAAAATTGCATTTCCTCTTCCTTGACCGCTGATGATCAGCCCGGTAACTGTAGTCTTTCACCAGCAGTTTAGCTTTCTCTTCAAACATTTCAAAAGCTTCATCATTGCGAAGTGAGCTTACAAATTCCACTAAGCCTGCATAGAGGTCAGCACAAGTAGCCATTTCAATTTCAATTTTCTGAAGTGTCTTGTTCGTGGCATTTAACCGTTCCAGTATACAGTCCCAAAGCACACAGAGTAAGGCCAATTCAAAATCTTCCAATTTTGATGCTAAGCTGGCTGCTTCGCTTTTTGTAGTTGCTGTCTGGTCTTCATCCTCTGCTATTTGGATCAAAGCAGAACATATTTCAGCAAAGCTGTCTTTCAAAGCATGTGTTGCATTATGCTGCGCTGACCACCTTGTTGTTGATAATGATTTGATGACATCTCCATGAATGGTTGACTTGAGTATACTCCACCGATGCGTTGAAGCAGAGAAAAAATTAAAGAGTGCTTGCAAAAGTCCAAAAAATGAAACTGCAGTGACACAACAATCCGCAGCACATGACCCAACAAGATTAAGAGAATGTGCTGAGCAGGGCACATATTCAGCAAGTGGGTTGATTTGCTTGATACGGGCTTGCAATCCATTATATTTACCCGACATGTTACTTGCATTGTCGTAGCTCTGGCCACGGCAATCCATAATAGAGAGATCATGTTCAAGCAGAGTATCCAGTACTACATTCATCATTGTTTCTCCATCATGGCCTGAAAGAGGAATGAATTTTATAAAGCGCTCTACATGCTTACCACTGGAGTCGACAAAGCGAACAATGAATGTCAATTGATCTGTATGTGAAATATCTGGTGTTGAATCTACACTTATTGCAATGTATTTTGCAGTTTTCACAGCTGCTATGATTTTATTGAGGACCTTCTTAGTCATCAGTTCAATAAATTCATTGCATATAGTTGATGACATGTAAGATACAGTGCCTCTTCCTGCATTCCCAAGGCGTGACACATGATTTCCTAAGAATGGATCGGATTGTGCTAACAGTTCTATGATCCCTAGGAAATTGCCATTGTTTTCCGAACCAAAAACCTCATTTTCTCCACAGAAAGCAAGTCCTCTTAGAGCTAAGAATTTTACAACAGCAACAACTCTTTCTAGAACTTTTCTCCAATAAGTGCGCTCTTTTTCAGTTTGATTTTCCAAATGAGAATCCAATAAGCCTTTTTTCTGTGCACGAAATACACTGGCTAAAATGCAGCTCCTGTGAGTGGTGCTGTTTTCATGTTCCTCGAAACGCTTGGAATTTTTCCAGTCATTGAACCCCTGTGTGAAGGTATTTTCTTTGGTAGAAAATAGCTTGCATGCTGAACAGTACACTTTTCCTGAGCTTTCAGAGTATACCATCCATGATCTTTTCACAGTTTCTGAATTTGCAAGCTTCGTATAAAACATAGATGACTTTAAACAACGACGACTTCCATCCTCATAAATCCTTGCTGATTTCCTAAAGTCAATGTTCAGAGTTTGACTGAAGTTTTTTGCAATGAAAGCATTACGTAGAGAATCTGGGATTACATTTGGCCATGAGGCAGGATCTTTTAAGACAAATCCTGTGGATGAAATGTCCGTTGAGACATTGAGAGGAGACACAAAAGAAGTAGATGCTGGCTGAGAAATAATGGAGGGAGGGCTTCCTGTATGATCTGACGTATCTGCAGATTCAACTGTACTGGTAGCATCAGAAACTGTTTTCGTGAGCATGTCTGAGATCTTTCTGCAGGTTCCTGCATCTTTCTTTTTCTGTTCTTCTTCTTGAATTTTCTTCTTTCTTTTCTGTGTCTCACTCGCATAAGAACGTCCAACATCACGTTAACGAGATGCCATAATGAGGATGAATCACTGTCTGTAATATTGCAAATACAAATTTTTCATTATCAATTATTATTAATTTTTTAATTATTATTAAATTTTTTTTTCTGTCAATTGGGGGGATATGACCCTTGTAGCCCCCTTTCCTCTGGCTGCGCATCTAAAAATTCAAAACGTTACCAGAAAGGAGTCATATACAGAACTTTTACCATAGATTAGGTTAGTGATTTGGGCTACGAATATTTTACTAATTCATCCTCCTTGATCTCCAATTTACTTAAACAGAAATCATACTGATTCCAAGAACAATGCACAATGGTATTTATATTACCATTTTCATAACTAAACTAATCATTATGTTTTGCATGATATATGGCCTACCACCATAGATAAGGACATGAGAATTAAAGAATGCAGGGACAATTTTCAGTTTCACCCATCCAACGATTTTCTGACGTGGCTTATGTGTTTCTGGGGAAATATGTAGTAAATTAATTGATGTTCTACATCACTTCCGTCGCAACTTGAAAACTAGGCATTTGCGACGGAAGTGATGTAGAACATCAATCAATTGAGATCTGTTATTGAAATGATAAAGACTTAAAGACAGGACAAAGTGCTTTTAAAACCTACAAACGGAAGTCAGTTTGCGTTTTTAGGTTTTTCTTTATAGTATTTTTATCAAAAATGCGTCTTTACTGGTCCATGCATCTTTACTGGTCAAGTAACCCTATCAGGTACCTCCCTTAACATTTAGAGGAGAAAACAAACATTTATCCATACACATCAATGTCTATCATCAACACTTCAGTTAATTTGTCACAGTACAAGTCTAGATAACGTGTAATTACTACAGAAAATTGGAGAGGAATCTCCCATACTCACCCATTAGCGGGAAAACACAGCTGTTCTGATGTAAACAAAGGCGTGTTGAGTGTTGCCATCTATGGTTAGGTTTATTTATTTTTATTTTATTTTATTTCATTATTTATTTTTGTTTTGATTAATTTTTAAAAATCAATTTTACTCTCCAAACACTTGAACTTTTTAGGTAGGGACCCCTTTGCACTTGCACCATGTGCGCAGTCTTGGATGAGCCCCTGAACCCCTTGGACCGTGGGGTCCCCAAATGCGCGGGGCCCTAGGCAAATGCGTAGTTTGCCTATGCGGTAATCCGGCCCTGATTGTGGGCAGGCTTAAAATTAACTTAAGATTAACTAAGCAATGATATATTCAGTGGTAAAAATTACAGTAAACAAATTACAGCATGTAGTACAAATGAGTATTTCAAATAAGAAGCATTAAAGTTGTACAAATTTGTAGCACAATTTATAATATAATCCGGTCAAATCGAATAAAATCAATGATTTGTAGTGCAGAAAAAGGTCATATGGTCATTTGATGAGTTACTGAGCATTCAAGAGAATGGAGTATTCTATTAGGTAATGTAATTACAAAAAAACATAGTTTGACAGGGTCACAGGTTATACATTTATGAGATATAGTTAATCAGCATTTATTTAGTTGTGGGTGAGTAAGTGATTCTTAAGAAGAGTTTTGAACTGATAAACAGACAGTATTTCTTTTATATTCACAGGTAATGAATTCCAGATTTTTGGGCCTTTTATGTGCATTGCGTTTTTACATAGTGTGAGGTGGACACGAGGAACATCAAAGAGTGATCTGTGCCTTGTGTTATGGTCATGTGTTCTGTTGAGGTTGGTAAGGAGAAGTTTGAGGGGAGAGTTTATATCTGAGTTAAGTGTTCTATGTATGTAGTAGGTACAATAATAAGTATGTATGCTCTGTATGGTGAGTAAGTTCAGAGTTTTGAATATTGGTGGAGTATGCTGCCTGTAGTGGGAATTTGTTATCATTCTGACTGCAACCTCTTGTTGGGTAATTAATGGTCTGAGATGGTTCAGTGTTGTTGAACCCCATGCACAAATTCCATAGGTGAGATAGGGGTAAATGAGTGAGTGATATAGGTCCAGGAGGGATGACTGTGGAACATAGTACCGTATTTTCGATAGTATGCCTATGGTCTTGGAGATTTTCTTGGAAATTTGTTGCACATGTGTTTGAAATTTGAGTCTATTATCATAGTGGATTCCTAAGAATTTTCCCTCTGTGAGATTTGTGATAGGTAATCTGTTTATCATTATGTTAAGAGGGACATCTGTAGTTCTGTTTCCAAACTGTATGAAGTAGGTTTTGTCAATATTGAGAGTAAGTTTGTTAATCATCATCCAGGTAGATATTTTCTGTAATTCGATATTTAGAGTATTGGCTAGTATGACTGGGCTTGGGTGAGAGAAGACGTATGTAGTGTCATCTGCAAATAGTGTGGGTTTGAGTAGTTGCGATGCATATGGTAGGTCGTTTATGTAAATGAGAAAGAGAAGAGGGCCAAGGACACTTCCCTGTGGGACACCAACTGTAATTGGCTATGTGGAAGAGTTTGCTCCATTTGTGTACACATATTGGCTTCTGTTGCTAAGGTATGACTTTAGGTAGTTGAGGGAGTGCCCTCTTATACCATAGTGTGACAGTTTTATGTGCAGCAAATCATGGTCAACTGTATCAAAAGCTTTACATAAATCAATGAAGATCCCCAGTGAGACTTGTTTTTTCTCGAGTGCAGTGTATATTTGTGCTAGCATGTGTATAATAACAGC
The DNA here is from genome assembly GCF_026875155.1 of Cherax quadricarinatus. Taxonomy (NCBI): domain Eukaryota; kingdom Metazoa; phylum Arthropoda; class Malacostraca; order Decapoda; family Parastacidae; genus Cherax; species Cherax quadricarinatus. Next base: position 59,230,260 of record NC_069417.1, on the reverse strand, counting down.
ATTCATATTTTTATTAGGCCTCAACCCAAACTGACAGGGGTTGAGTATGTTGTGGGAGATGAGGTAGGGATAGATTCATTTATGAATTAATTTTTCAAAGATTTTAGAGAGAGGGTGTAAGTTGGATATTGGCCTATAGTTATTCAAGTCTGTTTGATCTCCTTTATGTATTGGGGTGACCCTCACTATTTTGAGAACTGTAGGGAAGGTAGACGATTTGATGGATTTGTTAAAGAGTGTTGCAATGATTGGTGACAGCACTTGTGAAGCTTTTTTGTATATAAAGGGTGGTAAGGTATTTAAATCTCCTGTCTTGTTTTTTGTGTGTTGATAATAAGGGAGACTTCTGCTGGGTTAGTCGGAGCTAGGAACAGTGTGTTCGGGTAGTTGCCAGTGAGGTAGTCATTGGGTGGGGTATTTGAGCTTCGGATTTTATCGGCAAGGTTTTTTACTATGGTGGAGAAGAAAATATTGAGTCTGTTTGCTGTTTCAGTTGGTGGGAGTTGGGGTTCATCTGGTTTTGTTAGTGTGATTGCTCTGTTTCCTGATTTCTTTTTTGCTCCTAGAATTTCAGATAGTATTTTCCAGTTCTTTTTTATATCACCTTTGGTGATATAATCTGTTGGATAATCTGTTCTCATAATACAATTTTTTTTGCCCGTCTTATCAGCCTGGTTAGGACTGATGAGTAACGTTTTGTTTGGTCTCTGGTTGTATGACCCATTCTGTACTGTTTTTCGTATAGGTGCTTTATATTTATGGATTTGAGGATGCTGGGTGTTAGCTAGGGTCTATTCAGTCTCTTAGCTGTGATCTATTTAGTTTTTTTTAGGGCAGTGCTTGTTATAGAGGTATTCGGTCTTTTTTAGAAAATTATTAATACATTCATCAGTATCTGTATAGATTTCTAGCTCAGTTAGCCAGTCGATGTTTGTCATTGCTGTTGTGAAGTTATTAATGGCTGCCTCATTACGAAGTCTGAAGGTTACTTTAGTAGTGTCTTGGGGTAATTTACCAAGATTGGTTATGAGAAAGGCAGGGTAGTGGTCTGCGGTATTATCTGTGATTATGCCTGATTTTAAAGGGGATATGGTGTTGGTCCAGATGTGGTCTAATAGGGAAACACTAGTCTTTGTAATTCTTGTAGGTTTTATTACTGTTTGTAGCAACAAGCAGTTACTCATAGTGTTTGTGAATTCAGTTACATGTGGGTCCTGGTCTTGCAGGAGATTTATATTGAAGTCTCCTGAGAGTAGTAAGTGATCTTTATTCATGTGTGCATCAGTTATCATACTTCCTAGGTTCTCACTAAAATGGCTAATATTTTACTGTGGTACTCTGTAGATGTTTATCACTGTGAGAGGTTTTTGTAGGTATCTGGATTTGAATTTAGCTATTATATATTCCCCATGGTCATCCCTTGTGCAAGTATTAGTGATACATTCTAGTTGGTCTGAGTAGTATGTAGCTGTGCCACCCCATGTTGATCTGGCCTACAGTTGTGTATGGCTGTGTAAGCAGGAATGGCATAGACATCTGTAGTATCTGGCTCTAGCCAGGTTTCGGTGAGAGTAATGATGGACATACTGGCAAGCAGGGAATTTAGTAATGCTGTGAGGTCATCGTAGTTAAGACAGTTATGTTATTGTTGGCTCTGAGAAGTGCCTTTGTTTGTTCTGCTGTGTAGTAAATACAGTTGCTGGTGACGTGTACTTAGCTTGAGTGGTGACGTGTACTTAGAACAGTGGTGACGTGTACTTAGAACAGTGGTGACGTGTACTTAGCTCTGTGAAGACCTGTTTGTGTGCTCTCTGTGAATCTGAACCAGGATGCCCTCTCTTGAGCAACTTTACCAGCAGCTGAGAGAAGAGCTCAGAGTTGCTAAGATGGAGATACGGCGATTAACGGAGGAGAACAAGAGGATTCGTAGTAATCCTCCTGTTGTGAGTCCCCAGGTTAAGAGGGGAGCTTGGTCAGTGGCCGGGCAACATGGAACCAAGCTGAAGATCAAGAAAACGGTTGGAGAGGCAGAAACAACGAGAAACCAGAAGACTACCGTGGAATCTTCCAACCCATTCTCGGTGTTACCCGACGAATGTGAGTGTTCTACTGGGAATGCCACAACTAGCACCAAAGAAGCATTGGCAGACGTGAGTGAGACATCCCTAGAAACCCCAACGAAGACCATCGAGAACGTCTTGACGAATTCTACAAGTGGTGTAATGCTACCTGGCGAATGTGAGTCGACTACTCGGAGCATCACGACGGACGACGCAAAGGAAGGTAAAAACATTGTTGTTGTTGGGGATAGCCAGATTAGGTACATGGATAGGGCATTCTGCTTGAAGGACAGGAGTAGGAGGCAGAGAGTGTTTTCCTGGGGCTGGGATGAAGGATATTGTTAGCCATCTGGATGACATCATGAGAGGTAATGGGAGCAACCTATTATCTGTCTCAGTGCTGGAGGCAACGATGTTGGCAGACGTAGGAGTGAGGACCTGATTAGCAGGTATAGGTCAGCAATAGAGATAATTAGGAGGAAGGGTGGGAAACCTGTCATATGTGGCATTTTGCCAAGGAGAGGAGTTGGAAATGAATGGTTGTCCAGAGCAATTGGTGTCAATTGCTGGCTGGACAAATACTGTAAGGAAAATGCGGTAACATTCATTGACAACTGGGACCTCTTCTATGGCAGAAATGACATGTATGCCAGGGATGGGGTTCACTTATCTAGGTGTGGGGTGGGAGCACTGGCCAACGCAGTGGAGGGAGCTGTTAGGTAAGATAAGATAAGATAAGATTTCGTTCGGATTTTTAACCCCGGAGGGTTAGCCACCCAGGATAACCCAAGAAAGTCAGTGCGTCATCGAGGACTGTCTAACTTATTTCCATTGGGGTCCTTAATCTTGTCCCCCAGGATGCGACCCACACCAGTCGACTAACACCCAGGTACCTATTTGCTGCTAGGTGAACAGGACAACAGGTGTAAGGAAACGTGTCGAAATGTTTCCACCCGCCGGGAATCGAACCTGGGCCCTCCGTGTGTGAAGCGGGAGCTTTAGCCACCAGGCCACCGGGCCACAACTAGGAATAGTTAGTGGTATGGGTTTTCGCGGGAAAACTGTGAAGTCTCAGAGTAGTAATATGAGTACTAGGAGAACTAGTAATAGGCAAAATGAGGTGGATATCGGAAAGCCAGTGGCACTAATTGACAAGGACAGTAATAGGTTTAGTGGAATAACAGAAAGGAGCAGGAATGATAAAGAGAAAGGAGGGTCCTTAAGTATATATTACACAAATAGTCGCAGTGCTAGGAATAAGATGGACGAGTTGAGACTAGTTGCTAGTGCAGGTAACATAGATGTATTTGCCATTACTGAGACGTGGTTTAATTCAAAAAGTGGGGAAACATGCCTGCAGAATGTCACATTCAAGGTTTCAAATTGTTCCAAGTAGATAGAAGTATCGGGAAGGGGGGTGGGGTGGCATTGTATGTCCGAGATCGCTTGAACTGTTGCATTAAAACGGGTATTAAGTCTGAAGTAACAACATACAGAGTCTGTTTGGATAGAATTTTCAGAGGGGCATGAAAAATTAACTTTAGGTGTGATATACCGTCCCCCAAATTTAGATAGGGACCAGGGAAGACTACTATGGGAGGAAATTGTTAGGGCCACAAGGCACGATAATGTAGTAATTCTAGGAGACTTTAACTTTAGTCATATTGATTGGAATTTCTTGACTGGGAATTTTTGAATCATACGACTTCTTAGAAGTAGTTCAGGATTGTTTTTTGAAGCAGTTTGTGACAGAACCTACAAGGGGTAATAACCTGCTTGACTTAGTTCTGGCAAACAATGAATCCCTTGTTAATAATTTAGAAGTTTCAGAGGAACTGGGTGCTAGCGACCACAAATCAATTACATTTAGAAATTTAATGGAAGTATGATAGTAGGGATAACTCAGTAACAGTCCCAGATTTTCGCTTAGCAGATTACGATGGGCTTAGAGAACACTCATCATCTGTTGACTGGGGTAACGAAGAGAGCTATCAATATGACAGTTTTCTGAACACAATACATGCTGCTCAAAGAACATTTATCCCTTATAAAGAAATTAGATCAAATAGAAATCACCCAAAATGGATGAATAATAGGCTGAAATATCTACTAGGGCATAAGAAAGGAATTTATAGGCGTATCAAAAGAGGCGAGGGTCATCTTATGAATCAGTATATTGACATTAAGAGGGACATTAAAAAGGGGATAAGAAAAGCTAAAAGGGACTATGAAATTAAAGTTGCTAGGGATTCTAAAACTAACCCAAAAAGTTTTTTCCAGGTATATAGAACAAAAGACAGAGATAAGATAGGTCCCCTTAAAAATAACTATGGGCATCTTACGGACAAAGAGAATGAAATGTGCTCGATTTTAAATAATTATTTTCTCTCGGTTTTTACACAGGAAGACACTAATAATATTCCGGTAATTAATTTTTATAGTGGGCCAGAAGAAGATAAATTATGTAACATCACAGTCACTAGTGAAATGGTTGTGAAGCAGATAGACCGACTGAAGCAAAATAAGTCACCAGGTCCTGATGAGGTTTTTTCAAGGGTTCTAAAGGAATGCAAAATGGAAGTCTGTGAACCATTAACTAATATTTTTAATTTATCTCTTCAAACAGGTGTAGTGTCTGATATGTGGAAGATGGCTAATGTAATTCCTATTTTTAAAACAGGGGACAAGTCGTTACCGTCAAATTACCGCCCAATAAGCCTGACCTCAATTGTAGGCAAATTACTAGAATCAATTATAGCTCAAATTATAAGAAGCCATCTCGATAAGCATAGCTTGATTAATGATACTCAGCATGGATTCACAAGAGGCCGGTCTTGTCTAACTAATTTATTAACTTTCTTCAGTAAAGCTTTTGAGGCTGTTGACCACGATAAAGAATTTGATATTATTTACTTAGATTTTAGTAAGGCATTTGATAGAGTTCGGCACCAAAGACTGTTGAAGAAAGTAGCAGCTCATGGCATTGAGGGAAGAGTGCTCTTGTGGATCGAATCATGGCTCACAGACAGGAAGCAGAGAGTGTCCATTAATGGGGTTAAATCCGAGTGGGGATCAGTAACAAGTGGCGTTCCACAGGGATCAGTCTTGGGCCCGTTGTTGTTTATAATATATATCAATGATCTTGATGAAGGAATTACTAGTGATATGAGCAAATTCGCCGATGACACGAAGATAGGTAGGATAATTGATTCAAACATAGATGTTAGGGAACTTCAGGAGGATTTAGACAAACTCTACTCTTGGTCAGAAAAGTGGCAGATGCAGTTCATTGTAGATAAATGCAAGGTTCTGAAGCTCGGGAGTGTCCATAACCCTAGCACTTATAAGTTAAATAATATAGAACTTAGCCATACAGATTGCGAAAAGGACTTGGGGGTTATGGTAAGCAGCAACCTTAAACCAAGACAGCAATGCCTAAGCATACGTAATAAGGCAAATAGATTACTGGGATTTATATCAAGAAGTGTAAGCAACAGAAGTCCAGAGGTCATTCTGCAGCTTTATACATCATTAGTAAGGCCTCACCTAGATTATGCAGTTCAATTCTGGTCTCCATATTACAGAATGGACATAAATTCGTTAGAAATCATTCAGCGTAGGATGACTAAATTAATACATAGCATTAGAAATCTTCCTTATGAAGAAAGATTGAAGACTCTTAAGTTACATTCACTTGTTAGACGAAGAATGAGGGGAGACCTGATCGAAGTGTATAAGTGGAAGATAGGTATTAATAAAGGGGATATTAACAAGGTCTTGAGGATATCTCTCCAAGAGAGAACCCGCAGTAATGGATTTAAATTAGACAAGTTTAGATTTAGAAAGGACATAGGAAAGTATTGGTTTGGAAATAGGGTAGTTGATGAGTGGAACAGTCTACCTAGTTGGGTTATTGAGGCTAGGACTTTGGGTAGTTTCAAATTTAGGTTGGATAAGTACATGAATGGGAGGGGTTGGATTTGAGTGGGACTTGCTCATCGGAGCTTGTTTCTTGGGTGGCATTGAAAGTTGGGTTGGTCAAATGTTTGTTAGTGGGATGAATTGTAAAGGACCTGCCTAGTATGGGCCAACAGGCCTGCTGCAGTGTTCCTCCTTTCTTATGCTCTTATGATTCATTTAAGTCATTCAATAAGAGGTTGGTATCAGGATCAATGCTTGCAATCATAAGATTTATAGTGAATCTATAGTTAGACTTAAGTACAGTGGACCCTCAACCAATGGCATTAATCCGTTCCAGAGGGCTTGCCGTTGGTCGAAATTGACGTTGGTCGAGTTAATTTTCCCCATAAGAAATAACGGAAATAGAATTAATCCGTTCCTGACACCCCAAAGTCTGAATTTTTTTTTTTGTTTTTTTACATGAAATATACATTTCCTTATATGGAAAGGAATGGGACATACAAAATAAACAATAATTAAATGCCACTTACCTTTATTGTGGACTTGTTGATGAGTGATGTGCCAGTAGCAAGGGAGGTTCAGGACTGTCTATTGCATGGAAGGAGAATCCCCTTCCAGAAGGACTTCAGGTACCAAGTCCTTTGGTGGGGTTACCTCCCTCCTTGGTTTTTTAATGCCACTAGGACCAGCTTGAGAGTCACTGGACCCCTGTCACACAAAATAGCTGTCCAGAGAGCACTGTTTCTCATGTGCACTTAGGATTTCCCTAAAATGGGACACAAGAGTGTCATTGTACATGTACATTTCTATCGTAATTCTCACCCGTTTTAACACAGGCTTGGCACTAGAAGCTTTCTTGGGAACCATGGTGGCTTATTTAGCAGTTACAAGCAATAGAAATAGTGGAATAATTCAAAATATATGGGAGGCACATGTGGAAACTGACTGCAACAACTTGTAAACAATGGCACACTGGCTCTTGCAGTGGCGCTCCAGGTACATCGACACGTTCTGGACAAACATCGTTGGTTAAGTTTTTCGCCTTTGGTTAAGGCATTTTTTCTATGGCAAAAAGCGCCGTTAGATGAAATTGCCATTACTTAATGCCGCCGTTAGTTGAGGGTCGACTGTATAAGACAAAGTAAATATTCTAAAGCTAAAAAATAGCACCTGAATTATTTTAACAATTGTAAATATATGAACAAAGGTACTTCTTTAAAGCTAGAATAAAGGAGACAATATAAAAGGGACTAAAGTAAGCAGTGGTGAACAAATAAAGTGGTAATCAAATAAGGGAGCTAAGGAATATAATATTAAAATAATGAATGTATTACACTTTAGCACCTGAAAATAGCACCTTGACTATTTTAACAATTGTGAATATATGAACTAAGGTAGTTATTTAAAGCAAAAATAAAGGAGAAAATATACAAGGGACTAAACTAAGTAATGGTAAACAAAGTTAAATGGACAGATAGTCACTATAATTTAACATTGATTTAGGAGTAAGATCTGACTTGTAATATGTAATAAGTCTGAGCAATTAATAGAACTATAAAAAGCAAAAAAAAAAAATATGAGGTAATTGGTACTAGCTAGTAAATGATAGTTCTGGGAATTGCACAATAATGTAATTGGAATATACACTAATTACACCACACAATATAAATGGGACTAAAATAAGTAGTGGTAAACAAAATTAAATGGACAGGTAGCAACCATGAATAACATTAATTTAGGAGTAAAATTTGACTTGCTACACAAAATTTGAGCATTTAATAGCAATTAAAAAGAAGTAAAAAGTATTTGAGGTAGCTGGTATTAGCTAGTAAAAAAAATGCACAACAATGCACAATAATGTAATAGGAACGTACACTATATGCACCTACACGTATATATGTGTAAAGGACACTGCACATATGTCTTATTTCGCACTTGTCGATATTTAATACAATATCTTAGCCAGTAAATATCCTTACTTAACACTTGAATGTTTTCATGTTGGTGTGCAAATATTATCTCTTATGAGTTACAAGGATTTTTCCTGAAGGTGTAACTATTACTGAGCTAAACTTAAATATAATTGTTTTATTATACAATAGATACAGAGCATTGTGTGGCTACCCTATGCTGCGACACTCAACAAACTTAGAGTAGGGTTTAGAGTGGGTTTAGTGCTTAGTTTTGATTACAGTAACAATAATTAGAGTAAGATCACCATCATGAAGGATGGTTGCTCATAAACTAATTTATTTGTATTAGTTGCAAGTTAAGCTTGAATTCTTGCAGCAGATCCGAAATCTCTTGTAGACGGACTCCTCCACACAGGATGGTGCATCATTCTCTTCACTGAAAAACAGTTCGGATTCAAGACTCATAGAGGAACCCAACATGCTATAAATATCATCTTCGATGTTGTTGACAGTCTGAGGAAGAAGAGCAATCTTGCCCTAATTGCCACCAGGGATGTACACAAAGCTTTTAACAGTTTGTGGTATGATGGACTCATATTTAAACTGGTTGACCTACCTGATCACAACTGGACCTTTCTCAGATTTATATACAACTTCTTGTCAAAACGAAAAAAATCATCCCTACCTTTAATGGCAAGTCGTAGAGCCTTTCATACCGACAGCTGGAGTACCACAAGGCTCGTGCCTTAGCCCGATGCTATTCAACATCAATGTAAACGATCTCCCTCAACCCAAGTTCAATGATACTGTTATCATCCAATTTGCAGATGACGTTACTCATGTAGTATCATCCACCCCCGTAACAGGAAAATATAAGTATGAGAGGGTAATAGAAAAACTGAATAAGGAACTATGAAGAACAGCAAACTGGGAGAAGAAATGGAGAATCAAAACCAGCCCAGACAAAGTCCTTATCAGCACCATCGGATGTTTTGCAACAACCATAGCAGACATAGGGGGTATCGCCATCAGAGGGACACCTATAGCCATTAGAAACCCCAACACGAGCCTGGGATATGAGATAGACAGACTACTCCACTCCACATCTCACGTCACTAAAAAGATAAATGCAGCCAAAGCCCGACTCGGCTGTCTATATAGGTTTAATCAAGCCCCTTTCCACATCGAAAAATTCCCATACAAGATGATGAAAAGACCTATATTAGAATATTCATGTGCCCCCATGTCGTTAACAACAAAAACCAACATGCTACAGTTACAACGAGTCCAGAATAGAGCACTCCGCTTTATCACAAGCACCAGGAGAGACAGAGCCAGGATGGTAGATTTACACATCCGCCAGGACATTGATGCAATAATTGTAAGGCTTTATAAACTAAAGAAGAGGCAACTATATGCAATGCAAGGAATCTATATATCAGATAAGAGAGAATCCTCCCCAACTTGCCAATACCACCGACTATATCATCAGCACACCTCCCCACAGAACACAAAGAAAGACCCTTCAACGGAGAGTGTGACGATTCATCCATAAGGATAATTTCCAGAAACCAATGATCCTGAGCAATCTTCCTGAAGATGTAGATGAATGGGTAACACTGGAACCCTTTTTTATTGTTGTGTGGGGTTCGAACATGGTTTGGGTAATAAACACTCACGTCGGATGTTCCAGTATGTCTGGTAGTTGGAATATATGGGGAGCGCCAAGCCTGACCTGCCGTCTACCTTAATGTCTTTACTTGAACTGGCTTGCTGAGTGCCTCGGAGGGCGAGTGGCATTCAAATCATACTAGGTCAGCAGTAACGGTCAGTGATATAACAGTCAGTGATTCATGCAGGAGGCAGTGAATCAGTAATGGTTGGATGAGTCATTACTACTGACACTACTGGTAACTGATACTACTGGTAACTGATACTACTGGTAACTGATACTACTGGTAACTGATACTACTGGTAACTGATACTACTGAGATTATGTCCAATATGAATAACACCACCCCTATTTATGGAGACATCTTTTATAACTTATCCAGTATTACATCAACCAATATAACATCACCAAACCTACTATGGCAGGACACCACCTTTGAAGAAGCCGAGCTGCCCAGTATCTCCAAGTAACATTCAACGTACATCAATTAATCATTGTCCTCATCGCTTCTGGGCCATGTGGACGTGCTGTGCAGACGCTTCCGATTCAGTTGATTTTCTGCGTGGTTTGCCTGTTTTGAGCAATCAAAATGGCGAATAGACATGGTCGATGTGTAAATACTGTCTGTATGGAACTGGTACATGGTACCCTAAGCAGTTCTACAATGCAGGTGCTACTCCCAACGATTATTCGTGATGTGTATGGGATACCCAGTGAAGAGCTTTATGGTGTGGCTGTTAACGGAGTTATGAGGATTTTCATCAAATTCATAAATGCTGGATTTTACACAAGCATAGTTGACACGTACCACGAGAAGAGGATGGCCGTGAATACAGCAGTGGAGGTATGTCTACATGATGTATCCAGCTATGTGACATACGTAAAAGTCAGGAATGTGCCCTTTGAAGCTACAGAGTATGATGTGGTAGCGGTATTCCGTCGTTATGGCAAGATTCATGCAGCGGAATTGGGAGTGTGGAAGGATGGACCTTATGTGGGTCTGCCCGAGGGATCCTTCACTCTGAAGATGACGTTATGGCAACCAATACCTTTGTATGTTTTATTGGAAGAGTTCCGAACGCAGGTATACGTATACTATGCGGGACAGAGAAGGACATGTAGGCTGTGCTGATCATTTGACCATATGGCAGCCCAATGCCATAGAAAACCAGGACGGAGGGAACAGATGCCAACACCGGTGGATCAGCAGTTGGGTCCTGTGGTGCCGGAGACAGATGCGGCCGAAAGGCAGGCATCGCGCAGTTGGAGTGAAGAAGTGGAAAAAGCAGAGGTGGAGATGGACTCATGTGCTACGTTACCTGTGGGGACGGGGCCTGAGCAGACGACGACGACAAGCAATGACGGTGAGCCTGTAATGCAACAGGATGGATTGCTGGATGAGGTTTTGAGTACCTTCCTGAGTGAGGTGGATGATGAGCAGCGTGGACTCTCATTGGAGGAGACTACAGACTCACCGGGACGTGGGAAGACTGTGTGCAATGAGGGGAAGAAGCACACGGTAGTGGCTGAGGTGCACACAGCGTGCACGGAAGGGAAGGTTACATTTGGAGATGGAGGTTCATGCAAGAGAACAGCTGGGACGTCTGATATGGATGACGTCTTAATGCCAGGGCAGAGATCTGGGAAGAAGTCTTGGAGGCCCAGGTTGGACCTCCCAGAGAGTGGGTGTAGCGGTACTGAAGTACTGAAAGGTTCAAAGGACAAGGGGGGGTTGGGGGACTGGACAGACACGGTGACAAACGGGGCTCTAGTCAGCAGCCAGGTCACACGGGTGCCATTCCAAGGCGGCAGGGCAAGCCGCCTTTACTGTCATAATTCAAGGTTGTAACGATCAATGTTAATGGCCTGAGAGCCGAGGTTAAAAGAATATGGGTGGAATGGTTTTTAAGGAGATTTAATGTAGATATATGTTTCATTCAGGAGAATAATTATAAGTTTGGTTGTGAGTTGTCTTTGAAAGGATATAAGTTGTATGTGAGTGGCTCGTTGAGGTTGAAAGGTGGGGTTGCTGTGGCTGTAAAGGAAACCAGTCCATTGCGTATTTTGGGGTGGGAGGAGGGGGGGGAGGGTCGTGTGAGTGGAAGGGGAGTGGGGTGCAATGAGGGTTTGTTTTATAGGAGTATATATGCCAGCGGATGGCAACGCACGAGTCAAGAAGAACTTTGTGAGGGATTTTTTGATGTACTGTTTAAAGGGGTTACCTTTAATCACTGTCACAGGGGGAGATTGGAATTGTGTTATTCAGGGTGGGGATGTGGAACCAAGGGGGGTGGGGTGTATGTTGGGCATGTTACGCAATGTGTTGGGAGACTCGGGGGTTTTGGATGTTGTGGGGAGGGGTGGTTGGCAGGTTGAGTATGTGTTTATCAGACGGGGTTATGCTGCAAGATTAGATAGGATCTATGCAACAGAAGCTGTACGCTTCTTGGGAGTCAGGACTTTTGATGTGGGGTTTTCTGATCATAGGGCAGTTATGGCAGATCTTGATTGGGAGGGTATGGTTAGGATACAGTTGGGTTTTTGGAAATTAAATGCAAGACTCGTGAGGAGTGAGGAGGTGAGTATGGCATTTGGGGAATGGTGGCAAACTTTTTGAGATTCTAGAGAGGTGGAGTCGTGTGTCTTAGAATGGTGGGAAAGGCACGCTAAGCTGGGTATAGCAGGTTTTTATAAAAGGAAGGGAAGGGAAGAGGCAGGGTAGAGGTATGGGTTGCAAAATTATTTGGAATATCAGCTAAATGGGTGTTATGAGGAAGGGGGGGGGCAGCAGTACGGAAACATGGTGCAACTCAAGGACAGGTTGGCAGAGTTACATAATGGTAGATTTGATGCGGTACGTGTAAGGGCGGGAATGGAGGCTGTGCTGTGGGGGGATAAACCTTCGGGAAGTGTTTTGCGAGGTTTTAGGGTAAGGCAGAAGGATTTAACTATTTTAAACTTGTTGGTAAGTGAGGATATGGGTGGATATCATAAGGGACAGGTACTGAATACTACAGTAGGCATGAGTAATTATGCTGATTTCTGGTTCCAAAGGAAGTGGAGGGGGGAGAGATTTAGGGTCATGTGGAGAGGAGGGCATGGGGATGGGAGGTGAGATTAGCATGGGAGAAGTTGAGGAGGCTGTGTTCAACATGAGTACTGGCAAGGCGCCGGGTATAGATGGGATTTCAAATGATTTTTATAGAATTCAATGGGAGCACATTAAGTACTGTCTGGTGAGGGTCATGAATTGTATGCAACAGGAGGGACAGTTAGGACAGACTCAGCGAACGGGTGTAGTCGTATTAGTACGCAAAAAGCAAGAGGGAAGAGTATTGAGTGCGTACAGAGCTATTTCGCTAATGTGTGCCGACTACAAGATTTTCGCAAAGATACTGGGCAATAGGATGAAGAAGGTGTTAGGTGGGGTTATTCATAAGGGGCAGATGGGTATTCCGAGCAGAAGTATGAGAGATGGGCATGGCTGCATTAGGGATTTTTTGGAGGGTTGCAACGGGGGAGGGCTTTTGGGTATTGATTGGAAAAATGCATATGACTGTGTGGATAAAAACTTTCTGAGGGCTAGTTTGTTACATCTCGGTTTTAGCATGGGAGTGGTGAGGTGGGTTGATACAATGTATTCATCTGCAATGGTGCAGGTACAAATTAATGGCAGGTTGGGAAGGCCTGTAAGGATGGAGAGGGGTTTGAGACAGGGGTGTCCCCTGTCTCAAATATTGTTTGCGTGTATGCAGCATCCATTTTATGGGCTTGTTGAGGGGAGGGGGATTTTAAATGGGGAGAAGGATGGGTGTATAGATGTGGTGGGGTATGTGGACGATACCACTGTTCTGATAGCCGGAGTGGAGGGATTGCGTATGGTGGAAAGTGTGTTGGAGCTTTTCAGGAGGGCATCTGGAATGCGGGTGAACAGAGCAAAATCAAGTTTGCTGGAGGTGGGTGCCTGGGTGGGGGGGGGCTTGGGGTTGGAGTTTGGGTGGGAAGTGGTGGATAGGCTAAAAATTTGTGGAGTTATATACATGACAGATGCGCAGGAGGCTAGGCAGGTGAATTCGGAGGTGGTGGTGGAGAAGGCAGTAAAAAGGTTAAGGAGTTTAGGGGCGGGGGACGTCACCTTACAACAGCGGGCAATAATTGTAAATTCATTAGTTTATAATAATGTGTGGAGTATGGCTGTGATGTATCCACTGCGGACTCAAGACATACATGAGAATCAGAGGAGGGCATTGCGTTATGTCTGGGGTTTCGGGAGGGCATGACTAAGCAAGGAGGTGGTGATGTCGAATATACGCAGTGGAGGAGTAGGCCTTTTAGCATTGGGGCCGAGAGTAAAGGCCCTATATGTGAAACAGAGGTTCGTTAGGGAGGGGGGGGGGAAAGTGATGGAGGATGTGCGGAGATGGTGGAGCAGAAAAAAATTAATTGAATGTGAGGATTCGCTGAGGTTATTGTTATTGATTAGGGAGGTGGAAAAACTTAGGGTGGGGCATTTGGTGACGATGAGCAGGAGGCCGGAAATCATACAGGAGGTATCAGTGTATCCCTTGTATGATTGGGGGATGATATGGAATGACTTTCGAAAGCTTAAGTTAATGCTGAGAGTACGGGAGTTTGTATATAGATTTATGATGGGGATATTAGCATCGAAAGCTGTTTTGTGTCCAGTGGGATTGGTGAGGGAATAGACCTGCGATCACTGTGGAGAACAGGAAACAGCTTTTCATGCAGTTTATTTCTGTGAAGAGTTGAGGGAGGTAAGGGTGTGGTTAGGGAAGGTTTTTAGGTTGATGGGTGGGGGTAATGTAGAAACCCTGCAAGCCTTAACATTAGAAGTACGTGGGGTCTCAAGAGAAGTGAAAAGGGCGATTATGTGTGTAGTGGTGGATTTTCTGTATATTTCCTGGGGGATGAGGGACACGGGGGGGGGGGAGAATTAGAATTAGGGCAATTGCAGCGGGCATATATAGAACGATTTGCAGGAACAAACTTATTTACGGGGGACAGTGGAGGGCACGTTTTCTGGAGACCTACTGCAAAATTATGGTCAATGGCCTCATTCATTTGACGAGCTAATTATACGTAAAGAATTGTCCACATCACTCACTCTCGGGCCGTGCGGACAGGCTGTGCAGTAGCTCCCGAATCATCTGGCTTTCTGAGCAGTTTTCATATTCGTCTCTCAACTCTTGAGTAGAGAGGACGTACTTGGAACTGCGCTCTGACCCCTGGTGGCAGGTGACAGTTTTTTCATCATGGCGGAGAGTGGCCGCAGATGCGTGAACACTATCTGTTTGGAATTAGTGAGGGGCGTGCTTACTGCCCAGAATACCAACATGTTGTTGACGGCGATATTGCAGGATACGTACGGTATCACTAATGAAGATCTTTATGGAGTCTTACCGAATGGTGTGGCATGCATTTTCGTCAAGTTCCAGCTGAGCAGTACATATGACAACATGGTGGCCAAGTATCAGGACGTGGTTAAGACCGTTACCCCTGGCGTTAGTGTCCGTCTTCATGACATATCAAGATTCTACACCTGAGTCAAGGTGCGTAATGTACCTTTCGAGGCAGATGAAAGTGATTTACGGCAGGTGTTTGGACGATATGAGATGATCCACATGGTGACATTGGGACGTTGGCGAGATGGGCCACTAGTTGGCTTCCCTGAAGGGACGTTTTCCCTGAAAATGTCCCTAAGGCATCCTATTCCATCTTATGTGGGAATGGAGGACTTCCAGACTCAGGTGTACGTAACATACTCAGGTCAGAGGCATACGTGCCGTGTATGTGGGGCGTACGACCACATAGCGCCGACTTGTCCAACGAGACGTGGGAAACCTGAAGCTGAGGTGGGATCTGATGGTACTATGGACCAACTAACTTATGCAATGGCAACACAACGTAAGCCTTTGTCACGGGAGGCGTTGAGTGTGGAGGTGGAGAGGGAGGAGGCGTCGTCGCCTGAGTGAGTGACACTGGACTTGACGAGGACGTAGGCTTGGTGTCGGCGAAGAGTGGTGAGGAGTCTGCAATTGCACACCATGTTTTGGAAGCTACAATTCAGGAGGCCCTGGATGGCTTACTGGATGTTTTGGTCAATGCTGGCTTGGATGATGTGAGTGTAGAGGCTGAGGTGGGTGGCCTCAATGAGAAGGTTGTGAGTGATGAGGGGCGGGTCCAGAGTGTGGCAGTGGAGGTCCACAGGGAAGATGCCCAGGAGGAGGCGAAACGTGAGAAGCGTGGCTCTCGCAAGAGGACGGCTGTCATTTCTGATAGTGAGGATGTTTTGACGCCTGGGCAAAGGACGGGGAAGAAAACCTGGCATGATCCAATGCTAGAGAGAAAGTGGTTTAAAAATGTAGAGCGTGAGCAAGGTGAAGGTGATGGGAAGTGTGGGGGGTGGGGTGGGGTTTCTCGCCAGGGTTATAAGTGTGTTAGGGTGTCTAAGGGAAAGCCCTCATTACGGCATTCAGGTGTCTTACTTTAAATGTTAATGGGTTGAAGGCAGTGGGCAAATGTAAAGTTCTGGAGGGTTATTTGAGGAGATATGTGCCAGATCTTGTGTTCTTGCAGGAGCATAATTATAAATATTTAGGTGAATTGTCAATTACCGGATATGACGTGTACATGGGGTGTACATGTGGCGCTATTAATTAAGGAAGCCAGCCCGTTTCTTTTGCATAGGTGTGAGGTAGGGGAGGAGGGGTGGGTGGTTAGGGTCGAGGGTATGTGGGGAGGGGTTGGGGTGGGTTTCATTGGGGTGTATGGGCCAGCAGAAGGGGACATGGGTGTTAAAAATAGATTCTTTAGGGATGTCCTTGTCTACCATTTAAGATCGCTGCCAGGTATTACAATTTAGGGGTGATTGGAACTGTGTTGTCCGAGTAAGGATGTAGAGCTAGGGGAGGTTTTTTTTTGGGGGGGGTTTTAGGGGATTGTTGAGAGGGTGAATGTAGGGATTGTGGAGGGGAGGTGAGCGGAGTGACGCATACATTTATATTAAGTGTGATTATGCAGCGAGGCTTGATCGTTTATGTATCTGGGGGGTTGAGGGGTGAGCAGTGTGTGTGCGTTGAATGTAAGCTTCTCTGATCATTGTGGGTTCTGGTGGATTTAAATTGGGAGGGTTTGCCGAGCGTTTCAGAGGTTTCTGAAAGATGAATGTTGGGTTATTGAAAACAGGGAGGGGAGGGAATCTTTTGCACATGCTTGGAAAAGTGGTGGGCTGATGGAGGGGGGGGGGTTGATGTCAATGGGTGGTGGGACTCGGTCGTAAGGGAAAGGTGAGGGATTTTTATCAGAAGAGGGGAAAGGAAGAGAGGCAGTTTCAAAATGGGATTTTAAATTACCTTGAGGGTCAACTACAAGAATGCTATATTGGACAGAAGGGGGGGGGTGCATATCCAATGGGTGAGATTGAGGGTTTGAAACAACGGATTAGGGATATTCAAAATCGCAATTTTGATGCTGCAAGGGTTGCAGGAGGCCTTGATGAGGTCTTATGGGGGGACCGTCCATTGGCGTATGTCTTGCGGGAGCAGGGGACACGTCGTAGGGCAACAGAGGTGATGAGTTTGCAGGTACAGGAGCAATTGGTGGGATATCATCAGGGGCAGGTGCTTTCGTCTACAGAGGGTATGGGTCGTTATGTCGATGCGTGGTACGAGAAGAATGGTAAAAGTGTGGGGGTTAATTGTGAGGTGTTAGGCGCAATGGGCGAATGGATAAACTGTAATCTAGTGCATAAGGATTGATTGAGTTTGGGTGGGCCTATAAGTGAGGAGGAGATTAGGGTGGCAGTGGACGGGATGAGCATGGGTAAATCACCTGGTATTGATGGCATCCCTTGTGATTTTTATAGGGAAAACTGGGAGTGTTTGCGTGAGTTTTTAGTGGAGTTATTTAATGCCATGAAAACCAGGGGTAAGTTGGGGGAACAGCAGAGAACGGCTGTAGTGGTCATGGTCCCTAATAAAAAGTCTTGTGAATGTGTGCATGACTACGTTCAATCACTTAATGTGTTGGCGATTACAAGATCTTTGCTAAAGTGTTGGGAAAATAGGTTGAAAGGTGTTCTTGCCAGCGTTTTGGACGAGGGTCAATATGGAGTGCCTGGGCGTTCGATGTGTGTGGAGCAGGGGATTATACGTAGGTTTATAGATGAAAGTGGGGGAAACATCAAGGGTGGGGTTTTAGCATTAGATTGCATGCAGCGTATGACTGTGGGAGCGTGAGGCGTTGTGGAAGTTTATGCAATGGAAGGGGTTTGGGAGGGAAATCGTCAGTTGGACTAAGTGTTGTATGAGGAAGGCAATGGTTAGGGTACAAGTGATGGTAGATTAGAATCAACCTGTTAGGATGGAAAGAGGCTTGGCAGGGTGCCTGTGCACAGCTTCTCTTTGCATTACTCCAGGACCAATTTACAGGTAGTGCGTTGGGGCGTACGGGACGGGATGGTGTGGGATGGGGTGTCTGTGGAACCGGGGATCGTTGGATATGTTGATGACCACAGTGCTATTTAGAAGGTCAGAAGATTTACCTGGGTTAGTGAGTTGGTGGAGAGTTTTGGCATGGCAACAGGGATGACGCTTCAATAGAGACAAGTCGATGTTATTGAGGGTGGGGGATGGTGTGGGTTGGGTATATGAACGGGTGAAGGTTGGTCCTGGTAAGTAGACTTAAGGTATGTGGAGTTGTTCACATGGAAAATATCCTAGAGGCACGGAAGGTGAATTCGAAAGAAGCTGTAGATAGGGTTTTGGGTAGATTAGCGGGTTTGCGTACAGGAGGTTTGACGCTGCACCAGCGTGCTATTGTGGTGAATGTGAAACTGTATAGTAAGCTATGGCATGTGGCAGGTATATATCCCTTAGAAACATGTGATGAGAAGCGTCTGTTGAAGCACGTGTATCACTATACTATTTGGGGTTCGGGTTGTGAATGGTTGTCGAGAGATGTTGTGTGTTTACCGGTACACCAGGGAGGGCTGTGGTTAATGGCACTGCATCTAAGGTTGTTGGGTATGTACGTTAAACATAGTTATTTGAGGGAGGGCAGAATCACAGGTACAGGTTTGGCATGGGTGAGAAGGGACTTGGTACATTGGGCGAGGGGTAGGGATGTTCAGGTGTGTGAGGGAATGTTGAGGTTGTTGTGTTATGCAAGGGAACCCTGCGGGGTTAAGATAGGTACACTGGCTCGGGTGGGTGGTGCGGAGGTAGTTGCTAGGGTTGTGGGTTTGTATCCGATGTATGCATGGAGTGATATATGTGGGTGCCTGCAAGGGTTGCGATTGAAGGCTGTGGTGTGGGAGTTAATGTTTAAATTTCTCCATAATATATTGCCGTCGGGGGAGGTATTAGGTAATAGGCGTGTGCAGGAGGGACGGGAATGTTGTGAGTGTGGGGGTATTGACACTGTTTCCCATGCAGTATATTTTTGTGAAAGGTTGGAACCAGTGAGAGAGTGGTTTAGCAGGGTTTTATGTATGGTGGGTGGGGGTGGCATTTGTGTTCTATGGGCATTAAGCTTGGATGTGGGGGGGGGGTGCCGGTACAAAATGCGATGGGTTATCTGGTATCCGACTTCGTGTATACTTCGTGGGTTTTACGGAAAGCGCCGGTGGGGGAGCGAATTAGGGCCCTGGCAGCGATATTTTATGGGACACAAAGGAGGAATAAGGATATCACTGGGAATAGATGGTATTTCAAATTTTCAGATGGATATCGTAGCTTTCGAGTGGAGGACTTATGGGCATTACAAATTCAGGGGACGTGACGAGGCTGGCTTCATGAGGAAGGCGCGGGCGTGATTGGTGCATTTGGAGGACAAGAGGTGTAATGCTAGTTGTGTGGGTCAAGTGAGTGGCTTGGTGTCAGGGAATTTTAAAGAAATGTGTTATGCGAAGTGAGGGGTTGAGAAACTGGTATGAGTAAGATGGAGCTTTAATTTAGCAAAGTATGAAGTCTTGTACTTTATGTGACTGTGAGCCTCTTGTGTGCATGATCACTGTGAAGGTTCTTATTATGCTAATGTATCATCTTTAACAAATGTACTTCCTGTGTCTTGCAGGTGTGGCTATGTATGAAGCATGTTTAAGAAAGCTTCTGTATTAAGATATGTTGATTTATGTTCTTTCTTTTTTTTTTGGATTTTATTGGATTTTAATTTTTATATATTATTATTAATATGTACTTAGTACTTCTATGAAGTGATGGTATGTTTACGTAGACTATTTTATTATACTGTATTGTTATGTAGGGGTTTAATTACGCTTTTGGAGAGGTATGCTGTGTCTGTGTATACCGTTGTATTCATTGTGGTTTTTGTACGTATGTTATACATGTGTTTATGCATTTGTCTTTCCTGGGTTATGCAGGAATGTGGTTTTGTATGAAGTGTGTTTCAGAATGTTTCTATTTTCAACAGTGTTAATTAATGTTATTTTATAGTTTTGGTTATGATGGTGACGGCAGATACAGCTGTTGGGAATAGGGAGGGAGGGGGGTTGCAGTGTGTGCTGTATTCTTATAGTAACTATTTGCACAGGGATGTTGTATACGGGTTGTTATAATGTTTCATTTCTAGTTTTCCATGAGCATCTGTTTTATGTCTGCATGTTAAACTATTTTCTTCCTTGTGTTGCGATTTACGTTCTGTGTTTTGTTTTCATTTATATATTGTTATTATGTGTTTGAACCACTGTAATGTAACATTTATATATTGTTATTATGTGTTTGAACCACTGTAATGTAACATTTATATATTGTTATTATGTGTTTGAACCACTGTAATGTAACATTTATATATTGTTATTATGTGTTTGAACCACTGTATGTAACATTTATATATTGTTATTATGTGTTTGAACCACTGTAATGTAACATTTATATATTGTTATTATGTGTTTGAACCACTGTAATGTAACATTTATATATTGTTATTATGTGTTTGAACCACTGTAATGTAACATTTATATATTGTTATTATGTGTTTGAACCACTGTAATGTAACATTTATATATTGTTATTATGTGTTTGAACCACTGTAATGTAACATTTATATATTGTTATTATGTGTTTGAACCACTGTAATGTAACATTTATATATTGTTATTATGTGTTTGAACCACTGTAATGTAACATTTATATTTGTTATTATGTGTTTGAACCACTGTAATGTAACATTATATATTGTTATTATGTG
Organism: Cherax quadricarinatus; assembly: GCF_026875155.1. Lineage (NCBI taxonomy): Eukaryota > Metazoa > Arthropoda > Malacostraca > Decapoda > Parastacidae > Cherax > Cherax quadricarinatus. The sequence goes on along the minus strand of NC_069417.1, from coordinate 59,209,465 downwards.
TTTGAACCACTGTAATGTAACATTTATATATTGTTATTATGTGTTTGAACCACTGTAATGTAACATTTATATATTGTTATTATGGGTTTGAACCACTGTAATGTAACATTTATATATTGTTATTATGGGTTTGAACCACTGTAATGTAACATTTATATATTGTTATTATGTGTTTGAACCACTGTAATGTAACATTGTGTATTGATGTTTTGTTTTATTATTTTGTCATAATGTTTTAAGTATTATAAAATATGTTGGTAAACATATATGCTATAGGTCTAGCTATGTGATTATATAATATCTATTGTGGTGGAGGAGATAGTGGTATATGATTTCTTATAGCATGTCTTTTAGTGCATTTTTGTACTAGGATGACATATGTGGACCACAAAGCTCTTATCTGATTTTTGTTTATGCATGATGAACATCCTAGGTGACTCCAAGTGTATATAGCGACTGTCGGAATATTGAGCAATTTATATGGTGTACTGGGCTTATGAATTCTCATTTGGATACCTGTTTGTTAAGGGATGGTGGCTTTCTATACATTTATTTTTTATGTTGTAATATTACGTTTTAAATAAAATATAAAAAAAGATTATACGTATAGGACTGGTTTCCTTCATAAGCGGGTTGACATTAGTTTTTCGGAGGAGGAGTGTATGAGGTAGAGTTTTTGCGAAGGAATGTGAGGGTCGGGAAGGTATGTACGCCGTGGTGCTGTGTTATAATAATAATAATAATAATAATAATAATAATAATAATAATAATAATAATAATAATAATAATAATAATAATAATAATAATAATAATAATAATATCTTTATTTACTACAAGTACATGTACAAGGTACACAGTCCTAGCTGACAACAATGACATACTACTATATAGAAACTCCCTTGTTATGCTCTGCATTTCGGGCAAATTAGGTCAGTGTCCCAGGATGCGACCCACACCAGTCCACTAACACCCAAGTACCCATTTGTATAAATTAGAGCCTTGTGATTAAAAGGGAGTTATAGAAGTCACTGTCCATGTTAGTCTACCAGTTTTTGCAAAGATAATTTTTCTGGTATGTATTTTCGCAGTATTTATTGTAATTTTGTAGGGAATTTCTTTCCTCTTAGATGGCTTTTATATTTGTTATTACATAGTTTGTTTTCCATCAGTTTTGTAATGGTATTAAGTTTAGTTGCTGAGGCAACGTATGCTGTAAAAATATTGCAGTTGTTGATCCTTTATATGATTATGTAATTTGTGTAATGCTTATTTTTGTTAGAGTAATGTTTTCGGTTAATTACCAGAATTTGTTCTTAAGTAAAATCTCATAAACAGTTGCATGTATATATAAAGTTACAAAAATTAATGTTTGATCACTGCTGTGATCAATACGTGTGCGAATGATGTGGATGTATTTATAGATGGGTTTTCATGGGGGGTGGGGTCCCCCCTCCAACAGTTTTGTGTGTATATGTCAGATATTTTATCATTTTGTATAATTTATGTCAGTGAATGGTGTGTATGTATTTTGCGTGTTTGTTACACATGTATTGGGTTTTCAAAAAAAATTCTCTTGCACTTTTGATATGATTATTAGTAATCTTGTCCAGGTCTTGTATTGTGGTGTTATTTAATATTTTATACTACCTTGTAATTTATAATGTTTTAAATAAAATATATAAAAAAACATCAATTAATTGTCTGGTTATTGTCATTACTAGTCTACACCCTGTCATTACTAGTCTACACCCTGTCAATACTAGTCTACACCCTGTCATTACTAGTCTACACCCTGTCATTACTAGTTTACCCTGTCATTACTAGTCTACACCCTGTCATTACTATTCTACATCCTGTCATTACTAGTCTACACCCTGTCATTACTAGTCTACACCCTGTCATTACTAGTCTACATCCTGTCATTACTAGTGCTACACCCCTGTCATTACTAGTCTACACCTGTCATTACTAGTCTACATCCTGTCATTACTAGTCTCTACATCCTGTCATTACTAGTCTACACCCTGTCATTACTAGTCTACATCCTGTCATTACTAGTCTACACCCTGTCATTACTAGTCTACACCCTGTCATTACTAGTCTACATCCTGTCATTACTAGTCTACACCCTGTCATTACTAGTCTACATCCTGTCATTACTAGTCTACATCCTGTCATTACTAGTCTACACCCTGTCATTACTAGTCTACATCCTGTCATTACTAGTCTACATCCTGTCATTACTAGTCTACACCCTGTCATTACTAGTCTACATCCTGTCATTATAGTCTACACCCTGTCATTACTAGTCTACACCTCATGTCATTACTAGTCTACACCCTGTCATTACTAGTCTACACCCTGTCATTACTAGTATACATCCTGTCATTACTAGTCTACACCCTGTCATTACTAGTCTACACCCTGTCATTACTAGTCTACATCCTGTCATTACTAGTCTACATCCTGTCATTACTAGTCTACATCCTGTCATTACTAGTCTACACCCTGTCATTACTAGTCTACATCCTGTCATTACTAGTCTACATCCTGTCATTATTAGTCTACATCCTGTCATTACTAGTTCTTAACACCCCTGTCATTACTAGTCTACATTCTGTCATTACTAGTCTACACCTGTCATTACTAGTCTACATCCTGTCATTACTAGTCTACACCCTGTCATTACTAGTCTACACCCTGTCATTACTAGTCTACATCCTGTCATTACTAGTCTACATCCTGTCTTTACTAGTCTACACCTGTCATTACTAGTCTACACCCTGTCATTACTAGTCTACATCCTGTCATTACTAGTCTACATCCTGTCATTACTAGTCTACACCCTGTCATTACTAGTCTACATCCTGTCATTACTAGTCTACACCCTGTCATTACTAGTCTACACCCTGTCATTACTAGTCTACATCCTGTCATTACTAGTCTACATCCTGTCATTACTAGTCTACATCCTGTCATTACTAGTCTACACCCTGTCATTACTAGTCTACATCCTGTCATTACTAGTCTACACCCTGTCATTACTAGTCTACACCCTGTCATTACTAGTCTACACCCTGTCATTACTAGTCTACACCCTGTCATTACTAGTATACATCCTGTCATTACTAGTCTACACCCTGTCATTACTAGTCTATACACCCTGTCATTACTAGTCTACATCCTGTCATTACTAGTCTACATCCTGTCATTACTAGTCTACATCCTGTCATTACTAGTCTCTACACCCTGTCATTACTAGTCTACATCCTGTCATTACTAGTCTACATCCTGTCATTATTAGTCTACATCCTGTCATTACTAGTCTACACCCTGTCATTACTAGTCTACATTCTGTCATTACTACTCTACACCCTGTCATTACTAGTCTACATCCTGTCATTACTAGTCTACACCCTGTCATTACTAGTCTACACCCTGTCATTACTAGTCTACATCCTGTCATTACTAGTCTACATCCTGTCATGACTAGTCTACACCCTGTCATTACTAGTCTACACCCTGTCATTACTAGTCTACATCCTGTCATTACTAGTCTACATCCTGTCATTACTAGTCAATCATACACACCTGTCATTACTAGTCTACATCCTGTCATTACTAGTCTACATCCTGTCATTACTAGTCTACTACACCCTGTCATTACTAGTCTACACCCTGTCATTACTAGTCTACACCCTGTCATTACTAGTCTACATCCTGTCATTACTAGTCTACACCCTGTCATTACTAGTCTACATCCTGTCATTACTAGTCTACACCCTGTCATTACTAGTCTACATCCTGTCAATTACTAGTCTAACACACCCTGTCATTACTAGTCTACATCCTGTCATTACTAGTCTACACCCTGTCATTACTAGTCTACATCCTGTCATTACTAGTCTACACCCTGTCATTACTAGTCTACATCCTGTCATTACTAGTCTATACCCTGTCATTACTAGTCTACATCCTGTCATTACTAGTCTACATCCTGTCATTACTAGTCTACACCCTGTCATTACTAGTCTACACCCTGTCATTACTAGTCTACACCCTGTCATTACTAGTCTACATCCTGTCATTACTAGTCTACACCCTGTCATTACTAGTCAACATCCTGTCATTACTAGTCTACATCCTGTCATTACTAGTCTACATCCTGTCATTACTAGTCTACATCCTGTCATTACTAGTCTACATCCTGTCATTACTAGTCTACATCCTCTCATTACTAGTCTACATCCTGTCATTACTAGTCTACACCCTGTCATTACTAGTCTACACCATGTCATTACTAGTCTACATCCTGTCATTACATGTCTACTACACCCTGTCATTACTAGTCTACACCCTGTCATTACTGATCTTACACCCTGTCATTACTAGTCTACACCCTGTCATTACTAGTCTACACCCTGTCATTACTAGTCTACATCCTGTCATTACTAGTCTACACCCTGTCATTACTAGTCTACATCCTGTCATTACTAGTCTACACCCTGTCATTACTAGTCTACATCCTGTCATTACTAGTCTACACCCTGTCATTACTAGTCTACATCTTGTCATTACTAGTCTACACCCTGTCATTACTAGTCTACACCCTGTCACTACTAGTCTACATCCTGTCATTACTAGTCTACATCCTGTCATTACTAGTCTACACCCTGTCATTACTAGTCTACACCCTGTCATTACTAGTCTACATCCTGTCATTACTAGTCTACATCCTGTCATTACTAGTCTACACCCTGTCATTACTAGTCTACACCCTGTCATTACTAGTCTACACCCTGTCATTACTAGTCTACACTTGTCATATTACTTATTCTATTTCATCCTGTCATTACTAGTCTACACCCTGTCATTACTAGTCTACACCCTGTCATTACTAGTCTACACCCTGTCATTACTAGTCTACACCCTGTCATTACTAGTCTACACCCTGTCATTACTAGTCTACATCCTGTCATTACTAGTCTACATCCTGTCATTACTAGTCTACACCCTGTCATTACTAGTCTACACCCTGTCATTACTAGTCTACACCCTGTCATTACTAGTCTACACCTGTCATTACTAGTCTACACCTGTACATTATAGTCTACACCCTGTCATTACTAGTCTACAACCCTGTCATTACTAGTCTACACCTGTCATTACTATTCTACACCTGTCATTACTAGTCTACATCCTGTCATTACTAGTCTACACCCTGTCATTACTAGTCTACACCCTGTCATTACTAGTCTACATCCTGTCATTACTAGTCTACATCCTGTCATTACTTTACCCTCAATACACCCTGTCATTACTAGTCTACACCCTGTCATTACTAGTCTACACCCTGTCATTACTAGTCTACACCTGTCATTACTAGTCTACATCCTGTCATTACTAGTCTACACCCTGTCATTACTAGTCTACACCCTGTCATTACTAGTCTACATCCTGTCATTACTAGTCTACACCTGTCATTACTAGTCTACACCCTGTCATTACTAGTCTACACCCTGTCATTACTAGTCTACACCCTGTCATTACTAGTCTACATCCTGTCATTACTAGTCTACACGCTGTCATTATAGTCTACATCTGCATTATAGTCTACACCTGTCATTAGTCTACACCCTGTCATTACTAGTCTACACCTGTCATTACTAAGTCTACACCTGTCATTACATAGTCTACATCCTGTCATTACTAGTCTACACCTGTCATTATAGTCTACACCCTGTCATTACTAGTCTACACCCTGTCATTACTAGTCTACACCCTGTCATTACTAGTCTACACCCTGTCATTACTAGTCTACACCCTGTCATTACTAGTCTACACCCTGTCATTACTAGTCTACACCCTGTCATTACTAGTCTACACCCTGTCATTACTAGTCTACACCCTGCAGTCGCCAAAAAAAAAAAAATGCAAATAGTATATGCCTTGCCAACTGAGTCATGCAGTTATATATTTGTGTGAAACTGATGGGTAAGTGTTATGCCACTTTCAATAATAAATTTCTTAATGACATTACACATATACACATATCTTAAAATGCACCAAAGTGGTTGGGCCACTTACCTTTATTATCCCACCTCACTTACCTTTATTATCCCACCTCACTTACCTTTATTATCCCACCTCACTTACTTTTATTATCCCACCTCACTTACCTTTATTATCCCACCTCACTTACCTTTATTATCCCACCTCACTTACCTTTATTATCCCACCTCACTTACTTTTATTATCCCACCTCACTTACTTTATTATCCCACCTCACTAACCTTATTTATCCCACCTCATTACCTTGATTATCCACCTCACTTACCTTTATTATCCCACCTCACTTACCTTTATTATCCCACCTCACTTACTTTTATTATCCCACCTCACTCCCCCTCCCATTCTTTTCCCATATTTCTATCCTTACCCATCCTTCTTCCTTTCCCATCTTACCAAAGCTCTGGTAATAAGTTAAGTTAAGAGGCATCATTTCACTCACATAATAACTATATAGATTCACGGAACTATTCACCTGCCTGACGGCCACTTAACAACTCGCCACGAGATACTTACACCGAAAAGTATATCTTTCTGCGTATATATACTGAGATACTTTAATTCCCATATTAGGGATTAAGGTATTCTTGTTTAGTGGTGAACAGGTACTTGACAACCTTAATGACCTTTCTGTAGTCGATGGTCTGTAAGCCAACAAATATTTTATACAATAACATCATTTCAGATGGTCACACAAATATCACAAGGGAAGGAAGGGGTCAGACACCTGGGAGGCTGGGACGTTTAATCTAGCATCACAATGCACAATACATAACAGAGGCGTCGCTAGAGTTGGTGTCACCCGGGGAGGAAACATTGGTGTCACCCGGGGAGGAAACATTGGTGTCACCCCCCATGAAATCCAAGGGCGAGGGGATAGGGGTAGTAAACTCCAGTTACGTCACTGCTGCATGACCAGTTACGTCACTGCTGCATGACCAGTTACGTCACTGCTGCATGACCAGTCACATCACTGCTGCATGACCAGTTACGTCACTGCTGCATGACCAGTCACATCACTGCTGCATGACCAGTTACGTCACTGCTGCATGACCAGTTACATCACTGCTGCATAACCAGTTACGTCACTGCTGCATGACCAGTTACATCACTGTTGCATGACCAGTTACGTCACTGCTGCATGACCAGTTACATCACTGCTGCATAACCAGTTACGTCACTGCTGCATGACCAGTTACATCACTGCTGCATGACCAGTTACGTCACTGCTGCATGACCAGTTACATCACTGCTGCATAACCAGTTACGTCACTGTTGCATGACCAGTTACGTCACTGCTGCATAACCAGTTACGTCACTGCTGCATGACCAGTTACGTCACTGCTGCATGACCAGTTACGTCACTGCTGCATGACCAGTTACATCACTGCTGCATGACCAGTTACATCACTGCTGCATGACCAGTTACATCACTGCTGCATGACCAGTTACGTCACTGCTGCATGACCAGTTACGTCACTGCTGCATGACCAGTTACGTCACTGCTGCATGACCAGTTACGTCACTGCTGCATGACCAGTTACATCACGCTGCATGACCAGTTACATCACTGCTGCATGACCAGTTACATCACTGCTGCATGACCAGTTACATCACTGCTGCATGACCAGTTACGTCACTGCTGCATGACCAGTTACATCACTGCTGCATGACCAGTTACATCACTGCTGCATGACCAGTCACATCACTGCTGCATGACCAGTTACGTCACTGCTGCATGACCAGTTACATCACTGCTGCATAACCAGTTACGTCACTGCTTTCATGACCAGTTACGTCACTGCTGCTGACCAGTTTACGTCACTGCTGCATGACCAGTTACATCACTGCTGCATGACCAGTTACATCACTGCTGCATGACCAGTCACATCACTGCTGCATGACCAGTTACGTCACTGCTGCATGACCAGTTACGTCACTGCTGCATGACCAGTTACATCACTGCTGCATGACCAGTTACGTCACTGCTGCATGACCAGTTACGTCACTGCTGCATGACCAGTTACATCACTGCTGCATGACCAGTTACATCACTGCTGCATGACCAGTCACATCACTGCTGCATGACCAGTTACGTCACTGCTGCATGACCAGTTACATCACTGCTGCATAACCAGTTACGTCACTGCTGCATGACCAGTTACGTCACTGCTGCATGACCAGTTACGTCACTGCTGCATGACCAGTTACATCACTGCTGCATGACCAGTTACATCACTGCTGCATAACCAGTTACGTCACTGCTGCATGACCAGTTACATCACTGCTGCATGACCAGTTACATCACTGCTGCATAACCAGTTACGTCACTGTTGCATAACCAGTTACGTCACTGCTGCATGACCAGTTACATCACTGTTGCATGACCAGTTACATCACTGCTGCATAACCAGTTACGTCACTGCTGCATGACCAGTTACATCACTGCTGCATAACCAGTTACGTAACTGCTGCATAACCAGTTACGTCACTGCTGCATAACCAGTTACGTCACTGCTGCATGACCAGTTACATCACTACTGCATGACCAGTTACATCACTGCTGCATAACCAGTTACGTCACTGCTGCATGACCAGTTACATCACTGCTGCATAACCAGTTACGTCACTGCTGCATGACCAGTTACGTCACTGCTGCATGACCAGTTACGTCACTGCTGCATGACCAGTTACGTCACTGCTGCATGACCAGTTACGTCACTGCTGCATAACCAGTTACGTCACTGCTGCATGACCAGTTACGTCACTGCTGCATGACCAGTGACTGATATTTAACAATGAGAACGTTTAAACCGAATTTTATTAATGATAAAATAAATAATGGTAGTAATATTGAGGAAACATAAAGTCAAATATCACTCTGAGTACACCAACACTTCCTTTATTCATCTTCAACAATGACAAAAAAAGAAAAAAAAAGTTGAAAAATAAAGAAAAACACTAGTTCCGATTTAACCTTGAGTACAGATAACCTTGAGTACAGGTAACCTTGAGTACAGGTAACCTTGAGTACAGGTAACCTTGAGTACAGGTAACCTTGAGTACAGGTAACCTTGAGTACAGGTAACCTTGAGTACAGATAACCTTGAGTACAGGTAACCTTGAGTACAGGTAACCTTGAGTACAGGTAACCTTGAGTACAGGTAACCTTGAGTACAGGTAACCTTGAGTACAGGTAACCTTGAGTACAGATAACCTTGAGTACAGATAACCTTGAGTACAGGTAACCTTGAGTACAGGTAACCTTGAGTACAGGTAACCTTGAGTACAGGTAACCTTGAGTACAGGTAACCTTGAGTACAGGTAACCCTGAGTACAGGTAACCTGAGTACAGGTAACCTTGAGTACAGGTAACCTTGAGTACAGGTAACCTTGAGTACAGTAACCTTGACTACAGGTAACCTTGAGTACAGATAACCTTGAGTACAGGTAACCTTGAGTACAGGTAACCTTGAGTACAGGTAACCTTGAGTACAGGTAACCTTGAGTACAGATAACCTTGAGTACAGATAACCTTGAGTACAGGTAACCTTGAGTACAGGTAACCTTGAGTACAGGTAACCTTGAGTACAGGTAACCTTGAGTACAGGTAACCTTGAGTACAGGTAACCTTGAGTACAGTAACCTTGAGTACAGGTAACCTTGAGTACAGGTAACCTTGAGTACAGGTAACCTTGAGTACAGGTAACCTTGAGTACAGATAACCTTGAGTACAGGTAACCTTGAGTACAGGTAACCTTGAGTACAGGTAACCTTGAGTACAGGTAACCTTGAGTACAGGTAACCTTGAGTACAGGTAACCTTGAGTACAGGTAACCTTGAGTACAGGTAACTTTGAGTACAGGTAACCTTGAGTACAGATAACCTTGAGTACAGGTAACCTTGAGTACAGGTAACCTTGAGTACAGGTAACCTTGAGTACAGGTAACCTTGAGTACAGGTAACCTTGAGTACAGGTAACCTTAAGTACAGGTAACCCTGAGTACAGGTAACCTTGAGTACAGGTAACCTTGAGTACAGATAACCTTGAGTACAGGTAACCTTGAGTACAGGTAACCTTGAGTACAGGTAACCTTGAGTACAGGTAACCTTGAGTACAGGTAACCTTGAGTACAGATAACCTTGAGTACAGGTAACCTTGAGTACAGGTAACATCTCAAAGAATCGGATATTTCATTTCCTTGCCTTCAATCCTGCAAAATCATCTATCACATCATCAAAATCAATGATTTTTCCCTATATAGGTCTATTTGTACTATGTCATCCTATAATAGGCTATAAAGAAACGAAGAATTTTTCTCATAGGTTGCTGCAGCACTGTTTTGGTCAGTAGTGTCACCTTCTTTAGAGGCTCTATAAGAACATAAGAACATAAGAACATAAGAAAATAAGAAAATAAGAACATAAGAACATAAGAACGTAAGAAAGAATGAACACTGCAACAGGCCTACTGACCCATGCGGAGCAGGTCCATGTCCCCCCCCCCGGATTAGCCCAATGACTCACCAAGTCTGGTCACCTCCACTCAAGGAAGGAGCACGGCACCAGACCCAGCAGTACAAGATAGTCAGTCCAACTCACACCCACCCACATTCACTCATGTATTTATCTAACCTATTTTTAAAACAACACAACGTTTTAGCCTGAATAACTGTACTCGGGAGTTTGTTCCACTCATCCACAACTCTATTACCAAGCCAGTGCTTGCCAATATCCTTCCTGAATCTGAATTTTTCCAGCTTGAAACCATTGCTGCGAGTCCTGGCTTGGCTGGAAATTTTCAGCACGCTATTTACATCCCCTTTATTCATTCCTGTTTTCCATTTATACACCTCGATCATATCCCCACTAATTCTACGCCTTTCGAGAGAGTGCAGATTTAGGGCCCTCAGTCTATCCTCATAGGGAAGATTTCTGATACATGGGAATATCTTTGTCATCCTCCTCTGTACGTTTTCCAGAGCATTTATATCCATTCTGTAATACGGTGACCAGAACTGAGCAGCATAGTCTAAATGAGGACTAACCAAGGATATATATAGTTGAAGAACAACCTGAGGACTTCTATTATTTATACTTCTAGATATGAAGCCAAGAATTCTGTTAGCTTTATTGCGAACACTAATGCACTGTTGTCTTGGTTTTAGATTACTGCTAACCAGAACTACTAAATCCTTTTCGCAATCAGTAGTATTAAGATCTACATCATTTAGTTTATATGTGGCATGGTTATTTACCTGTCCAACATTTAGAACTTAGCATTTGTCAATATTAAACTGCATCTGCCACTTCTCCGACCATTGCATCAGTCTACTGAAATCATCCTGGAGTGTTCTAGTGTCCTCATTAGAATGAATTGGACGGCCTATTTTGTTGTCATCTCCAAATTTGCTTATGTCGCTATTTATTCCCTCATCTAAGTCGTTTATGTAAATTGTGAACAACAACGGGCCCAGCACTGACCCCTGAGGAACACCGCTTGTGACGTGCCCCCATTCTGATTTCTCCCCATTTATGCAAACTCTCTGCTGCTTATTTGTCAGCCATGCCTCTATCCAGGAAAAAATTTCTCCTCCTATTCCGTGTGCCTTAAGTTTCCTCAATAGCCACTGGTGTGGAACTCTATCGAAAGCCTTACTGAAGTCCATATACACAATATCATATTCATTACCATGATCTACCTCCTCAAACACCTTAGTGAAAAAAGTTAGTAAATTCATAAGACAGGAACGCCCCATTGTAAAACAATGTTGAGATTCATTAATCAATCTGTGCCTATCAAGATGGCTACGAATTGCTTCGGCAATTATTGATTCCATAAATTTTCCCACTATTGAGGTAAGGCTTATTGGTCTATAGTTCGAAACCAAGGACCTGTCACCTGCCTTGTAAATAGGTATTACATTTGCCATTTTCCACTTATCAGGCACTAAGCCAGTTTGTAGTGATATGTTAAAAAGATTAGCCAAAGGTATGCTAAGTTCCTCTTTACATTCCTTTAAACACCCTTGCAAACAGTTCATCAGGACCTGGGGATTTGTTAGGTTTTAGTTTCTCTATTTGTCTGAGGACCATGTCACTAGTTACTGCAATCGTGCATAGTTTATCATCATCCTGTTCTACATGATCTATTATTTCAGGAATATCGCTAGTATTTTCCTGGGTGAAAACTGAGAGGCAGTAGATATTGAGAATTTTACACATATCCTTATCACTGTCAGTGATCTGACCAGAGTTACTCTTAAGCGGGCCTATCTTGTCCCTAATCTTACTTATATATACCTGAAAGAACCCTTTTGGGTTAGTCTTTGAATCCTTTGCTACCTTAGCCTCATAATCCCTTTTTGCTTCATTTCTGTCTTTAATTGAATATATTGATATCTTAACTGCCCATCCCCTCTTTTGATACGCCTATATATGCCTCTCTTTTGACCAATGAGATGTTTTAATCTATTGTTCATCCATTTGGGATCATTTTTGTTAGATCTAATTTCCCTACTAGAACTGTGCTCTGAAAAACGTCATATTGGCAACCAAGATCACCTACCTGACCCATAGTCAGGACATCCCAATTTAGTCCACCCAGGTAATTTTTCAGTCCCATGAAGTCGGCCAAGCGAAAATCTGGGACAGAGATTTGATTGCAGTTATCTGGGTAATTCCATGATATATTGAAACTAAGAAATTTTTGATCACTTTCCCCAAGCTCATCATTAACCTCAAGATTATTAATTAGTGAATCTTTGTTGGCAAGAACCAAGTCAAGCAGATTGTTTCCTCTAGTTGGTTCTGTCACGGTGTCACCCCCTAAATGGTGTCACCCGGGGAGGCCCGCCCCCCTGCCCCCCTGCCCCCCCTTACGATGCCTCTGAGCATAATAGGACAAGACTGCCACAAACCTTCAGCATGATATCAGGCTAACATAGATATAATAACGGCATAATCAATCACTTTGCACACTTGAAAACAGCTATCAAATATTATACAGTGGAGATGCAGATTGATAATTATTATTATTGCTCATATATTCATGCAGAAGCGGCAAATTCGTAGTGAAAACAAGAATATAATACTGATACAGTCTCGTGAGTCTGGAAGAGCTAAGGTGTGTGCAGTATGAGGCGCTGTTGGCAATGGACCACACTCCTTGCACTACTGGCGACATATAAGTCCTCCTCCATCCTGGGGCAACCCCACACGCAACACTCGATAATTTCATGTATACTGACTGCTAGGTGAAGAAGGACAACAGGTGCACGGAGATTTACTTGCCCATGCATCCCAACTTGCTAGGATATTGAACCCGAGCTGTGAGCCTCTACCTACGAACAACGCTGAACGCGTCATACATAATAATACTGTTTATTTATTAACGACAGTGTCTCTGTACTTGGATGGATACGCTCCCCGCCGCCCTTTCCACCCACCCCAGCAGATTCTACCTTCCATCACACATTTTAACACAACTAAAGATATACGAATAAACCTATGGATTCCGTGACACATTGTGCTGTTGGTAACCAGTTAACTAGGAGTGCATCTAAGAAGATATCAAACCTCGCAGTATCGATCGGTCAGGCAACTCAAGGGAAGAATTCCATATAAATAAAACAAGGTCCACTTTGCAGTCTTTTAGATTCATATCAACTTCTCACTTCACGGTGGCGAAGAAAATAATACACGCAATGATTTCCGTAAGGAATAAATGCCATACTGGCGAGAATTTTTTTTTTTTTTAAAGAATCAGACTTATTTACGCTTAGTTTTGGCAGAACCTTCACCCTACACTAAGCATCATCAGGGTTCAATTGCCTGTGGGATATATGGGCAGTCTTATTATACCTGTTACCTCTGCTCACCTAATAGTAAACAGGCACCTAATTTGGGCTGCCATTAGTTAAATCATTATTCTTTTCTAATTTTGCACACAATAAACACACAAAAGCCTTCATAACCGACCTCATTAAAGATGCATTTGTGATGGCCTCAATATATCTCGTTTACATGAGGGTACAAAGTGCGCAGCATTCCACTCCTCTCAAACAAAAGCATCTTAAGACCCAGCAATAACAACAGTATCATTCATTGTATGATGATAGAGTTCATCAGCACTGCTTCACTGAGTGATAATTATCTATCTACCTTGAACAACAAACTCATTTTAAACGTTAGTTAAATTCTTGACGGTATAAATTTATTAACTCTCGGAAGCTCAAAATCTTTGATGACGCCTCAGGAGGCATATAATAATGATTTGAGTCACATGTGGGTTTGTTTGGTTTGGCTGTCCATCACTCAGGCAGCAGTGCCCGGGTCTGGTCCATCCATGACAGAACCTCATAAAATACATCCACACTCTCTGCTCCCACCACTAGTGACTTCTGTCTGCTGCTGCTGCTATTATTGTTGCTGCTGCTATTATTGCTGGTGTTATTATTGCTGCTGCTGCTATTATTGCTGCTGCTGCTGTTATTGTTGCTGCTGTTATTATTGCTGATGTTATTATTGCTGCTGCTATTATTGCTGGTGTTATTATTGCTGCTGCTATTATTGTTGCTGCAGCTAGTATTGCTGGTATTATTATTGCTGCTGCTGCTATTATTGTTGTTGCTGCTATTATTGCTGCTGCTGCTGCTGCTGCTAATGCTATTGCTCTGCTGCTATTGCTGCTGCTGTGTTCATTTCCTGTACCGGGCTATACATTATCACTTTCGAATAATGGGTGTGATATTCACAGTCATACACACATCACATCCCAGCTGTCACTCGGTAGCTGGCAGCAATGCTAAATAAATAAATAGTTCACAACTGACTTCCATTTGTGTATCTGGAAGATCGAACTACCTCCACAACCAGCATAATTAATAATACACACACACTCATGTTAATGGAGCTCCAGCCAGCTGCTGGGGAGCGGAGGAACCTCGACTCACTCGGTAAGTCGGTGTCCAGTACACTGCTCAAACTCAACAGGAAACAATAACAGAAGGACTCCTTCTCAAGCAACACAACTTCACATCCATGACGCACGAAATCGTAACAACACGACTGTAAGCAAAGTAAGTTTATTCAGGTACAGGTACACATAAATACGGTTACATAAATTGTCATACATAGTAGCATGGTGCAGATTACCTAGGATAACCCAAGAAAGTCAGATAAAATGACTTGTTTCCCCCTTATCTGACCCTTTTTTATTATGAAAATTGGTTACACTAGTGTGTGTACTCACCTAGTTGTGGTTGCAGCGGTCGAGCACAGCTCTTGGTCCCTCCTCTTCACTGGTCGCTACTGTGTGTGAGTATGTACTCACCAAATTGTGGCTGCAAGGGTCGATTCATAGCTTCTGGCCCCACCTCTTCATTGGTCGCTACTAGGTTCACTCTCCCTGTTCCAAGAGCTTTATCATACTTCTTAAAGATATGTATAGATCCTGCCTCCACTACATCATTTTCCAGATTGTACCATTTCCTGACAACTCTACGGCTGAAGAAATACTTCATACATCCCTGTGACTCATCTGAGTTTTCATCTTCCAGTTGTGACCCCCTGTTGCTGTGTCACATTCTGTCCTTATCCACCCTGTCAATTGTTCTCGGTATTTTATATGTTATCATGTCACCTGTTTACCTGGAGTTTACCTGGAGAGAGTTCCGGGGGTCAACGCCCCCGCGGCTCGGTCTGTGACCAGGCCTCCTGGTGGATCAGAGCCTGATCAACCAGGCTGTTACTGCTGGCTACACGCAAACCAACGTACCTGTGAAAAATGATTATTATTATTATTATTATTATTATTATTATTATTATTATTATTATTATTATTATTATTATTATCAAGTCTCCGTCCCTGACTTTCGCTTGGCTGATTTCATAGGACTGAAAAATTACTTAGGTGGGCTGAACTGGAATGACCTGACTAAGGGTCAGGTAGGTGGTGATGGTTGCCGATATGATGCTTTCCAGGGCATAGTTCTAGCTGCTCAGTCAAATTATGTTCCAAATAGGGAAATCAGATCAAACAAAAATGATCCTAAATGGATGAACAATAGATTAAAATATCTGATTGGTCAAAAGAGAGGCATATATAGGCAAATCAAAAGAGGAGAGGGGCAATTAAGAAATCGATATATTCAGTTAAAGAGAGAAATAAAAAAGGGAATTAGAAAAGCAAAAAGAGATTATGAGGTTAAAGTTGCAAGAGAATCGAAGACTAACCCAAAAGGATTCTTTCAGGTATACAGAAGTAAGATCAGGGACAAGATAGGCCCACTCAAAAGTTCCTCGGGTCAGCTCACTGACAGTGATAAGGAAATGTGTAGAAATTTTAACACATACTTCCTCTCAGTTTTTACACAGGAGGATACCAGCGATATTCCAGTAATGATAAATTATGTAGAACAGGACGAGAATAAACTGTGCACGATTAGGGTCACGAGTGACATGGTCCTTAGGCAAATAGATAAATTAAAACCTAACAAATCCCCAGGCCCTGATGAACTGTATGCAAGGGTTCTAAAGGAATGTAAAGAGGAGCTTAGCACACCTTTGGCTAATCTTTTCAACATATCACTACAAACGGGCATGGTGCCAGATAAGTGGAAAATGGCAAATGTGATACCTATTTTCAAAACAGGTGACAGGTCCTTAGCTTCGAACTATAGACCAATAAGCCTAACCTCCATAGAGGGAAAATTTATGGAATCAATAATTGCCGAGGCAGTTCGTAGCCACCTTGAAAAGCATAAATTAATCAACGAATCTCAGCATGGTTTTACAAAGGGCGTTCCTGCCTTACGAATTTATTAACTTTTTTCACTAAGGTATTTGAGGAGGTAGATCATGGTAATGAATATGATATTGTGTATATGGACTTCAGTAAGGCTTTTGACAGGGTCCCACATCAGAGACTATTGAGGAAAATTAAAGCACATGGAATAGGAGGAGAAATTTTTTCCTGGATAGAGGCATGGTTGACAAATAGGCAGCAGAGAGTTTGCATAAATGGGGAGAAATCAGAGTGGGGAAGCGTTACGAGCGGTGTTCCACAGGGGTCAGTGTTGGGCCCCCTGCTGTTCACAATCTACATAAACGACATAGATGAGGGCATAAAGAGCGACATCGGCAAGTTTGCCGATGACACCAAAATAGGCCGTCGAATTCATTCTGACGAGGACATTCGAGCACTCCAGGAAGATTTGAATAGACTGATGCAGTGGTCGGAGAAGTGGCAGATGCAGTTTAATATAGACAAATGCAAAGTTCTAAATGTTGGACAGGACAATAACCATGCCACATATAAACTAAATAATGTAGATCTTAATATTACGGATTGCGAAAAAGATTTAGGAGTTCTGGTTAGCAGTAATCTGAAACCAAGACAACAGTGCAAAAGTGTTCGCAATAAAGCTAATAGAATCCTTGGCTTCATATCAAGAAGCATAAATAATAGGAGTCCTCAGGTTGTTCTTCAACTCTATACATCCTTGGTTAGGCCTCATTTAGATTATGCTGCACAGTTTTGGTCACCGTATTACAGAATGGATATAAATTCTCTGGAAAATGTACAAAGGAGGATGACAAAGTTGATCCCATGTATCAGAAACCTTCCCTATGAGGATAGACTAAGGGCCCTGAAACTGCACTCTCTAGAAAGACGTAGAATTAGGGGGGATATGATTGAGGTGTATAAATGGAAGACAGGAATAAATAAAGGGGATGTAAATAGTGTGCTGAAAATATCTAGCCTAGACAGGACTCGCAGCAATGGTTTTAAGTTGGAAAAATTCAGATTCAGGAAGGATATAGGAAAGTACTGGTTTGGTAATAGAGTTGTGGATGAGTGGAACAAACTCCCAAATACCGTTATAGAGGCCAGAACGTTGTGTAGCTTTAAAAATAGGTTGGATAAATACATGAGTAGATGTGGGTGAGTGTGAGTTAGACCTGATAGCTTGTGCTACCAGGTCGGTTGCCGTGTTCCTCCCTTAAGTCAATGTGACCTGACCTGACTAGGTTGGGTGCATTGGCTTAAGCCGGTGGGAGACTTGGACCTGCCTCGCATGGGCCAGTAGGCCTTCTGCAGTGTTCCTTCGTTCTTATGTTCTTATGAACATAAGAACGAAGGAACACTGCAGAAGGCCTACTGGCCCATGCGAGGCAGGTCCAAGTCTCCCACCGGCTTAAGCCATGCACCCAACCTAGTCAGGTCAGGTCACATTGACTTAAGGGAGGAACACGGCAACCGACCTGGTAGCACAAGCTATCAGGTCTAACTCACACTCACCCACATCTACTCATGTATTTATCCAACCTATTTTTAAAGCTACACAACGTTCTGGCCTCTATAACGGTATTTGGGAGTTTGTTCCACTCATCCACAACTCTATTACCAAACCAGTACTTTCCTATATCCTTCCTGAATCTGAATTTTTCCAACTTAAAACCATTGCTGCGAGTCCTGTCTAGGCTAGATATTTTCAGCACACTATTTACATCCCCTTTATTTATTCCTGTCTTCCATTTATACACCTCAATCATATCCCCCCTAATTCTACGTCTTTCTAGAGAGTGCAGTTTCAGGGCCCTTAGTCTATCCTCATAGGGAAGGTTTCTGATACATGGGATCAACTTTGTCATCCTCCTTTGTACATTTTCCAGAGAATTTATATCCATTCTGTAATACGGTGACCAAAACTGTGCAGCATAATCTAAATGAGGCCTAACCAAGGATGTATAGAGTTGAAGAACAACCTGAGGACTCCTATTATTTATGCTTCTTGATATGAAGCCAAGGATTCTATTAGCTTTATTGCGAACACTTTTGCACTGTTGTCTTGGTTTCAGATTACTGCTAACCAGAACTCCTAAATCTTTTTCGCAATCCGTAATATTAAGATCTACATTATTTAGTTTATATGTGGCATGGTTATTGTCCTGTCCAACATTTAGAACTTTGCATTTGTCTATATTAAACTGCATCTGCCACTTCTCCGACCACTGCATCAGTCTATTCAAATCTTCCTGGAGTGCTCGAATGTCCTCGTCAGAATGAATTCGACGGCCTATTTTGGTGTCATCGGCAAACTTGCCGATGTCGCTCTTTATGCCCTCATCTATGTCGTTTATGTAGATTGTGAACAGCAGGGGGCCCAACACTGACCCCTGTGGAACACCGCTCGTAACGCTTCCCCACTCTGATTTCTCCCCATTTATGCAAACTCTCTGCTGCCTATTTGTCAACCATGCCTCTATCCAGGAAAAAATTTCTCCTCCTATTCCATGTGCTTTAATTTTCCTCAATAGTCTCTGATGTGGGACCCTGTCAAAAGCCTTACTGAAGTCCATATACACAATATCATATTCATTACCATGATCTACCTCCTCAAATACCTTAGTGAAAAAAGTTAATAAATTCGTAAGGCAGGAACGCCCCTTTGTAAAACCATGCTGAGATTCGTTGATTAATTTATGCTTTTCAAGGTGGCTACGAACTGCCTCGGCAATTATTGATTCCATAAATTTTCCCTCTATGGAGGTTAGGCTTATTGGTCTATAGTTCGAAGCTAAGGACCTGTCACCTGTTTTGAAAATAGGTATCACATTTGCCATTTTCCACTTATCTGGCACCATGCCCGTTTGTAGTGATATGTTGAAAAGATTAGCCAAAGGTGTGCTAAGCTCCTGCCAACGCAGTAACGTAGACTGCGATGATTTGCAAGACTGCTTGAAGCGTTTGGGGGAAAAATGGGAAGCCTATGAACAAGCATTCTCAGCATATGAGCTACAGGCTATTGAGGATAATGAATCCCAGGGTAGTCTTCATCAGGCACTGGACGAATTCGCTAAGGATGATGTAGATTGCCATCAGGAGATGAATACGTACAAAGATAAGTTAAGTACATTAAAGGCTAGTATTCCAAGGGTGGTGTTGAACACCGCAGGTACCCCAAACAGCCACACACCTGTCAATATGTTGCCCAGGTTGCCCCAGTTGAATTTACCGACATTTGACGAAACCCTAACTGAGTACATTGCTTTCTGGGATCAGTTTAAAGCCCAGATAGATGACAGGAACGATTTGTCAGATGCTGTCAAATTGCAGTATTTGTGGTCACAGCTCAAGGGTAAAGCCTTAGACTTGGTCTGGCACTACCAGATTACTGACACTAATTACCAACATGCCAAAGACCAATTAGAAGGCATGTTTGGCAACACTGAGGAGATAAAAGTGGCCATACTTTATCGGTTGTTGGATCTAGAGGCTTGCCGACATGACCGACATGACCGTCAAAGCCTAGAGAAGTTCCGTATTGAAATTATGAGCTTGACAAACAGTTTCAGAGATTTGCATGATGAGGATGATTCAGAATGGGTCCTTAGCTAGGTGATTCAGAGAAAACTGGCTAGCACTATAGTGCATGAGTTGCACTTAAAATATCGGACGAATAGGTTCACGATAAAACAAATTGTTGAGGGGTTGGGAGATCTCGTTTCTCATTTGAGTATAGGTGTGAGAGAAGAGTCACCCCCATCACCACATAAATACCCAGACAGTTACTCAAAGATCTCGAGAGATCAGTCTAAAGCTCGTACGACTAACGTTGGAGTGCACTATGGTAAAGTGGTGTCTAAGGTAAGAACCTCTAAGCAGAGCCTTAGAGGCACTCATGCCAGAATATGCGTGTTCTGCGAAGGCGAACACGCTAACACGAGTTGCCCGGAGTATACAACACTGAGCAGTAGGCAACAGAGACTAAGGGAGTTGAGACTCTGCTTCAAGTGTTGTGCGGAACACTTTGCGAGAGACTATGGCACCCAGCTCAGTGAGTGTCGAGTCTGTTGCAAAGGTAAGCACCATACTGCACTATGTCCCAATAATTTAAGGGAACCCCAGGCTAGTAGGGATATCTCTCAGGTAGAGATAGAAAGTGAGTTCGAGCCTGAAATGGTAGCCAGCGTGATTAGTGGGAGTGAAGTCTCTAATCCGAGTGAGAATCAAGGAGGTGCTTCACTACCTACAGTCATGGCAAAGGTTGTGAATGGGCACAGGTCTGAAACAACCCGATTATCTTGGACCCAGGAGCACAAGTATCCTTGATAACAAAGAAGTTGGTGGCTAAATTAAGTGAAGGCCACAAAGTTAGTATGATGTTGGGAAGGGCTATAAGTCAGGTCCCACCCAAATCTTATGATGTGGTGGATGTCACAGTCAAATTAGGTGGACATCGCAGAGACATTACAGCCTTGGTGGTAGAGATGCTACCCACGGCAATTACAGCGAGAGGTCTTGCTGCAGCAGCTAAGCGATTGAAAGACCTTGACGTGAAGCTGGCAGACCAGGGAATTACCACTGACACAGTCAGAAATGAAGGTATCCTGGTGGGAGCCAATCATATAGATGACTTCCTGTCTACACGACGGACGTTTAAGGAAGGAATTGGTTTATACAGGAGGAGGTGCGGGATTGCCAAAACTGTTGTCCAGAGGGCTGAGGAAGGGTTGTTGAGGTGGTTCGGACATGTAGAGAGAATGGAGCGAAACAGAGTGACTTCAAGAGTGTATCAGTCTGTAGTGGAAGGAAGGCGGGGTAGGGGTCGGCCTAGGAAAGGTTTGAGGGAGGGGGTAAAGGAGGTTTTGTGTGCGAGGGGATTGGACTTCCAGCAGGCATGCGTGAGCGTGTTTGATAGGAGTGAATGGAGACAAATGGTTTTTAATACTTGATGTGCTGTTGCAGTGTGAGCAAAGTAACATTTATGAAGGGGTTCAGGGAAACCGGCAGATCGGACTTTAGTCCTGGAGATGGGAAGTACAGTGCCTGCACTCTGAAGGAGGGGTGTTAATGTTGCAGTTTAAAAACTGTAGTGTAAAGCACCCTTCTGGCAAGACAGTGATGGAGTGAATGATGGTGAAAGTTTTTCTTTTTCGGGCCACCCTGCCTTGGTGGGAATCGGCCAGTGCGATAATAAAAAAAAATAGCTCCCCAGTAGGATACATCATAGGCAGCAGGATTCCACCTGAATTCCCTGCCACGCCAGATAGAGGAGAAGCTGTCCCCATGATAGCTGGGGGAGTAGTGATAATGAATACCAGTATACATGATGAACCACCAGGGAAGCTGAACCAGGTAGGGAGTGACGAACACTCGGCTACCTTGGGAAAACACATGTACAGGGTACGTAAAGAGGGAGATAGATTGCCATTAAATCCAGGGAACCTCATATCAGTGGGATGAAAGGCTACCAGGGCATGTGGGCCACTGGGTGGGAAAGTACGGAGCCGCTCAGTCAAGGCTAGACATACTAAAGACATTAAAGTTAAAAGAAAGGGTGCTAAGACCACCGGAACCAAAAAGGTTACACCCCCAGAGGTCCACGCAGGGGAAACTGGACGGTTGAAGTTAGACCGGAGTCTGCTCGATGAGAGTGGCTGGACGGCACTCGTGTCCAGGGTCCGCCGTGGGGGCTCGCAGAAGGTGAACTTGATTTAGACTTAGTACCTACCTTCGCCGGCGGGAGGATGTGGAAATTTATTTGGTCCCTAAAGTTCCACAGGACAGATACGGCATACAAAGGGGGTCCCAGAATGGCCGTAATGGAATGGCTGCGCAGGGTGGCCCTTAAACCCACCCAAACAAAAAGCGTTCTCCCCGAGTTGGCGTGGTTGGTAAGCACTATTTAAGTTATAGATTTACTCTTCAGGGAAGGAGTAGGTAGTTTTACTGGTAGTACACTAATATTAGGTTTACTAAGGCAACTGTAGATAATAATAATGTAGACCTAAGACCTTAACATAGGTAGTAATAGGCCGATAATGTAGGCAAACACTAGGTTAAGTTAGCTAGGGAGAACTGGCAGCCCTAGCTTGAAGGATGAGGCACGGGTCTGGAAGACACGAGCTGTCCCTTCTGTAGACAGACACTAACTGGACAACACGTGCCGTGATCAGCAGACGGCGCCCCCCACGTGTCTTCACATTTGAAACCTGGGGAAATCTGGTAGAGGCACCTCGATGTACTGTAGATGACCTCCTCCATCAGGCCAATACAGTAAGACAAGACCTCCACCTTTTCCGTAGGATTTCTGCCCAGTGTCTGGGAAAAATTGTGAGTGAGTTGATCTGTGGGCCTGTATGCAGCTGACAGTGCATGCCCAGTACATACCAGTGTCTCTTGTCTATCTGGAAGCTAGTGTCCATGTCTACATAGTTGTACTAGGGATACACACCTCCTTGGATATAGGAATTTCTGAGGTGCAGGCAGGTCACTAATTTCGATTGAATATTGCAGGAATTAAGGCTCCCGGTTGCACGTGGTTTCTGAGGGGAAGTCCAAAGGGGCTAAGGCTAAGCTTAGGGAAGTTGAAGATCAGGATATATGCTGCAACACCAAGTAAGTTAGTCCTTTATACGTGCATGAAGGCGAGTTTCTTGCAGCATCAATCATTTGCGAAAATCTGTCCTATAAGCCACTTGTGAGGCTGAGGTACCGACCTCAGAGCTCGGTGTCAACAGAAATTGCCAGGGTAGGCGACTCACTTGAGGCAGTCCAGACAAATTTTCACAAACATTGGCATACATGATACTTAAGGATCACCAACCCAACAACACAGGAGTCACATGATTTCATCGTCTACCTGTCCTCATTCCAACATGACATTCTTCAGGTCACCGTGCGTCACTCACACCTCACTCTCCGCCTATATATATAATGTCTTTCTACCTCTGTATGTTAGAAGTGATCAAGGTCCCAGGACCGAAACGTTTTCTAATAAATATGTCATAGTGTTTGCTTACGTGTCTTTCTAAACCAAAAATAGGCATTACATTAGCCATCTTCCACATATCAGACACTACACCTGTTTGAAGAGATAAATTAAAAATATTAGTTCAAGGTTCACAGAGTTCCACTTTACACGCTCTAAAAGGCGTCACTAAACTTTAGCGCCTGAACTTTATTTTTCGTTCGATTTCTTTAATTTTTTTGCACATAAAGAAGCACCTTTCCATTGTAATGTGACAAAGTTTCAATAAGATAGCTCAAAAAACAAAAGAGAAAAAAATTATTTACTAATAATCATACATATTGCAAGGTACCGTCGATGTGGAACATGGAGAAGCTGTTTTGGCATTATCTACGCATAAAACAATGCTAAACACTATTTATCATGTTTAGCCAAATATCTGACTTTTGCCCTCACAAAAATAAAAAACAAATTATGATATCTCAAAAAGATAAACATCATTTTGTAAAACAATCTTTCCTTTATGTTGTCTGTGAATTTCATTGTATTCCTGCTATTATTAACGACAGTATAGCAATATGTATGTGAATAACCTACTTCCGAGATAATCCGCGAAACAGCCGGCCCACCGATTTTTTTTTTTTCGAGAAAATAGCATTTTTCTCAGGTTTATACTGCATTACGAGTGTATATCATAGTTACCCATATCCGTTTTCTTTAATATAAGCACTCTGGAGTGAAAGAAGAAGAATGAAAGCCCATCCCTAACTATGGGAATCTTATATTCCCGTGGGAACGCTCGAGGAATATGCCATGTATTATTCATTCTGGAGCATTTACCATATTTCTTTGTTATTTATATTGTTTATTATGTCATATAAGATCAATTGTGATAGATAAATAAGCCGTAGAAGCTATAATAGCGTTATATTGAAGCATATTCCCCGGCCATCCCGAGACTGGAATTTTCCATGACGTCAGCAAAATTTTCCCAGGAAGTTCCTTGTTGGCTGTAAGTCTACGTATAAGTCCCACCACTGGGTCCTGACACGAGGTTATTACATGGTTAAGGATGTTTTTGGTGTCGGAGAATCCGGTCGTGTTTTTATTTATTTATTTATTTATTTAATAATTTGAACATACAGAGGTACAAAAAATGCAGGTAAGAGCAGCATGCCAAAGCCAATTATATGCATAGCATTACGGCCAGTGTGGAAAATTGCATTTAGCTGAATGTATAATTATTTACATAACAGTAAATGAACAAAGATAATTATTATTTATCAGTTAGACAAGTAGGAATTTGGGACACTTAGGTCGCAAAAAATGTCCCCCTTCGATACCTACCACTGTCACATCCACAAGTTGCTCTGGACCTATTAATTAAATGAAATATACATACACCAGAAATACTGGTAAATATATAAATTTGTTGACTGTATATTAAAAATAATAAATGGTTATATATATACACAATTACATAACAGAAGGAAAATATATCTTATTATCACTCACCAATTTGACTGGAGATTAATGTGTATCATACTCAGAAAACCTCACTCTAACTAGAGAGCTTATCTGAGGTTCCTGGAGCTGTCTTGTCCAGTCGTCTGATATCTCAAGTTATGCAGGAATGCATATCCACCAATTTCGCCTCCTATTTGAGAGGTGTCAGCACAATTTTAACCTCTAGAGCACGAAAAATTCTTCCCCATTCACCAACGTTTGTACAAAATTCAAAACCAAGAGGGCGAGTCTCGTCTGCGCAGACGCAGGCTTTCCGTTTTCTATGACATAAATATTATTAAATACAGTATGGCCATCTGTTTACATATAACTACTGTATTTCTGGAAAATATGTACAGTATTTTCCACAGGCAGGCTTAAAATTAACTTAAGCAATGATGTAATCAGTGATAAAACATTATTGTAAACAGATAACAATAAAGCACAAATGAGTATTACAAAGACAGGTCATATTACCTGGAGTTTACCTGGAGAGAGTTCCGGGGTCAACGCCCCCGCGGCCCGGTCTGTGACCAGGCCTCCTGGTGGATCAGAGCCTGATCAACCAGGCTGTTGCTGCTAGCTGCATGCAAACCAACGTACGAGCCACAGCCCGGCTGATCAGGAACTGACTTTAGGTGCTTGTCCAGTGCCAGCTTGAAGACTGCCAGGGGTTTGTTGGTAATCCCCCTTATGTGTGCTGGGAGGCAGTTGAACAGTCTCGGGCCCCTGACACTTACTGTATGGTCTCTTAACGTGCTAGTGACACCCCTGCTTTTCATTGGGGGGATGGTGCATCGTCTGCCAAGTCTTTTGCTTTCGTAGTGAGTGATTTTCGTGTGCAAGTTCGGTACTAGTCCCTCTAGGATTTTCCAGGTGTATATAATCATGTATCTCTCCCTCCTGCGTTCCAGGGAATACAGGTTTAGGAACCTCAAACGCTCCCAGTAATTGAGGTGTTTTATCTCCGTTAAGCGCGCCGTGAAAGTTCTCTGTACATTTTCTAGGTCGGCAATTTCACCTGCCTTGAAAGGTGCTGTTAGTGTGCAGCAATATTCCAGCCTAGATAGAACAAGTGACCTGAAGAGTGTCATCATGGGCTTGGCCTCCCTAGTTTTGAAGGTTCTCATTATCCATCCTGTCATTTTTCTAGCAGATGCGATTGATACAATGTTATGGTTCTTGAAGGTGAGATCCTCCGACATGATCACTCCCAGGTCTTTGACGTTGGTGTTTCGCTCTATTTTGTGGCCAGAATTTGTTTTGTACTCTGATGAAGATTTAATTTCCTCATGTTTACCATATCTGAGTAATTGAAATTTCTCATCGTTGAACTTCATATTGTTTTCTGCAGCCCACTGAAAGATTTGGTTGATGTCCGCCTGGAGCTTTGCAGTGTCTGCAATGGAAGACACTGTCATGCAGATTCGGGTGTCATCTGCAAAGGAAGACACGGTGCTGTGGCTGACATCCTTGTCTATGTCGGATATGAGGATGAGGAACAAGATGGGAGTGAGTATTGTGCCTTGTGAAACAGAGCTTTTCACCGTAGCTGCCTCGGACTTTACTCTGTTGACGACTACTCTCTGTGTTCTGTTAGTGAGGAAATTATAGATCCATCGACCGACTTTTCCTGTTATTCCTTTAGCACGCATTTTGTGCGTTATTACGCCATGGTCACACTTGTCGAAGGCTTTTGCAAAGTCTGTATATATTACATCTGCATTCTTTTTGTCTTCTAGTGCATTTAGGACCTTGTCGTAGTGATCCAATAGTTGAGACAGACAGGAGCGACCTGTTCTAAACCCATGTTGCCCTGGGTTGTGTAACTGATGGGTTTCTAGATGGGTGGTGATCTTGCTTCTTAGGACCCTTTCAAAGATTTTTATGATATGGGATGTTAGTGCTATTGGTCTGTAGTTCTTTGCTGTTGCTTTACTGCCCCCTTTGTGGAGTGGGGCTATGTCTGTTGTTTTTAGTAACTGTGGGACGACCCCCGTGTCCATGCTCCCTCTCCATAGGATGGAAAAGGCTCGTGATAGGGGCTTCTTGCAGTTCTTGATGAACACAGAGTTCCATGAGTCTGGCCCTGGGGCAGAGTGCATGGGCATGTCATTTATCGCCTGTTCGAAGTCATTTGGCGTCAGGATAACATCTGATAGGCTTGTGTTAATCAAATTTTGTGGCTCTCTCATAAAAAATTCATTTTGATCTTCGACTCTCAGTCTGGTTAGCGGCTTGCTAAAAACTGAGTCATATTGGGACTTGAGTAGCTCACTCATTTCCTTGCTGTCATCTGTGTAGGACCCATCTTGTTTAAGTAGGGGCCCAATACTGGACGTTGTTCTCGATTTTGATTTGGCATAGGAGAAGAAATACTTTGGGTTTCTTTCGATTTCATTTGTGGCTTTTAGTTCTTCACGCGATTCCTGACTCCTAAAGGATTCTTTAAGCTTAAGTTCGATGCTTGCTATTTCTCTGACCAGTGTCTCCCTACGCATTTCAGATATATTGACCTCTTTTAGCCGCTCTGTTATTCTTTTTCGTCGCCTGTAAAGGGAGCGCCTGTCTCTTTCTATTTTACATCTACTCCTCCTTTTTCTTAGAGGAATAAGCCTTGTGCATACATCGAGTGCCACCGAGTTAATCTGTTCTAGGCATAAGTTGGGCCTGTGTTGCTTAGTATATCTTCCCAGCTTATATCGGTTAGGACTTGGTTTACTTGGTCCCACTTTATGTTTTTGTTATTGAAGTTGAATTTGGTGAATGCTCCCTCGTGACTAATCTCATTATGTCGGTCTGGGGCTCCGCGCATACATGTCTGAACCTCAATTATGTTGTGATCTGAGTATATTGTTTTTGATATGGTGACATTTCTTATCAGATCATCATTGTTAGTGAAGATGAGGTCTAGTGTATTCTCCAGTCTAGTAGGCTCTATTATTTGCTGGTTTAAATTGAATTTTGTGCAGAGATTTAAAAGCTTGCGTGAGTGTGAGTTTTCATCAGACCTGCCTCCTGGTGTTATTACTGCAACAATATTATTTGCTATATTCCTCCATTTTAGGTGCCTTAAGTTGAAATCCCCCAGGAGCAAGATGTTGGGTGCAGGAGCTGGAAGATTTTCCAGACAGTGGTCAATTTTTAACAGCTGTTCCTGGAATTGCTGGGATGTTGCATCCGGAGGCTTGTAGACTACCACAATGACTAGGTTTTGGTTCTCGACCTTTACTGCTGAAACTTCCACTACATCATTTGAGGCATTTAGCAGTTCTGTGCAAACAAGTGACTCTGCAATGTACAGGCCAACCCCCCCCTTTTGCCTGTTCACTCTGTCACATCTGTATAGGTTGTAACCTGGGATCCATATTTCGTTGTCCAAGTGATCCTTTATGTGGGTCTCAGTGAAAACCGCGAACATTGCCTTTGCCTCTGCAAGCAGTCCACGGATGAAAGGTATTTTGTTGTTTGTTGCTGGCTTTAGACCCTGTATATTTGCCAAGAAGAATGTTATCGGACTGGTGGTATTGTTGGTACTGGGGGGGGGATTTTTTTTCCGGCATTAGTATCTGTATCTGTTGGTTTGGAGTGGAGGCCATCGACTGTGGTTCCACTCCAGGAATGACTGGATTTGGTGTACGATTTCTGCCATTTCCTGCCAGTTTTTTTTCCTTCCTGGCACCAAAAAACCTCTCCCTCTTGAGTGGCTGTGGCTACCCAGGTTTTCCCATGGCCTGGATGTTTTGTATCTTTTTGTCCCCTTTAGATGGTATGCCTGGCAATTTAAGTTATAGCACAGTCTTTCCTGTACTGAAGAGGTACACAGTTCAGGGTGAAAAAGCTTACAGGAAGGGAGTTTGCATTTTCCTGTTGTCATATGGGCATGGCATTTTCTAGGGTGGTCATAGTTGCACGTCCCATCTGTTTTTCCAGATTTCCCATGCGAGCAGATACCGAGTGCATAGTATGTGCACAGGCTTGGTTTCCGTTTGCCTTGGGTTTCTGTGACTGTATTCCCTGTTGGTGCATGTTTCCCTGTCTTACTTCTATCCTCCCTAGCACAAACAATGGAGCTCCCACCAGTTGTTTTTGGTAATATATCCTCACTATTGTTAGTGGTTGCATGCATTGCTGTACATTCAGTAGAATGGAGTAATCTGTTAGGTAGTGTATTTAAAAAATAACAAAGTTACATTGGGTCTTAGGTTTAACATTTATGTGATATAATTGTGAGAAACATTTAAGATATACAATTTATAAGGTTCAGTTATTCAGTATTTATTTGGTTTTGGGTGAGTAAGTGATCTTTGAGAAGAGACTTGAATTTATAAACAGGTAGTGTTTCTTTTATATTTACAGGTAATGAATTCCAGATTTTAGGGCCTTTTATGTGCATTGAGTTTTTGCATAGCGTGAGATGGACACGAGGAACATCAAAGAGTGATCTGTGCCTTGTGTTATGGTCATGTGTTCTGTTGAGGTTGGTAAAGAGATTTTTTTTTATATATATTTTATTTAAAACAGTGAGATACACAATGATAAATGTATATTAAAAACACACAAAAGAAAGCGGTTAATTTTACAATAATCTCACACGACCAACGATACCGTACAATGACTCAAGAAATCGTAATGACACGATTGCAAATAAACCATACCCCCGGCCGGGATTGAACCCGCGGTCATAGAGTCTCAAAACTCCAGCCCGTCGCGTTAGCCACTAGACCAGCTAGCCACAATAAGATTCATCCACACTAGGTATATTTCTACACCATAGGAAAGTTAGCACAGGCACCTCTGTGACCACAAATGCAAGTTTTTACAGACGAATCTCCAGCTAGTTGGGTGAATCTTATTGTGGCTAGCTGGTCTAGTGGCTAACGCGACGGGCTGGAGTTTTGAGACTCTCTGACCGCGGGTTCAATCCCGGCCTGGGGTATGGTTGATACCGTGCAATATAATGGTAATACACCTTACACACAAACAAAGTATTGACAAAGGTTTTATACTCAGACACAACACATTATACATTATTAAAGAACATGTCTATGTTGTATATACAAATGGCAAGCACACACGGGTAAGTATATAGACTGTATAATAAATCATTGTGTTAACAAACCAACACACACAATAACACACACAAGCACACTCATACACACCAACATAGACATAGGTATTAATGAATTGACGACGAAAATATCCAAATATAACAAATACGATGTGTTATTTTACATCTCAACAAATAATGTAATCAATTACATGTAATATCATATATTACATGTAATAGGAAAACACATCTATACAAATACCAATGATTGGTATACAAGAATAAAAAAGGCAAAACTCTTAACGTTCTGCACATACAAAATTTTTACATTTTTATTAATGACATCATCACATTGGAGACATACATACAACATTGGAGACATACATACAACATTCACAAACACAAGACATTTACACACAAACGCAGCTGACCAGCCCGTTAGATTACCCACTGAACAAACACAAATTATCTCAAATCTTTTAACTCTAACGCTCTATATACAGACTGGAAATCTTTCTCCCATCTCCCCTCATATACCAACTGATTTCGACACTTAGTTCTAAGAATTGTTCCCGCTAAAACCCGGATTCTGCTATTACCTTCAACATGCCTCATAGCCCATGACACAAATATAATCGGTTACGACATACGACACTGCACGTTGTACACAGATGTCAACCCCACCCACATCAAAACTCAACGCCCTAAGTACCGACAAACCTCCCCCCCCCTACCATTCGTAAAACCCTGCTTAACCAAGCACGTACTATACCTAAATCTTCACAGAAATACACAACATGAAACGCCGATTCGTCCTCCCCGCACGCTGAACAACTCCAGTCCTCCTCTACACGCCGATTAGACAACACCACCTTGGACGGCAGAATCCCGTGCAAAAATTTAAAAACCACTTCGCGTACTCGAGGAAGGAGACGTAACTGATGAACCTGCTTCCATATATCACACCACGCATACATGGGGAACATTCCCTGAACTCTCACCTCAACTTTCACCATACCCACTCTTTCCAAAGTACTCAATTTAACGCTCCGCACGTCTCGCATTCACAGTAACACACGTAGCAGCATCGTATCGCACCTGATTACATCTGTCCGTCCCCACCACCTGCGCAGGTCACGATACATTTCTGTTAAACTACCATGCCTGCCACCCAGTCGGAGAAAACGACGCTTCACATAACAAGCAATGACTCGGTCTCTTAAAGGAACAAGACCTAACCCTCCTTGACGCATTGGTGTCTCTACCACCACTCTTGTGAGCCAGTCGCACCCTGAGCCCCACAAAAATCTATAAACTCTATTTAAAAGATGTTTGAGATCCCCCTGTATTAGTGGATACAGCACAACAACGTGCCAAACTTTACTATAAAGAAGAACATTAATTACTACCGCCCTCTGGTGTAGGGTTAAATGTCGTGACCTGAGACTATTTATATGCCTCAAAACACTATTTACTACCATCCCCGAATTACACGCCCTCGTCTTATCAACCTCTCTCATATACTGTATACCACATATGTTAACACAGTCAACCACCCTCCACATCTCTATACCTACCTCCTCTCTCGCCCAATCTCCCAACTTCATAATCTTTGATTTTTCTTTGTTAACCCGCATTCCTGTTGCCTTACCAAATACATCTACAAGTCTTCCCACAAAACTCAATTGCTCCCTCGTACGTAATAGGACAGTTGTATCATCTACATAACCTACTATGGCAGGTCGATCACTACCCGAACCCCACGACGAATCTACTCCCCGCCCACAAACTGTCCAATAAAAAGGGTCCTGCATGCAAGCAAAGAGCATTTGAGACATGGGGCATCCCTGTCGAATGCCTCTATTCAATTTGACAAAGTCTCCTAACTTCCCATTAATTTGTACTTGAAACCCAGCACCATTATACGAAGAACGAGCCCACATGATGATCTCATTACCAAAACCCTGCCATCTCATAAACTTCCACAACACATCCCTTTCTACACTGTCAAAAGCAGCTTGCCAGTCTAAAGCCAAACCACCACCCCCGCCCCTCATTCCGCATTCCTCAACAAACTCCCTGATATTCCCATGACCATCATACATCGACCTACCTGGCACGCCAAACTGACCCTTATATATTACCTTGTCAAGCACTTTCTTAATCCTATTCATTAAAATTTTTGCATATAATTTATAATCACTACACATTAGTGATATTGGTCAGTAATCCTTAAGTGATATGGGTATGTCACATTTTTTAACTAACACAAAAACCACCGTTTTCTGAGACAAACCTAAACATCCCCCCTCCTTCATCGCATTGAGTAAACGTATCAGAAAAGTCCTTATGACCTCCCAATGTTGAATATAAAATTCACATAGAATGCCATCAATACCTGGCGCCTTACCCTTGCACATTCCCTGCAAAGCCTCCCACACCTCAGCTTCAGTTATAGGCCCACCCATGAGAAAGCGATCATTATCATTCAACTCACATCGCACATTCAGCCCCAATTCCCATATTGCATCCACGCTTACATCTTTATTTAGCATTTTGAGATTAAACCATTTATCAACATAATAACTTATTCCTTCAGTTGTTATTACAACCTGACCCTCACTATACCCTTAACGCCATCCTGCACCACTAAACTCACGATTTCGGTCGCCTTCCTCCTTTGTGTCTGGCTACGTAAGACATAAGCGGACGGCTTAATACCCCACACAGCCTCCTCGACTCCCCTCGAAATACGCGCCCCATCAAAAACCGTAATTTTCAGCACCTGGATGTGTTCCTTTAGATTGTCAATCTCGTCCACTGGGTAAATTCCAGATACCTCTCCTTGCACATAACAGTGCTGTAAAGAACCCTCCAGGCACCTCAAAAATCCATACTCCAATCGAGAGGCCTCCTTACCCCGATGTACATAAAAATCCTTAATTCGAGGCTTCAGAACCTCGTCCCATTGTCGCACTAAATCACTACCTTCCAAGAAGTCTACTCCCATAGATGTCCATAAGTGCGTGAAGAGTGTCTTATCTTCCGCACTTTGAAGTAAACGAGTATTTAACTTCCAATATCCTTTAAAACGAGTCGGGAGACCTCTCCAGTCGAGCTCTATGAGAACACCGTGATGATCGGAGAAATACACGTCTAACACACGCACTTTGGTTACAACTACCCGCCGAGACACATACACCCTGTCTAAGCGCGCAACATAGTCCTTACGCACGAGTGTGCTCAATCCCTAAGTCACTGCTTCCACTTACATCCACCAACCCCAGCCCAGACAACAAATCACCCAAAATAATCGAACAATAACCCACTCCCCTCGGTTCTACGTCTTTACGGCGCACCACACAGTTCCAGTCACCACCAACCACTGTTATATCAGGCAGGGATCTCAAATAGTACACAAGAACATCGTTAACAAAAGTATTTTTAATATTAACATCATGTTCAGCTGGCCCATATACTCCTACAAAACCAACCCGTTGAGTACCCCACTCACCTATGACGTGTACCACGCGACCCCCCCCCCTTCCTCCCAATGTTTCATCACGAACGGGCTGGTCACTTTTATCAACACTGCCACACCAGCTTTCAGACGACTCGAGTGAGCCATATAAACATCATAACCATCTATCACAAACGAACTTCCAACTTCATGGTTATGTTCTTGCACGAAACATACGTCTACTGCAAAGCGATGCAACCACTCATGAACCTGCACTTGCTTTCTGTTATTTTTCATACCATTAACATTTATGGTTATACACCTAACTTTGCTAACGGTGGCTTTCCTCGAGGGACCACCACACCCTTTTTCCCCTTTACGATGACTAACGCCTAAGGCACCACCTTTACCTTGTACATTCTCTATTATATTACTCGCTGTCCTGGAACCATGTGACCCCCCACCCGTGACTTCCGACCACGTCTTCTTCCCAGAACGCTGTCCAGGGGTCAAGACATCGTCGGAGTCGGGCGGGGTAGCCGCACGCTTCCTAGAAACAGCATCCTCAGCTTTATCAGGACCTGTAATGTTCTCCTTGTGAACTTCTACCGCAACAGTATGAACTCTCGGACCTTCTACCTCACTTACATTAATTAACTGATCGACATCCTTTAACTGTGTTCTCTCCTCATCTGAACACTCCAACGCAGGCACACACAGCACAGAATCATACTCCTGCGACGCTAAAAGGTCGCTCAATGTCGATATAATGTTAGCTTCCATGTCAGCATCCTCTCTTGCTTGAGGACTCTCACGTCCACCATGTTCTACCACATCATGGTTGACCGTACCAGGTAGAGTCACGCAGGATGACTCCATGAGCATGGCCTGATCCACCTCATCACTCCACGATTTCAGGAGCGGTAAGTCCTCGACTACTTCATCTGCCAGAATCCGACGAGGAGCCTCACCATCCGGATGACGACCACATATGTCCTGAGGGCGGCTGGTGCTTAACGCATTGTGCAGCAATGTGATCCAATGCGCCGCATAGGCGACAAGTTCATCTCTGTCCAGGATACGTAACATACACCTGGGTACGGAACTCCTCTAGGTTTATGTACGAAGGTATTGGTTGGCGCAGGGACATTTTCAACGTGAAAGACCCTTGTAAACCAGCAAAGTGGCCATCAGACCACTGACCCATAGTAACCTGGTGGATCGTCCCATAGTATTTGAAGGCGTCACGTATGTCAACTTCGTTAACCTCAAAAGGCACGTTTCACACATGTACCCACGTATAGTATTGTGAAACGTCGTGCAACTTAACTGTGACTGCTGGGGTGACTTGCTTGCTAACATCCTGATACTGGTTGACAATCTGCTCATAGGTCTTGGTATCACAAAACTTGACGAAAATCCGGGATAGTCCATTTAAGGCAACGCCACACAGGGATTCATGCTGGATGCCATATATATCGCGGATGATCATCGGCACCAACACATTAATTGATGCACTGGGGATTGTGCCCTTTATGAGGTCAATACAAACAGTATTAACTCTCCTTCGAAAGCCAGTCGCCATTGTTGTCGTCGCAAAGCTCCTCCACCAGGTGTCGGGACTGAGGAGAGACAGCTGACGACTGCTCAGCACAGCGTCTGAGCAGAGAATGCAAGATGTTTGAGGGATTAGATTTTAGATTTTGCCACCGAAGTGGCTAGTTTATTGTGCACTCCATATCCATCCTGTGGACAGTAGCGCGAGAGCATATGGATACACAAAAGGCCTAGGAACTAGGCCCCAAAGGGTTAACAGGAATACATATGGATTTATATCTACATATCTATAGTTCACTTATCTGTTACAAGCAAATTTAGGAAATTTGCTTAGTATATCTGGTATCTTATTTTCATTAATAAGATATCTTGACATTTCACATAGGTTATTATACTGTCTGTCTCTGTATTCCTCAATAAGTGGACAATTAAGCACATAGTGTTCAAGAGAGTGACCATATGCCTGATCACATAATTTACATTTAGTTTGATCATCATCTGTGTGTCTCCCAAACTGCCAGAAGTACTTGTAACCAAGCCTAAGCCTGGCCACTACAACATCAGTCAGTCTGTTCACATTGCACGTTGCTCCATAAACATACTTATCTACGTTCATTCCTATGACAATCATTTTCATTATTTACTTCTCTCCTAATATTATTCCTAATGCTAGACACAGTTATACCAAAGTTATATTCTACATTCTCCTTCTGGGTACTCTTCTTGGCTAACATATCAACTTTATCATGAAGGAGTAATCCAATGTGTGATGGGATCCATAGCAATTGCACATTAATTCCTTTGTCCCTAATTTTTGAGTATCTATACCTGGCTTCTCCAATGAGCATGTTGTTGGAGTCATTATATGAGTCAAGAGCCTTCAATGATGACATAGAATCAATAATGATGATAGAGTCAAGCTCAGTGTCATAGGTTAGCTTTGGCGCCATTAGGATTGCAAACAATTCAGTTTGCAGTGTAGACGCCCAGTTGTTAATTCTTACGCCTAACTCAGCAAATTTATTATCGTTCTTAACTAGGGAGGTGGCAACAAGAGCAGATGCAGCCCTGCCAGAAGACTCCTGTTTAGATCCATCAGTGTATATAACTTGTGATAACTTATTACTACCAGCTAGGTGAGAAATTTCTTCTTGAGCAGTTGCTCTAACAAGAGATTTAAGGAAGGGATTATTAGCAATGAGGTTCTTGGGAGGGACTTGCAGGTATGTGATATTAAATGAACACATCTTCCACGGAGGGGTGAAATGCTCTTGTTCATGCAGGTTATAAAACTTAATGTAATTGCACGTTTTCACAGTCCATTTAGATCTGTGTGTATTTACCTCTAGACACTTGGTAAGATTCATTGTGACAGTGTCTG
Source organism: Cherax quadricarinatus (assembly GCF_026875155.1). NCBI lineage: Eukaryota > Metazoa > Arthropoda > Malacostraca > Decapoda > Parastacidae > Cherax > Cherax quadricarinatus. The sequence goes on along the minus strand of NC_069417.1, from coordinate 59,172,683 downwards.
GTTCGTTTCTCAACATTCTAATACCGAGTACAGTGTTAATCTCAACAATCCTATCACTAATACTAGAAATACTAAGCTCCTTCCTCATGTTAAGAACTTTTGTAGATCTGGGACAGCCAAGAAAAATCCTGAGAGCTTCATTTTGCATTAACTCCAAGGGTCGGAGAGAACTTTCTCTAGCTAATATCAACATGGGAGCAGCATAATCAATTAAGGACCTAATAGAGTGGAGGGTTAATATCAGAGTTTTTTTTTTATTTTATTTAAAACCAATACAGTTTAACATAAAAATAAAGAAACAGTATGGATCTCAATCAAATTAACTGACAAACGGATTGCACCTATATGCTCGCAAGATATTGCTACAAAACATACAACAATAACTTACGGCAAGAACATAGCTACAAAAAAAAAAAAAAAAAAAAAAAAAAAAACTTTCACAGGGTCGTGAACTGACATATATACACATTCATTGATGCAAAACCTTACATATATATAAATTGTACATATGACATCTGACAAAGGCTCAATACACTACAGCAGAAAATATACAAAGAAGTTATATCAGTTAAATCCCATCCTTGGCATTAATCAAAAAAACAAAACCTAACATCATAATCTTACTAGAACATCTACATACGTATCCCTAACAATACAGCTTTACATATACCAACATACGAATAAACATAAAAAGAATACAGCTTAGAACACAAAAACTGAAGCGCTATACTGTTACAATAAACCCATATACAAAATCTCAGACACAAATGGGCTACGTCACTAAACTGTCTAGATATGTCTGTATACCATACTGACTAAAACTTAACATCAAGAACTTAGTATTAACACCAAACCGGTATCAGGTACAGACCATAATTATAAATTTTAAAAAAGAATCGAATCATACATACATAAAGTATGACATAACGTCTGACCCATGACAAAGGCTCAATACAATAGAAAGGGATACACACATACACACACACACACACACACACAACACACACACACACACACACACACACACACACACACACACACACACCCACACACACCCACACACACCACACACACCCACACACACACACACACACAAAAAACACACACACACACACACACACACACACACACCCAAAACCCACACACACACACACACACACCCACACCCACACACACCCAAAACCCACACCCACACACACCCACACCCACACACACCCACACCCACACACACACACACACACACACACACACACAACGCAAAATGTTTCACAAAACCACATTAATCAGATGCACTGTATGCACAAAGCAAAACAGTATATTCAATTCAATTCAATTCAAAGTTTATTCTCTATAAGGATTACAATGCTGAGTTTACAGAAATTTGGTTATTGTTTGGTTTACATGTAGTAAAATTGTGATTACAGAGTGTACCACTAGAACGCTTAGCATGGCTAGGCATTTCGGGCATACTTAGTTTTATTCTTAAATGTAAAATATTACAAATTATGAGGTAAGTTGGTATTATGGCTAAGTGACTAAATACTAGTTTATGAGTTTAGCAATGTGAATGCTTTTGTTTTGGCACAGTATATAGTTTCAGTATTGGAGTATCACAGGATTCATTATTTTAAGACTGAGATTAATATTTCTGTTTATGGTCAAATGAGTGAGCGAGTGTAAGTGTGAACCACCAGGTGGTATTTGTGTAGTTAGTTGACGGGGTGTATCAGGGAGATAAGATGTTTTCTAATGGTAGTTTTGAAGGTGATGAATGTGTCTGCAGTTCTAGAGTTCTCAGGTAGGGTATTCCAGATTTTAGGGCCTTTGACATACATTGAATTTTTGTAAAGGCTTAGTCGGACACGGGGAATGTCGTATATAAGTATATCTCATCATGCAGAAACCCAGCACGTAACATAAATACAAACTAAAACACACTTCATGTCGCAAAGAACTTATTACTCAAGAATCGTGTCATACAAGACTGATACACATCAAAATAATACATATAACAAAAAATCTACTATATTATACCTACATTCTGGAAAGTGTTATATCGATCATAACGAGACCTTGAGCTCTACATCCACACTTGGATGCCATAAAGTCTCAATGAAAACCAGGAAACCATTCCAAACCCATATTCACAACACTCTCACGACCCACCCCCCCAAGGAGGCGAGCCCGCTGTGACCCCCTGACTCCTTCCAACCTATGAAAACCCCTTCACTCACTCATTATCAATCACAGATTTACGAGAATCCCTAACGTTAGCATTCTATACCCCTCTGAGAAAGCCTGAAATCCCTTTATCCACCAGGCCCGGTGGCCTGGTGGCTAAAGCTCCCGCTTCACACACGGAGGGCCCGGGTTCGATTCCTGGTGGGTGGAAACATTTCGACACGTTTCCTTACACCTGTTGTCCTGTTCACCTAGCAGCAAATAGGTACCTGGGTGTTAGTCGACTGGTGTGGGTCGCATCTTGGGGGACAAGATTAAGGACCCCAATGGAAATAAGTTAGACAGTCCTCGATGACGCACTGACTTTCTTGGGTTATCCTGGGTGGCTAACCCTCCGGGGTTAAAAATCCGAACGAAATCTTATCTTATCTCCTCCCATACAAAATCTCTGTTACGACAAACCATACCCCCGGCCGGGATTGAACCCGCGGTCATAGAGTCTCAAAACTCCAGCCCATCGCGTTAGCCACTAGACACATCGTACGATAGAACGTTACCGCAAGAACCTTCCTTCTCTCTTCACTATCCCCTCTCCCCCCCATCACCCACGACATATATATATATAATCTACCATGATATAATCTTAAGCTCTTATGACACCCTCGTCTAACCCACCCATATCTAGACTTAAAGCACACAAAACCGACACCCCACGGCCACCCACCCTCTGTACCAACCTACTTAACCAGCACCTAACCTCCTCTAAGCCCTTCACAAAAAGTAAACTACAGGGAATGCTGTCTCATCCCCTCCACAGATACCACACCCCCCACCCTCTACAACCTGTCTGTTTCGTAGTATCTCACCAGATGAAAGGATCCCATGCAGAAAACGAAATATCACCTCACACGCCCGAGGGTTTAACTTCATTTTACTAAATCGAAACCAACTACTCTTGCACGCTTACTTGGGGAACAAACCCTCAACTGGGACAACGCACCTACCTACAAGTAACCTACACAAATCCCTTATACAAACCTTTCTCAGTTCCCTAACCAACATCACAGCCCGCAAAACGATTTCGCATTCCCTCAACTCCATTACTCGATACCACATACCCAGCCTGTCGTGTATTCTTCCCAACTGCCCCACGTTCACACCCTCAAGCAACACTACCCATTTAATAAACACACATTTAGCCCTCCGTTTCAAATCCATCAATCCCATCCCACCCTGACTTACAGGTAACATTACAACTTCCCTCCTTAACCAATCACAACGTGAACTCCACAAAAATTTGTACACCCATCTTAGAATCCCCGCAATCACTGTCCCTGTAATTGGGAACACAGCTGCCACATGCCAAACCTTACTATACAATAAAATGTTTACGACTATCACTCGCTGTATAATAGTTAGGTGCTGGGGTCTCAGAACACCTAGACACCCCACTATCCTTTCCAATAACCTATCCGAGTTTTCCTCCGGCGCCGCAACCATGTCATCCTTATAAATAATACCACAAATCTTTAAAGACACCGCCCATTCTTTAACAACATTACATCTTCCCCCACCCCCCCCCACCCAAGAACCCAACCCCATGCACCTTGACTTCACACTATTTACCTGCATACCCGTGGCACTTCCAAATAATTGCACAACCTCGTCCAACACTCCCATTGACATCCCTTCATGAATGAGAACAGTGGTGTCATCAACATATCCAATTAAACCCGGCCAGGCCCTCCCACCCCCACACTTCCCTCACCTGGAGTACATAAGCTACAGTCAACCATTCTATAAAAGGGGTCCTGGAAAACACGAAAAACAATATTTGGGACATGGGGCATCCCTGTCTAAGGCCTCTACCCATTGCAATTTCCCTCCCCGTACACCCATTAATCTGTATTTTCATTTTCGCCCCCTTGTACAACGTATTTACCCACTCGACTATTTCCCCCCCAAAAACCCCTGTCTCCTAAGTATAAACCTGCAAACTCCCTTTTCCACTTTATTATATGCTCCCTGCCAATCTAGAGCCAACAAAGCCGCCCCTCCACCCTCACCCTTAGCTTCCAAAAACTTCTCAGTATCCATGTCCTTCAATCATCGAACCTTCCCGGCAACCCAAACTGAGATTTTGACACCACCCTCCCACAACACATTTGAACCTATTGCCAAAAATTTTTTGCAAAAACCTTATAGTCTGCACACATCACGATATGGCTCGGTATTTCCCGAAGGTGGGCTACCCCTTGCCCTTGGGGGACCAACACACAACTGCTTTTTATCTGCTTCTCCCCCAACTTACCCTTCTCCTTCATACGATTAAATAACAAAACAATAAATCCCTTATTAACATCCAATGTTGTAAATAAAATTCTACTGGGAGACCGTCAATACCCGGAGCTTTCCCCCTTCCTCATTCCCCTTAACGCATTCTCTATTTCCTCTGCCATAAAGGTCCCACCTAAAGCCTTTCTATCACTCTTTCTAAATTACACGTCACAAAATGTACACACCTTGTCAAAACGCCACGCACCCCCCCCCCCCCACTGTTCCAGTACTTCTCGACCAGCCCCCGCATACGCACCCCATCCCCTTCGTGGTTCGTATCTCCTGCCCTGCTCTAAAATTTCCCCAAACCTTTCTCCGTTACCTCTAAACATGGGATAGCTGCCCCCTGCCTGCCTTTGCTTTTGATGCCGCAAACACAACCTGATGGCTTGTCGCCCCAAACACTTATTCCATCCCTGCCTACACCCTTACAGCTTGAAACTTTTCATTTTGCAACACCCTCAACCTCCCCTTTATTTCAGCTATTTCATCATAAAATTATTCCCACCCACCCCCCTCCCATAGCAACCTCTTAACCTATCCTCTAAATAGTTAGCCAGTCCATATTTTAAATATTAATACGTTTCCTTCTCTCACATAAAACTTTCTAATCCTTTCCTTTGCAACACTATCCCCCCCATGTCACAATGTCATCCACTCCCTGTTTTTCCCACACTAACTCCCTCCATAGGACTGAAAACCCCCCCAACCCCTCCTCATCACCTAACACACTTATATTTAATTTCAATAACTTCTATATATGCCCTGCGAGCGTCCCCCACCCAACCCCCCACCACCACTGCACTATGACTGACATTGTAGCCAACAACTGAAAGATTTCACACCACTCCCGAGAAAGGTACACTCATCTATCTCGCAGCATATCCACTCCTAACAAACGTACATTCAGTCTCCCACACCGCCACCCCAAAGGCATCACATAACCTAACATCCCTTAATAAATCCCTAAGAGCCACAGACATATATCCAGCCCCTTTTGGGTCCACATCAGCCACCCTGATTACACTATTCCAGTCCCCACCAACTATTGCCACCTCTGGCAGTGCACTTAAGAAAAACACAAGATCCTCACACACAAAATCATTCTTTACCTGTATATTATTTTCTGCTGGCGCATACACACTTACAAAAGACACACGCTTACCCATCCACCACCCATCCACACGCAACACCCTCCCTCCTCCTCCTCCTCCCCTCGCTTCTCTGCAAAACAAACGGGCTCGTCTCCCTTTTTAAAAATTCCACACCACCTTTTAGATGGGGAAGGGCAGGGTAACTACTCGAAATCCTGCCACCTCCAAAAACCCTGCCCTCTTTAAAATTGTGCTCCTGCAGGAACACAAAAATCCACTCTAATTTATTCAGGAAATTACGAAACCAATCTCTCTTCATACTGCTACATAACCCATTAACATTTACAGACATACACCTAAGGCCTAATAAAGTTTCCACCCCTGCTTCCTCTCACCACTCTTTACAACTCCAGAGCTTGAATTTAAGTTTGACACCTTCAGAGTGCTCTCTTTCCCCCCCTTCTTCCGGTGCCTCCTATCATGGCTACCACCACCTACACCACTACCTTCACACTTCACCTCAGTCTGTTTCCCAGGCCTTTGTGCAGGCGTTAGGACGTCATCAGAATCTGATGTAGCCGCCCTCTTTCTCGTGACAGTCATGTTACACATGTCTTGGTCAGATGTTGCCTCTCGATGAACCTCCACTTCCATCTGAGAATGGTTTAATGATTCAACGGACGACTCCAAACCACCATCACGTCCCAAAATATCATGTCTCCGACTTTCTGGAAGCGACGACTCTCCGATGACACCATGCTCAGATGTAACGTCCCTCTCAGGCGGTGACAAAGTTTTCAACACCTCGACCAATTCCTCCTCAATCTTAAGAACCTTCTCCTGTAACTGCTGCTCCTCCTTATCCACAGGAGACGACACCTGATCAGGTAGCTGGGGGCGGGACTCCAACTCACCACCAGTCCTGTGTGCCCGATCCACTATCTCGCTCTACAAAACACCACGCCCTCCATCCAATGTTTGTTCCTCACCTGCCACCTTTGAAGCAGGGGCTACAACGTCCACCACAGGTCCAGGCACACGTCTTCGCTTGTCACAGGTCGCCGCTATGTGATCATACTCACCACATAGGCGGCACGTACATCGTTGTTCTGGGTACATTACCATTACCTGCGTCCTGAATTCTTGTAGATACACATAGGACGGTATTGGGTGCCTCAAAGTCATTTTGAGGTTGAAAGAACCCTCTGGAAAACCAGCATAGGGGCCTGCCACCCACGTACCATGTTGAGCATAATGCACCGTCCCATACGTCTCAAAAACTCCATATATCCGCCTCGTCCACCTCAAAGGGAACGTTGCGTAACTTGATCCATGTATAATGCCGTGAAACATCTATCATTCTTACACTGACAGCTGGTGTGACGCTAAGACTTACGTCCTGAAACCTGGTGACTAACGATTCATAAATCGTTGCCGATAGCAGTTTGACGAAAATTCTTTGGCCTCCATTTAATGCTACTCCATACAAGTCACTATCTTGTATGCCATATGTCTCCTGGATGATCTTTAGCAATAAGACTTGCGCAGAACTAGGCATTATCGTTCCTCTAAGTAGCTCTGTGCCTACAGTATTTATCCGGCGTCTCAGACTAACCGTCATCTTGACAATCACAGTGCAATTATATTGTTAGCAGAGGCGTGACAGCACCACTTCACACCACCGCAGCCAGGTAACTGACAAGGGAGCTCGCCTACAACCAGCAGAGGGGTGCATAGCACAACCGTGGTCAGGCAGCGAATGCGTTAAGTGTTCTATGTATGTAATAGGTGCAGTAATAAGTATGGATGTTTTGTATGGTGAGTAGATTTAGTGTTTTGAATATTAGTGGAGTGTGCTGCCTGTAGTGGGAATTTGTTATCATTCTGACTGCAGCCTTTTGTTGGGTAATTAGTGGTCTGAGATGGTTAATTGTTGTTGAGCCCCATGCACAAATTCCATAGGTGAGATAGGGGTAAATAAGAGAGTGATATAGGGCTAGGAGGGCTGACTGTGGAACATAGTACCGTATCTTCGATAGTATGCCTACGGTCTTGGAAATTTTCTTAGAAATTTATTGTATATGTGTATGAAATTTGAGTCTATTATCAAGGTGGATTCCTAAGAATTTTCCCTCTGTTAGCTTTGTGATAGGTGATCCGTTTATCATTATGTTAAGAGGGACATCTGTAGCTCTGCTACCAAACTGAATGAAGTAGGTTTTGTCAATGTTTAGTGTAAGTTTGTTAGTCCTCATCCAGGTAGATATTTTCTGTAGTTCGGTATTTACAGTACTGTCTAGCATGACTGGGCTCAGGTGAGAGAAGACGTATGCAGTGTCATCTGGTAGCATTTGGTAGGTCATTTATGTATAGGAAAAAGAGAAGAGGGCCAAGGACACTTCCCTGTGGGACACCAACTGCAATTGGTTGTGCGGAAGTGTTTGCCCCATTTGTGTACACATATTGGCTTCTGTTGCTGAGGTATGACTTGAGGTAGTTGAGGGAGTGCCCTCTTATACCATAGTGTGACAATTTTATGTGGAGCAAGTCGTGGTCAGCTGTATCAAAAGCTTTACGGAAGTCAATGAAGATCCCCAGTGGGACTTCTTATTTCTCTATTGCAGTGTATATATGTTCTAGCATGTGTATAATAGCATCATTAGTATTTTTATTAGGCTTGAATCCAAATTGGCAGGGGTTGAGTATGTTTTGGGAGATGAGGTAGGAGTAGATTCGTTTATGAATTAAATTTTCGAAGATTTTTGAGAGAGGGTGTAAGTTGGATATTGGCCTATAGTTATTCAACTCTGTTTGGTCTCCTCCTTTATGGATCGGGGTGACCCTTGCTATTTTGAGAACTGTAGGGAAGGTAGAGGATTCAATGGATTTGTTAAAGAGTGTTGCAATGATTGGTGATAGCACTTGTGACACTTTTTTGTATATAAAGGGTGGTAAGGTATTTAAATCTCCTGCCTTGTTTTTTAGTGTGTTGATAATAAGGGAGACTTCGTATGGGTTAGTCGGAGCTAGGAACAGTGTGTTCGGATAGTTGCCAGTGAGGTAGTCATTTGGTGGGGTATCTGAGCTTGGGATTTTATTGGCAAGGTTTTGTCCTATAGTGGAGAAGGAATCATTGAGTCTGTTTGCTGTTTCTGTTGGTGGGAGTTGGGGTTCATCTGATTTTGCTAATTTTATTTCTCTATTTCGTGATATCTTTTTTGTTCCTAGAATTTCTGATAGGGCTTTCCAGGTCTTTCTTATATCACCTCGTAAGTTGGATAATCTGTTCTCATAATACAATTTTTTTGCCCTTCTTATTAGGCTGGTTAGGACTGACGAGTAACGTTTTGTTTGGTCTCTGGTTATGTGACCCATTCTGTACTGTTTTTCGTATAGGTGCTTTGTATTTATGGATTTGAGGATGCTGGGTGTTAGCCAGGGACTGTTCAGTCTCTTACCTGGAGAGAGTTCCGGGGGTCAACGCCCCCGCGGCCCGGTCTGTGACCAGGCCTCCTGGTGGATCAGAGCCTGATCAACCAGGCTGTTACTGCTGGCTGCACGCAAACCAACGTACGAGCCACAGCCCGGCTGGTCATGAACCGACTTTAGGTGCTTTTCCAGTGGGGGGATGTTGCATCGTCTGCCAAGTCTTTTGCTTTCGTAGTGAGTGATTTTCGTGTGCAAGTTCGGTACTAGTCCCTCTAGGATTTTCCAGGTGTATATAATCATGTATCTCTCCCGCCTGCATTCCAGGGAATACAGGTTCAGGAACCTCAAGCGCTCCCAGTAATTGAGGTGTTTTATCTCCGTTATGCGCGCCGTGAAGGTTCTCTGTACATTTTCTAGGTCAGCAATTTCACCTGCCTTGAAAGGTGCTGTTAGTGTGCAGCAGTATTCCAGCCTAGATAGAACAAGTGCCCTGAAGAGTGTCATCATGGGTTTGGCATCCCTAGTTTTTGAAGGTTCTCATTATCCATCCTGTCATTTTTCTAGCAAATGCGATTGATACAATGTTATGGTCCTTGAAGGTGAGATCCTCCGACATGATCACTCCCAGGTCTTTGACGTTGGTGTTTCGCTCTATTTTGTGGCCAGAATTTGTTTTGTACTCTGATGAAGATTTAATTTCCTCGTGTTTACCATATCTGAGTAATTGAAATTTCTCATCGTCACCTGTTTAGTTTTTTTAGGGCAGTGCTTGTTATAGAGGTATTGGGTCTTTTTGAGAAAATTATTAATACATTCGTCAATATCTGTATAGATTTCTAGCTCAGTGTGCCAGTCAGTGTTTGTTACTGCTGTTGTGAAGTTATTAATGGCTGCCTCATTGTGAAGTCTGAAGGTGACTTTAGTAGTGTCTTGGGGTAATTTACCAAGAGTTGTTATGAGGAAAGTAGGGTAGTGGTCTGTGGTATTATCTGTGATTATGCCTGATTTTAAAGGGGATATGGTGTTGGTCCAGATGTGGTCAAGTAGGGAAACACTAGTCTCTGTAACTCTTGTAGGTTTTGTTACTGTTGGTAGCAACATGCAGTTACTCATTGTGTTTGTGAATTCAGTAACGTGTGGGTCCTGGTCTCGCAGGAGATTTATAGTGAAGTCACCTGAGAGTAGTAAGTGATCTTTGTTCATGCGTGCATCAGTTATCATACTTCCTAGGTTTTGACTAAATTGGCTAATGTTTGACTGTGGAACTCTGTAGATGTTTATCAATGTGAGAGGTTTTTGTAGGTATTTGGATTTGAATTTAGCTATTATATATTCCCCATGTTCATCCCTTGTGCAAGTATTAGTGATACATTCTAGTTGGTCTGAGTAGTATATAGCTGTGCCACCCCCTTGTTGATGTGGCCTACAGTTGTGTGTGGCTGTGTAACCAGGAATGGCATAGACATCAGTAGTATCAGGTTTTAGCCAGGTTTCAGTTAGTGTAATGATGGACATATTGGCATGCAGGGAATTTAGTAATGCTATGAGGTCATCATAATGCTTGCTTAAAGATCTGATATTGTAGTTAAAGACAGTTATGTTGTTGTTGGCTCTCAGGAGTGCCTTTGATTGTTCTGCTGTGTAGTAATTACAGTTACTGTTTGATTCATTTAAGTCATTAAATAAGAGGTTGGTATCAGGATCAATGCTTGTAATCATAAGATTTGTAGTGAATCTATAGTTAGAATTAAGTATAAAACAAAGTAAATATTCTAAAGCTAAAAAATAGCACCTGAATTATTAAACAAATGTAAAAATAATGAGCTAAGGTAGTTTTTTAAAGCTAAAATAAAGGAGACAATATAAAAGGGACTAAAATAATTTGTGGTGAACAAATAAAGTGATGATCAAATAATGGAGCTTGGGAATATGATGGTAGGTAGTTCTTTAAAGGTAATTCTTTAAAGTTAGAATTATGGAAAACAATATAAAAGGGACTAATATAAGTTGTGGTAAACAATAAAGTGGTAATCAAATAAATGAGTTTTGGAATATAATGGCAAAATAGTGAACTTATTACACTTTATCACCTGAGAATAGCACCTTGATTATTTTAACAATTGTGAATATATGAGCTAAGGTAGTTATATAAAGCTAAAATAAAGGAGAAAATATATAAGGGACTAAAATTAAGTAATGGTAAACAAAGTTAAATTGTCAGATAGTCACTATGAAATAATATTGGTTTAAGAGTAAGATCTGATTTGTAATATTAAATAAGTTGAGCAGTTTATTGCACAATAAAAAGTAAAAATATATGAGGCAGTTGGTACTAGCTAGCAAAAGATAGTTTTGGGACTTGCAAAAAAAGTATTTGGAATATACACTAATTGCACACACAATAAAAAGTGACTAAACCAAGTAGTGGTAAACAAAATAAATGGACAGGTAAGAACGATGAATAATATTAATTTGGAGTAAGATTTGACTTGTAACACAAAATTATGAGCAATTAATAGCAGTAAGAAAGAAGTATAAAGTATTGGAGGTAGTTGGCATTAGCTAGTGATGAAAAATAAAAAAATAATAATGCACAATATAATAGTAACGTACACTATATGCACCACATGTATATATGTATTAAGGGCACTTATCTAATCTGTTACAGAAATGTCAGCTTTTCTAAGGAAGGTAGAGAAATCATGTTCGTTTGAGATGGTATATTGTTGTCTTGTTGATGTTTTCCTTACTAGTATTTTCCCATCTCGCGTGAAACACTGATGTATTTTGTGTGAATCATTATATCGTCAGCAAAACTAATCATATAATGATGGGGCTGGCTAGGCATAGCATTAAGTAAAGAATTAATTAGAATATTGAATAGAGTGGGACTGAACACACCTCCCTGTGGGGTTCCTAATTCAAAGTCTTTAGTTGTACTTTTATGTCCCTGGAACAACACAGAAGATTTTCTGTTGGACAAGTAGCCTTTAATCCAGCGGAAAAGCCATCCTCCAACATCTATCCTGGCAAGTTCACTAATGATTACATGTCGGTTGGCTACATCAAAAGCAGATTTAAGGTCAAGGAAGGTAGTGTACGAACAGTCAATGTGCAGGGTGAGAAAGGTGGCTATGCAATGATGCGCACTCCTTCCCTGCATGAAACCATGCAACCGGGGAGACAAAAATTGTTTGATTCTGTACATGACACGATTAAGAATCATTCTCTCGAAGGTTTTACACAAGCAGCTAGTAAGAGATGTTGGGCGAAAGGCATTTTGTTGACTGGACTTAGGAATTGGAATGATGAGGCTGTTGGTCCATGATTGAGGAAGCTCCCCAGTTACATAACTCATGTTATATAATTCAAGTAAAGGATTACCAGGTACTCGACACAGCAATCTGAGTATGTTGTAAGTAATATCATCCTCACCAGGCGACGTGGAGTTGCCCTTAGTTAGTGCTGCATCAAGTTCATAATTAGTGAAAGGAATGTTGCAGTCATCTTCCTTGCTGAGCATGAAGCAAACAAGTCTCTCCCTTGCATCATATTTGTGGAAAATTGCATTTATCTGAATGTAACTAATTATGTGCATAACAGTAAATGATAACAAAAATAATTATTATTTATCAATGTTACATAGACAAGTAGGAATTTGGGACACCTAGGTCGCAAAAAATGTCCCCCTTCGATACCTACCACTGTCATAACCACAAGTTGCTCTGGACCTATTAATTAAATGAAATATACATACACCAGGAATACTGGTAAATATATAAATTTGTGGACTGTATATTAAAAATAATAAATGGTTATATATATACTCAATTACATAACAGAAGGAAAATATATCTTAATATCACTCACCAATTTGACTGGAGATTAATGTGTATCATACTCAGAAAACCTCACTCTAACTAAATCTATGAAAATAATGCTGGCCAGAATTACACACAAATCTAGAGAGCTTATCTGAGGTTCCTGGAGCTGTCTTGTCCAGTCGTCTGATATCTCAAGTTATGCAGGAATGCACATCCACCAATTTCGCCTCCTATTTGAGAGGTGTCAACACAATTTTAACCTCTAGAGCACGAAAAAATTCTTCCCATTACACCAACGTTTGTACAAAATTCAAAACCAAGATGGCGAGTCTCGTCTGCGCAGACGCAGGTTTTCCGTTTTCTATGACATAAATATTATTAAATACAGTATGGCCATCTATTTACATATAAATACTGAATTTCTGGAAAATATATACAGTATTTTCCACAATATTTGTCATTTAATTTCGCCTGTGTGGTACTGGGAAGATTGTCATAGGTAGATGTAGCAGCCCAAACACTAACTCATTCGCCCTATGTAAGGGATGAGGGTGCGCGATCTGCCCAGTGCACCTGTTTGAGGATTAGCAGACGGAGGATCAAGCCTCCAATTCGTCTTGCGCTGAATAACTCCCGTAGGTTTAGCGTTTAACATGAATTATTTATTTATTTATTTCCTAAATTTCTGGGATATCCGAATAAACCTTCCCCAGCCGAGCGATCCCTAAGGGTTTAGACCTTCCCAATAATAAGTACATTTATTTTGGCACAGATACAAATAATAATAATAATAATAATAATAATAATAATAATAATAATAATAATAATAATAATAATAATAATAATAATAAAGCTCCCGCTTCACACACGGAGGGCCCGGGTTCGATTCCCGGCGGGTGGAAACATTTCGACAAGTTTCCTTACACCTGAGTCACGAAATCGTAATGACACGATTGCAAACAAACCATACCCCGGCCGGGATTGAACCCGCAGTCAAAGAGTCTCGTCTAGTGGCTAACGCGACGGTCTGGAGTTTTGAGACTCTCTGACCGCGGGTTCAATCCCGGCCGGGGTATGGTTTCCTTACACCTTTTGTCCTGTTCACCTAGCAGCAAATAGGTGCCTGGGTGTTAGTCGACTGGTGTGGGTCGCATCCTGGGGGACAAGATTGAGGACCCAAATGGAAATAAGTTAGACAGTCCTCAATGACGCACTGATTTTCTTGGGTTATCCTGGTTGGCTAACCCTCTGGAGTTAAAAATCCGAACGAAATCTTATCTTATCTTATCTTAATATCAACTATCATACATAGTGTAAATTGCCTACGATAACCGATATAAGTGGATTATCCAAGGTTAAATCTACATAACATACAATTTTTGTATGCCTTAAACAAGTGCTACTGCGTGCAGAATATCTGTAGATTTACTGAATAAAGCTGTGTATAACATCAATAATGCTATAGTTTCCCTTAATGGAAAGTTTCTTCTACCTTGGTAAATTTGTAAGTTTTCTTTAATAGCTACTGAAAGGGTAGACTAAAGGAAGGAGTCAGGTGAAACATATCGACTTCTTTATTTTTCAACCGATTACGTTCATTTTTGGTGTACTATTAGAAGCTTATATAAAACATCCTGTGCTGAAGTTTCAATCATATCGGCCAAAAAGTAAATGAAATATGCAAAATTTACGAAAAATTGCATTTGGCAGCGGAGTCCTACTCAGCGGTACTTGGAAAAGTGGTTTTGACGCTTGCTGCTGATAGAACACCTCTAATTCCATCACGAATTACGTACCTATTCTAAAATAAACCTTATCTTCATGCTAAAAAAAATAAGTTCCATAACTTTTTTGTCATATTGGAAGATGTCGGTCTTGTTGCCCACATAAATCTAAAAATATTTGGGATAGTTCAGAAAGGTACGTATTTTCTTGTAAATCAATCATTCTCCTATGTTTGTTGTGAAAATCAATTCAATTCATTCATAAATAAGGATGCAGTCCCCCTAAATAGGTAAATAAGTTACTTTCGAGATATAGGCCGAAGCCCGCGGCACCCCAGGTGCCCGGGAAATATTTTTTTTCCCCGAAAAATTCGCCTTATTTTACACTTTTTCCGCGACCTACGAGTGTTTATTACAGTTAACCATTGTAAATCCGTTTTCTCTCATCACTGATGAGAGAGGGCGGACCCTCTCTTCACCTTCAGGGGAAATATCGATAGAAATATTTTCCTCGGGGCATCATATTATGCTATATATTATTTTTTACGGTGTACTTTTTATGTTTATATGCTATTATTATATTGCATTATGTCATAATAGATCAATTGTGATAGATAAATAAGCCTTATAATTGATATTAGCGTGGGTATGGAATATTTTGTTGGCTGGAGGTGTCGGCCATTTTATGCAATATACGCAGGGTACCTTGATTGGTTCCTTGATCATATTAGCTCCGCCCACTCTGGCATGATCTCAGATGGTGAATTTGTATTATATTAGACATAAAGATATAAGAAAACGATAAAATAACACGGGGAAAAACGTAACAAAAACGTCAACAAAGCTGAGTCAGCGCTTCTTGCGCACTATGTCGCGTCAGCACTGTCACCATGCCTGTTATAAATGGCTGTAATTCCTTTTAGAAACATCGTACAAGGATAATAATTATACCAGAGTGTAGCCAGAAAGTTCAGCCATTTTTTGGTAACAATAACTCCATTTTCATATTTTTTCGATTTTTTTTGCACCGCGCGCGTGAACCTGACCGCTTCCTAAAGCCTCAAGGCCACGCTTTAACCCCTGTTATAAGAGAAGATTTCGTTCGGATTTTTAACCCCTCAGGGTTAGCCACCCAGGATAACCCAAGAAAGGCAGTGCGTCATCCAGGACTGCCTGTCTTATTTCCATTGGGGTCCTCAATCTTGTTCCCCAGGATGCGACCCACACCAGTCGACTAACACCCAGGTACCTATTTGCTGCTAGGTAAACAGAACAACAGGTATAAGGAAATGCGTCGAAATGTTTCTACCCACCGGGAATCGAAACCGGGCCCTCTGTTGAAAATTAAATTTACCTGGATGTAACTCATAAGATACATACCAGTAAATGGTAACAAAGATAATTATTCTTTCTCAAGGTTACAGAGACAAGTAGGAATTTTAGGACACCTAGGCCGCAAAAAATGTCCCCCTTCGAGACCTACCATAATCTATCTCTCCACAAGTCACTCTGGACCTATATTAATTTCAAATGAAATATACATCACCAGACATTCTGGTAAGAGCATTAATATAAATATGTGGACTGTATGTTAAAATTAATAAATGATTACATATACACATTTATGTAACAGAAGGAGAATTTATAATCATAACACTCACCAATTTGTCTGGAGATTATTGTGTATCTTAACAACCCCCTTGCCTAAATTTATGAAGAAAATACTGGCCAGAATTCCAACATAAATATATAGACATAACTTAGCTGGGGTAATATCCTTTTTTCATCTAATTACGGAGTCCTGTCCAGTCGCCTGATTTCTCACGTTATGCAGGACTGCAATTCCAACAATTTCGGCTCCTATTTGAGAGGTTTTAAGCCCAATATAACCCCTAGAGCGACAAAAATTTATGCACATTACATTGGCGTGCCTGTACCACATTCAAAACAATGGCGTCTCTTGCCCTGCTCGTCAGCGCAGGCGCAGAGCTTCCTTGTCGATTCTCTTCTTTAAAATACACTTTAGAGGAATAGTAATGCATTAATAAGGTATATTTACATTATAAAAATATACAGCATAATTTTTGGGAAAATTATTTTCCACACCCTCCGTGTATGAAGCGAGAGCTTTGCCAGTAAGGCAAACATGAGATACAATACAACTTGCATACAGAAAATGCAAATAAATTATACAAAAGTAACAAAAAAGGCACAATACCGTGACTGAAACAATACACAAGTAACCTGCACATAGAAGAGAGGAGCTTAAGACGACGTTTCGGTCCGACTTGGACCATCTTTTGTGCATACAAAAGTAATATATTATAATAGTTTAGTAAAAAACATCAGTGCAATTAATCAATATACTTTATTTCCAGCGTAGCCCATGTTTTGTGTGTATTGGAGTGCGATAAAATTAATGAATCTAGAGACAACTCACTCAGAAATGTTCAAGAAATGACAAAGTATTTTATCCACAGTGGTATATTACAGACCATTCTGGAGAAATATCCTGACTTTACTAGCTGTAAATAAAGCATTACCACGCGCGCGTGTGTGTGTGTGTACTCACCTAGTTGTGGTTGCAGGGATCGATTCATAGCTCCTGGCCCTGCCTCTTCACTGGTCGCTACTAGGTCACTCTCCTTGAACAGTGAGCTTTATCATACCTCTCCTTAAAGCTATGTATGGATCCTGCCTCCTCTGTGTGTGTGTGTGTGTGTGTACTCATCACCTAATTTATTTTTTTTTTTATTTTATTATCACACCGGCCGATTCCCACCAAGGCAGGGTGGCCCGAAAAAGAAAAACTTTCACCATCATTCACTCCATCACTGTCTTGCCAGAAGGGTGCTTTACACTACAGTTTTTAAACTGCAACATTAACACCCCTCCTTCAGAGTGCAGGCACTGTACTTCCCATCTCCAGGACTCAAGTCCGGCCTGCCGGTTTCCCTGAATCCCTTCATAAATGTTACTTTGCTCACACTCCAACAGCACGTCAAGTATTAAAAACCATTTGTCTCCATTCACTCCTATCAAACACGCTCACGCATGCCTGCTGGAAGTCCAAGCCCCTCGCACACAAAACCTCCTTTACCCCCTCCCTCCAACCCTTCCTAGGCCGACCCCTACCCCGCCTTCCTTCCACTACAGACTGATACACTCTTGAAGTCATTCTGTTTCGCTCCATTCTCTCTACATGTCCGAACCACCTCACCTAATTGTACTCACCTAAATGTGGTTGCAGGGGTCGAGACACAGGTCCTGGCCCCGCCTCTTCACTGACCGCTACTGGGTCCTCCCTCTCCATGCTCCATGAGCTTTATCATACCTTGTCTTAAAACTATGTATGGTTCCTGCCTCCACTACATCGCTTGCCCGACTATTCCACTTCCTAACAACTCTGTGGCTGAAGAAATACTTCCTAACATCCCTTTGACTCCTCTGAGTCTTCAGCTTCCAAGCGTGACCCCTTGTTTCTGTGTCCCATCTCTGGAACATCCTGTCTCTGTCCTCCTTGTATATTCCACACAATATTTTGTATGTCGTTATCGTGTCTCCCGTGACCCTCCTGTCCTCCAGTGTCGTCAGACCGATTTCCCTTAACCTTTCTTCATAGGACAGTCCCCTTAGCTCTGGAACCAGTCTTGTGTGTGTGTGTGTGTGTGTGTGTGTGTGTGTGTGTGTGTGTGTGTGTGTGTGTGTGTGTGTGTGTGTGCGTGCTTGTGTGGTATATATGTTTGTGCGCTCGTGTGCATGTGTCTGTCTGTGCGTGCGCCCTTGTGTGTGTATGTGCACTCACCTATTTGTACTCACCTATTTGTGGTTGCAGGGGTCGAGTCACAGCTCCTGGCCCCGCCTCTTCGCTGATTGCTACTAGGTCCTCTCTCTCCCTGCCCCATGAGCTCTATCATACCTCGCCTTAAAACTATGTATGGTTCCTGCCTCCACCACATCACTTTCTAGGCTATTCCATGGCCTGACTACTCTATGACTGAAGAAATACTTCTTAACATCCCTTTGATTCATCTGAGTCTTCAACTTCCAATTGTGACCTCTTGTGTCTGTGTCCCATCTCTGGAACATCCCGTCTTTGTCCACCTCGTCTATTCCGCGCAGTATTTTATATGTCGTTATCATGTCTCCCCTGACCCTCCTGGCCTCCAGTGTCGTCAGGCCGATTTCCCTCAACCTTTCATCATAGGACAATCCCCGTAGCTCTGGGACTAGTCTTGTTGCAAACCTTTGCACTTTCTCTAATTTCTTGACGTGCTTGACTAGGTGTGGATTCCAAACTGGTGCTGCATACTCCAGTATGGGCCTGACGTAGATAGTATACAGAGTCTTAAACGAATCCTTACTGAGGTATCGGAACGCTATCCGTAGGTTTGCCAGGCGCCCGTATGCTGCAGCAGTTATCTGATTGATGTGCGCCTCAGGAGATATGCTCGGTGTTATACTCACCCCCAGATCTTTTTCCTTGAGTGAGGTTTGCAGTCTTTGGCCATCTAAACTATATTGTGTCTGCGGTCTTCTTTGCCCTTCCCCAATCTTCATGACTTTGCATTTGGCAGGGTTAAATTCAAGGAGCCAGTTGCTGGACCAGGCTTGTAGCCTGTCCAGATCTCTTTGTAGTCCTGCCTGATCCTCGTCCGATTTGATTCTTCTCATTAACTTCACATCATCTGCAAACAAGGACACTTCTGAGTCTATCCCTTCCGTTATGTCGTTCACGTATACCAAGAACAGCACAGGTCCTAGGACTGACCCCTGTGGAACCCCGCTTGTCACAGGCGCCCACTCTGACACCTCGTCGCGTACCATGACTCGTTGTTGCCTCCCTGTTAGATATTCTCTGATCCATTGCAGTGCCTTTCCTGTTATGTGTGCCTGGTCCTCTAGCTTTTTCAGTAACCTCTTGTGAGGAACTGTGTCGAAGGCCTTCTTGCAGTCCAAAAATACGCAGTCGATCCACCCCTCTCTCTCTTGTCATACTTCTGTCACCTTGTCATAAAACTCTAGTAGGTTTGTGACACAGGATTTTCCTTCCCTGAAACCGTGCTGGTGTGTGCGCGCTCGTGTATGTGTATGACCCACTTAATATTTGTATTTATAACTCCTTACAATTGTGACCAGGTGTGGACGTATCAGTGGTTCATTACTTTGTAATTTGTTCATGACTGTAACCATGTACAGGAGTGTAGATGGTTCATTACCTTTGTAATTTACTTTTTTTTTGTTAAGTGTTGGATATGGGTGCTGAAATTTAGGTTGTTGTTGGCCTATACCTCGACAACAACCTAAATTTCAGCACCCATATCCAACACATAACAAAAAAAGTATCCAAAACGGTGGGGATCCTCTCCAAGATACAATACTACGTGCCGCAAACTGCCCTTCTCACACTATACCATTCACTTATATATCCATACCTCACCTATGCTATCTGTGCTTGGGGTTCAACTGCAGCAACACACCTAAAGCCAATAATAACCCAACAAAAAGCCGCAGTAAGAATAATCACTAAATCCCATTCCAGGCAACACCCCCCCCCCCCACTTTTCATAGATCTAAACTTACTCCCTGTTCAGAACATCCACACTTACTACTGTGCAATCTATATCTACAGGACCTTAAATTCCAATATTAACCTTGACCTAAAATGCTTTCTTGATAGTTGTGACAGGATCCACAGGCATAACACCAGACACGAACATCTCTATGACATTCCCCGTGTTCGACTAAACCTTTACAAAGATTCAATGTATTTCAAAGGACCTAAAATCTGGAACACCCTACCTAAAAACTCTAGAACTGCAGACACATTCATCACTTTCAAAACTACAGTTAGAAAACATCTTATCTCCCTAATACACCCCGACAACTAACTACATGATAACCACCTGGTGGTTCACAATTACACTCACTCGCCCACTGGCTATAAACCCAGAAATACTAATTTTAATCTTAAAATAATAAATCCTAACTAGTCATAAGTTTGCCTATGATACTCCAATATAGACACCTTGTATTGTGCCAAAACAAAAGCATTCACATTGCTAAACTCACAAATTATAATGTAGTCACTTAGCCTTAATACCATAATCTGTAAGGATTTAATGTTAAGAATTAATCTAAGTCTGCTCGAAATGCCTAGCCATGCTAGGTGTCCTAGTGGCCCCCTCTGTAATTAGTATTTTATAACATGTAAACCACACAATACCCAAAACCTGTAAACCCCACATTGTAACCCTTATAAAGAATAAACTTGAACTGAATTGAATTGCCATGATTGTGACCAGATCTACCTGGAACTCATTACCTTTTTAACTTGCCATAATTGTGACCAGATCTACCTGCAGTTCATTACCTTTTTAACTTGCCATAATTGTGACCAGATCTACCTGCAGTTCATTACATTTGTAACTAGTTCAGCTATCATAACTTTCGGGTACAGTCCCTGGCCCCATTATGTACCACTGTAATCTTTTGACTACCGCCCACAGGATGGGTATGGGATACATAAACATATTAAACTAACTCATTACATAAGAACATAAGAAAGGAGGATCACTGCAGCAAGCCTGTTGGCCCATACTAGGCAGGTCCTTTACAATCCATCCCACTAACAAAACATTTGCCCAACTCAATTTTAAATGCTACCCAAGAAATAAACTCTGATAACTCTATCCACTCATTTGCAAGTCCCACTCAAATCCAACTCCTTTCACTCATATATTTATCCAACCTAAATTTGAAACTACCCAAAGTCCTAGCCTCAATAACCCAACTAGGTAGAATGTTCCACTCATCAACTACCCTATTTCCAAACCATCTATACTTATTTAATTTAAATCCATTTCTGTGGGTTCTCTCTTGGAGAGACATCCTCAAGACCTTATTAATATCCCCTTTATTAATAACCATCTTCCACTTATACACTTCGATCATGTCTCCCCTCATTCTTCGTCTAACAAGTGAATGTAATTTAAGAGTCCTCAGTCCCAGATTTTCGTTTAGCAGATTACAATGGGCTTGGAGAACACTTATCATCTGTGGACTGGAGTAACGAAGAGAGCTATCAGTATGACAGCTTTCTTAACACAATACATGCTGCCCAAAGAACATTTATCTCATATAAGAAAATTAGATCGAATAGAAATGACCCCAAATGGATGAATAATAGGCTCAAATATCTTTTAGGTCAGAAGAAAGGAATTTATAGGCGTATCAAAAGAGGTGAGGGTCATCTTATGACATTAAGAGGGACGTTAAAAAGGGGATAAGAAAAGCTAAACGGGACTATGAAATTAAGGTGGCTAGGGATTCGAAAACTAACTCAAAAAGTTTTTTCCAGGTTTATAGAACAAAAATTAGAGATAAGATAGGTCCCCTTAAAAATAACTCTGGGCATCTTACTGACAAGCAGAATGAAATGTGCTCTATTATTAATAATTATTTTCTCTCGGTTTTCACTCAGGAAGACACTGACAATATCCCAGTAATTAATTTTTATAGTGGGCTTGAAGATGATAAATTATGCAATATCACAGTCACTAGCGAAATGGTTATCAAACAGACGACCAGTTAAAGCAAAATAGAACTGATGAGGGGAAAATGGTGAGCGGTGCACTTTGGAGTCTGGAGACAAAGAACTTTGTCCTTGGAGTCACAGAGGGGAATGTATGAGAGTATAGTTTTACCAACGCTCTTATATGGGTGTGAAGCATGGGTGATAAATGTTGCAGCGAGGAGAAGACTGGAGGCAGTGGAGATGTCATGTCTGAGGGCAATGTGTGGTGTGAATATATGCAGAGAATTCGTAGTTTGGAAGTTAGGAGGAGGTGCGGGATTACCAAAACTGTTGTCCAGAGGGCTGAGGAAGGGTTGTTGAGGTGGTTCGGACATGTAGAGAGAATGGAGCGAAACAGAATGACTTCAAGAGTGTATCAGTTTGTCGTGGAAGGAAGGCGGGGTAGGGGTCGGCCTAGGAAAGGTTGGAGGGAGGGGGTAAAGGAGGTTTTGTGTGCGAGGGCTTGGACTTCCAGCAGGCATGCGTGAGCGTGTTTGATAGGAGTGAATGGAGACAAATGGTTTTTAATACTTGACGTGTTGTTGGAGTGTGAGCAAAGTAACATTTATGAAGGGATTCAGGGAAACCGGCAGGCCGGACTTGAGTCCTGGAGATGGGAAGTACAGTGCCTGCACTCTGAAGGAGGGGTGTTAATGTTGCAGTTTAAAAACTGTAGTGTAAAGCACCCTTCTGGCAAGACAGTGATGGAGTGAATGATGGTGAAAGTTTTTCTTTTTCGGGCCACCCTGCCTTGGTGGGAATCGGCCAGTGTGTTAATAATAATAAAAAAAATCCACAACTCTGTTAGAAAACCAGTACTTACCTATGTCCTTTTTAAATCTAAATTTATCCCACTTAAATCCATTATTTCTAGTTCTTACCTGGTTCGACACCCTCAATACTTTATTAATATCTCCTTTGTTTATGCCCGTCATTCACTTATACACCTCAATGATATCTCCCCTCATTCTGCGTCTCTCCAGAGAGTGGAGATTTAAGGCTTTAAGTCTATCTTCATACGGGAGATTCCTTACACAGTAAATCATTTTAGTCATTCTTCTCTGCATGTTCTCTAATGAGTCTATATCCATCCTGTAGTAAGGGGACCAAAACTGAGCAGCATAATCTAAATGAGGCCTCACTAGTGATGTATGGAGCTGTAAAATAACTTTTGGACTTCTTTTACTTATACTTCTTGAGATAAATCCAAGTAATCTGTTAGCCTTGTTGTGCACACTAAGGCACTGTTGTCTTGGCTTTAGATTTCTGCTTACCATGACTCCCAAGTCTTTTTCACATTCTGTATGATCAAGGTCTACTTCACCTAGATTATAGCTACGAGGGTTATTTTCATTACCAAGGACTAGTACCTTACACTTATTCACATTGAGCTTCATCTGCCATTTTTCAGACCAAGACATTTACGTTGATGATTCTGTTCACTAAACCACTGGTGCAGCTGGTAGTGCTGCTATTGTCGTACAGAGTGATGGCTCTCTTAAAGAAATTGGAGCACACATCAATAATTGGGTCTCTACCATTCAGGCAGAACTGTTTTCCATACTCCTTGCACTCAAATGCATCCATGTATCTAAGATTGACAGTTTGCCTGTAACTGATTCTCTGTCATCAATAAATGCTCTCAACTCATTAAGTATAAATTGTGGCACGCTCGTATCAGAAGCCAGACATAGATATGGTAGGATTGTGGACAGTGGAGTCAGAGTGCACATGCTGTGGATTCTATCTCACATTGGTCTTCGGATGCATGATAGAACTGATAAATTGGCTAAGCTGTATGCTTTCCAAGAGAGGGTAGATTACAATCTTGGCTTGTCAGGTAGCAGTTTGAGAACAATAATACGAAAAGAACTTCAACTGAATTTTATTGACTTAAGACTCAGGGAGACTGACACCAGTCAGTCCATCTATCATCATTCCATCATGATAAATTAGACACATGTGCAACTCTTGCACAACTTGTCAGGCACTGCAACATCGTGGAATCTTGGTTCAGAGGACATCTACGAGACCTTCACGGTTACTACAACTAACCCATCATTTTGGGAAGGACCGACTTTCACTGGAAAATCCCGCCTACCAGTGACTATGCCCTCGTCTGCTACACGTCCCTACTCACTGACGCCTATATAAGCGCCAGTCTCCTTGTCTCTGCTTCAGAATCTCTACGACCATGGTGCTCTAAACACCACCTCAAAGGCTGAGGGACTGATTACCTCATCTTTTGTATATAGTTCTTCAGTTTTCTTATTATGTCCAAAGAATCTGTATTGATAAAGCCACTGGATGGCGAAACGTCTACAATAAAGATAACCAGATGTTGCACAAGTGTCTTAATTTTCATCTTGTCGATATTGTATACCTGTCTTGCACAGCTCTTGGGTATCTTTATTAAGGAAACGTTTCGCCACACAGTGGCTTCATCAGTCCATTCACAGGAGAAACTTGAAGAACAGGAGGAGAATGAGGTAATCAGTCCCTCAACCTTGAGTCGATGTGGTCAGTCCATCTTCAAGTTTCTCCTGTGTATGGACTGATGAAGCCACTGTGTGGCGAAACGTTTCCTTAATAAAGATACCTAAGAGTTGCACATATGTCTAATTTATCAACGTGTCGGTTCTCTGAACCATTCATCTATCATCATTCCATCATGCAGGAGGAGCCACATGTCTATGGTGCATCCAACAAAATAAGCCGACTCTTGGATGTCACTAGAGCCCGGCTCCGGCTGGGTTACAAGTATCTTTGGCAGGTTAAATCACCACCACCAGATGTAGACCTAACGAAATGTAAACTTTGCCAGATGGACTATTGTCACACCCTGCGTCATTATGTACTGGAGTGCAATAAAATTAATGAATTCAGAGACAACTCACTCAGAAATGTTCAAGATATGTCTAAGTATTTTATCCACAGTGGTGATGAATGGTTTGAAAAACCGACAATCTTGTAGAATGTCTACAAGATTGATGGACTGAACACATCGACTCCAGGCTGAGGGACTGATTACCTCATACTCCTCCTCTCCTTACGCCTTCCTCTTTGTATTGGACTGATGAAGCCACTGTGTGGCGAAACGTTTCCTGAATAAAGATTCCCATATGCTGCATAAGTGTCTCAATCTTCATCAACAGTGGTATATTACAGACCATTCTGGAAAAATACCCTGATTTGCTCCCTGTAAATAAAGCATTACCACATGTGTGTGTGTGTGAGTGTGTGTGTGTGTGTGTGTGTGTGTGTGTGTGTGTGTGTGTGTGTGTGTGTGTGTGTGTGTGTGTGTGTGTGTGTGTGTGAGTGTGTGTGTGTGTGTGTGTGGTGTGTGTGTGTGTGTACTCACCTAGTTGTACTCACCTAGTTGAGGTTGCGGGGGTCGAGTCCGAGCTCCTGGCCCCGCCTCTTCACTGATCGCTACTAGGTCACTCTCCCTGAGCCGTGAGCTTTATCATACCTCTGCTTAAAGCTATGTATGGATCCTGCCTCCACTACATCCCTTCCCAAACTATTCCACTTACTGACTACTCTGTGGCTGAAGAAATACTTCCTAACATCCCTGTGATTCATCTGTGTCTTCAGCTTCCAACTGTGTCCCCTTGTTACTGTGTCCAATCTCTGGAACATCCTGTCTTTGTCCGCCTTGTCAATTCCTCTCAGTATTTTGTATGTCGTTATCATGTCCCCCCTATCTCTCCTGTCCTCCAGTGTCGTCAGGTTGATTTCCCTTAACCTCTCCTCGTAGGACATACCTCTTAGCTCTGGGACTAGTCTTGTTGCAAACCTTTGCACTTTCTCTAGTTTCTTCACGTGCTTGGCTAGGTGTGGGTTCCAAACTGGTGCCGCATACTCCAATATGGGCCTAACGTACACGGTGTACAGGGTCCTGAATGATTCCTTATTAAGATGTCGGAATGCTGTTCTGAGGTTTGCTAGGCGCCCATATGCTGCAGCAGTTATTTGGTTGATGTGCGCTTCAGGAGATGTGCCTGGTGTTATACTCACCCCAAGATCTTTTTCCTTGAGTGAGGTTTGTAGTCTCTGACCCCCTAGACTGTACTCCGTCTGCGGCCTTCTTTGCCCTTCCCCAATCTTCATGACTTTGCACTTGGTGGGATTGAACTCCAGGAGCCAATTGCTGGACCAGGTCTGCAGCCTGTCCAGATCCCTTTGTAGTTCTGCCTGGTCTTCGATCGAGTGAATTCTTCTCATCAACTTCATGTCATCTGCAAACAGGGACACCTCAGAGTCTATTCCTTCCGTCATGTCGTTCACAAATACCAGAAACAGCACTGGTCCTAGGACTGACCCCTGCGGGACCCCGCTGGTCACAGGTGCCCACTCTGACACCTCGCCACGTACCATGACTCGCTGCTGTCTTCCTGACAAGTATTCCTGATCCATTGTAGTGCCTTCCCTGTTATCCCTGCTTGGTCCTCCAGTTTTTGCACCAATCTCTTGTGTGGAACTGTGTCAAACGCCTTCTTGCAGTCCAAGAAAATGCAATCCACCCACCCCTCTCTCTCTTGTCTTACTGCTGTCACCATGTCATAGAACTCCAGTAGGTTTGTGACACAGGATTTCCCGTCCCTGAAACCATGTTGGCTGCTGTTGATGAGATCATTCCTTTCTAGGTGTTCCACCACTCTTCTCCTGATAATCTTCTCCATGATTTTGCATACTATACATGTCAGTGACACTGGTCTGTAGTTTAATGCTTCATGTCTGTCTCCTTTTTTAAAGATTGGGACTACATTTGCTGTCTTCCATGCCTCAGGCAATCTCCCTGTTTCGATAGATGTATTTGAATATTGTTGTT
The DNA here is from genome assembly GCF_026875155.1 of Cherax quadricarinatus. Taxonomy (NCBI): domain Eukaryota; kingdom Metazoa; phylum Arthropoda; class Malacostraca; order Decapoda; family Parastacidae; genus Cherax; species Cherax quadricarinatus. The sequence goes on along the minus strand of NC_069417.1, from coordinate 59,145,684 downwards.
AGGGGTACACATAGCGCCTCTGCTCCCTCTCTCAATACCCATGGGGAGATGTTATCTGGCCCCATTGTCTTTGAGGTATCTAGTGTCTGTGTGTGTGTGTGTGTGTGTGTGTGTGTGTGTGTGTGTGTGTGTGTGTGTGTGTGTCTGTGTGTGTGTCTGTGTCTGTGTGTGTGTGTTTGTGTGTGTGTTTGTCTGTGTGTGTGTCTGTGTCTGTGTCTGTGTCTGTGTATGTGTGTGCTTGTGTGTGTTTTCATGTGTGTTTGTGTACCGATATATGTGTGAGTGCTTGTACTCGTGTGTGTGTACTCACCTATTTGTGTGTGTGCGTGTGTACTCACCTAGTGTGTGTACTCACCTAGTTGTACTCACCTAGTTGAGGTTGCAGGGATCGAGACTCAGCTCCTGGCCCCGCCTCTTCACTAGTCGCTACTAGGTCACTCGTGTGTGTGTGTGTGTGTGTGTGTGTGTGTGGTGTGTGTGTGTGTGTGTGTGTGTGTGTGTGTGTGTGTGTGTGTGTGTGTGTGTGTGTGTGGGTGGGTGGATGTGTGTGTGTGTGTGTGTGTGTTAGTTACCATTTTGTCCTAGGCACATGTCGATTAGACACTAGGCCTGTTGTATATGAGTACGTGTGTGTTGTGTGTGTGTGTGTGTGTGTGTGTGTGTGTGTGTGTGTGTGTGTGTGTGTGTGTGTGTGTGGTGTGTGTGTGTGTGTGTGTGTGTGTGTGTGTGTGTGTGTGTGTGGTGTCTGTGTGTGTGTGTGTGTGTGTGTGTATGTGTGTGTGTGTGTGTGTGTGTGTGTGTGTGTGTGTGTGTGTGTGTGTGTGCATGTGTGTGTGTGTATGTGTGTGTGTGTGTATGTGTGTATGTGTGTGTACGTGTGTGTGTGTGTATGTGTGTGTGTGTGTGTGGTGTGTGTGTGTGTACTCACCTAATTGTACTCACCTAATTGTGGTTGCAGGGGTCGAAACTCAGCTCCTGGCCCCGCCTCTTCACTGATCGCTACTAGGTCCTCTCCCTCTCTGCTTCCTGAGCTTTGTCATACCTCTTCTTAAAACTATGTATGGTTCCTGCCTCCACTACTTCACTTGCTAGGCTATTCCACTTCCTGACGACTCTATGACTGAAGAAATACTTCCTAAAGCCCCTGTGACTCGTCTGAATCTTCAGCTTCCAGTTGTGATCCCTTGTTTCTGTGTCACATCTCTGGAACATCCTATCTCTGTCCACCTTGTCTATTCCCCGCAGTATCTTGTATGTCGTTATCATGTCTCCCCTGACCCTTCTGTCCTCCAGTGTCGTCAGTCCGATTTCCCTCAACCTTTTCTCGTACGACATTCCCCTGAGCTCTGGGACTAGCCTTGTTGCAAACCTTTGTACTTTCTCTAACTTCTTGACGTGCTTGACCAGGTGTGGGTTCCAGACTGGTGCTGCATACTCCAGTATGGGCCCAACATACACAGTGTACAGTGTCTTGAACGATTCCTTATTAAGGTATCGGAACGCTATTCTCAGGTTTGCCAGGCGCCCGTATGCTGCAGCAGTTATTTGGTTGATGTGTGCCTCCGGTGACGTGCTCGGTGTTATGGTCACCCCAAGGTCTTTCTCTGTAGTCTTTGTCCACCTAGCCTATACTCTGTCTGTGGTCTTCTTTGCCCCTCCCCAATCTTCATGACTTTGCATTTGGCAGGGGAATTCGAGAAGCCAGTTTCTGGACCACATGTCCAGCCTGTCCAGGTCTCTTTGCAATCCTGCCTCATCCTCATCCGATTTAATTCTTCTCATCAGCTTCACATCATCTGCAAATAGGGACACTTCAGAGTCTATTCCTTCCATCATGTCGTTCGCATATATCAAAAATAGCACTGGTCCTAGAATTGAAACCTGTGGGACCCCCGCTCGTCACAGGCGCCCACTGTGATACCTCTTCACGTACCATGACTCGTTGTTGCCTCCCTGTCAGGTATTCCCTGATCCATTGCAGTGCCCTCCCTGTTATATGCGCCTGATCCTCCAGCTTCTGCACTAATCTCTTGTGGGGAACTGTGTCAAAGGCCTTCCTGCAGTCTAGGAAAATGCAATCAACCCACCCCTCTCTCTCGTGTCTTACTTCTGTTACCTTGTCATAAAACTCCAGAAGGTTTGTGACACAGGATTTGCCTTCCATGAACCCATGCTGGTTTTCATTTATAATCTTGTTCTGGTCCTGGTGTTACATCACTCTCCTCCTGATAATCTTCTCCATGACTTTGCACACAATACATGTCAGAGACACAGGTCTGTAGTTTAGTGCCTCATTTCTGTTTCCTTTCTTAAATATGGGGACTACATTTGCTGTCTTCCATTTCTCAGGTAGTTGCCCAGTTTCAAGGGATGTTTTGAAGATTGTGGTTAGGGGCACGCACAGCATCTCTGCTCCTTCTCTAAGGACCCACGGGGAGATGTTGTCCGGTCCCATCGCCTTTGAGGTATCAAGGTCACTTAGCAGCTTCTTCACCTCCTCCTCAGTTGTTCGTATGTCATCCAACACTTGTTGGTTAGGTTAGGTTAGGTTCGGTTCGTCAGGAAACAGGACAAATGTTTCCTGACGCGGGTCTTAGTCAGATGATGACCCGCCTTTGGAGCTTTTGGTCATCTGACCGAGGCCTTCAGCTGGCTTACCGGTCCACCCCTTTAAAAATTATGGTCATTTATAACCATTGTTATACTTGTTGGTATATTCCCTCTTGATGTTCCCTTCTGTGCTGTCTTCCCAGAGCCCTTCCTGTCTCTACTGTAAAATCTTTCTTAAATCTCCTGTTTAGCTCCTCACATACCTCCTGATCATTTCTTGTGAGTTCTCCACCTTCTCTCCTCAGTCTGATCACCTGGTCTTTGACTGTTGTCTTCCTCCTGATGTGGCTATACAACAGTTTCGGGTTAGTGTTAGTTTAATATGTTTATTATGCACCCCATACCCATCCTGTGGGCGGTAGTCAAAAGATTACAGAGGTACATAATTGGTCCAGGGACTGGGCTCCAAAGTTTTGATAGCTGAGGAAGTTACAGAGGTAATGAACTCACAATTTACAAAGGTAATGAACTCACAATTTACAAAGGTAATGAACTCCAGGTAGGTCTGGTCACAATCATGACAAGTTACAAAGGTATTTACAGATTACAGAGGTACGTAATGGGTCCAGGGACTGGGCCCCCAAAGTTTTGATAGCTGAACTAGGTACAAAGGTAATGAGCTCACAAGTTACAAAGGTAATGAATTCTGTAGAATGGTTACTTGCGTTTATATATGGCTACAATCATGAACAAATTATAGAGTAATGAGCAATTCACACTTCCACACCCGGTCACAACTGTAATGAGTTATTGGTGCAAATATTGATTATTGAGTCACACACACACACACACACACACACACACACACACACACACACACACACACACACACACACACACACACACACACACACACACACTTTAGTTTAATATCTTTATGCACCCCATACCCATCCTGTGGGCGGTAGTCAAAAGATTACAAAGGTACATAATGGGTCCAGTGACTGGACCCCAAAGTTATGATAGCTGAACTAGTTACAAAGGTAATGAACTCCAGGTAGATCTGGTCACAATCATGGCAATTTACAGAGGTAATGAATCAGCTTCACTCCTATACATGGTTACAGTCATGAGCAAATTACAAAGTAATGAACCACTGATACGTCCACACCTGGTCACAATTGTAATGAGTTATAAATACAAATATTAAGTGGATCATACACCCACACTAGCGCGCGCGCACACACACACACGAGGGCGCACGCACGGACATGTGCACAC